>KK116282.1:369917-410806 GCA_000611955.2 Stegodyphus mimosarum
AACCTTTTTTTTTTTTTTTTTTTAGTCTATGTTATTTTCATATTTTTCTTATGCCATAGTTCTAGCTGTAGAGCCTCACAGTTTTTTTAAATTATTAACTAACAGGAAACACCTCCGGTGTCTGGCATTAGCATGGGAAAATCAATTTAGTAGACGATGTTATGGAGGAAACTGATTTGAAAAAGTTTAATTTAATTTTTTTAATTGAAAATAAGCGTAGTTATGTATTGGTGATTAGTATTTAAATTTATGCAAATGAGGCCTTGTAACTGTATATAACTTTTTTAAAGCAGGTATGATTTAAACGTAGTGTGCTTTAACAGAAAATGCAATGTGAAGCATAAGGTGTGTTTTATTAAAATCAGGTATTTATGTATATCATGTCCCACCATAAAATGGGTAAGTTGCAACAGTTTTCAACAGTATAAATGTAATTTCTCTTTTCCTAGCAGAAGTATGTTTTTATCGTGGTTCTCTTTTGTTAGGTTTAGATCAAGTACATTTTCATGAATGTAGTTAAAAATTTAGCGATTATGATGTATATTGTACGCATGCTTTAATGTAATGATTACATGCAGTGCAGAATATATTACCCGTAAAAGTAAATTATATTTTCATTCAGTATATGTACATGTTTAATTTCAAAATTATTTTTTTCGTTTTAGCTTTCTTCCAATTATATGAATAATGACGTTTTAAAAGTCTTGTTGGCTTTTGAAATTATTGATTTTGCAGCTCTTCTTTTAGAAATGGAAAATATTTCTTTATTAAATGTACTTCATATACTATATATATATAAATCTTACTTGAAAATGTATATCTTGCATTTTTTAATGTATTTACTATATATAAATTTTGTGAAAATGTGTATCTTGATTCCAACAAGTTAAAATATTTGAAAGTTATAATCACTTATCTAAATTTAATGAGCATTGAATTATTACCAATTCTATCTTATTTCTGAATTAATTCCCTTTTTTTCCCCTATAGAGAAATATTATTTACTGTAAATTGTGCAGAATTCATTTAGCACTTCTTTTATTATTTTTAATTTTTGATACTCTATAACATTTAAATTCTCTTTGTATTGCGTTAAATATTGTTTTTCAAGCACCCTAAATATTGTTATAAAAATTTTAAAAATATCAGTTAAAATATGCTTCTGAAGTAATTATCCATCAGTAACCTTTTTAATATGATTAGTGTAAATTCTGATTTTTTTTTTTAATAATGAAGGGCTTTAAAGGTATATACGGATATTTAGTTTGGTTTATTTTATTATGTAAAAGCATGCTAGGGTTATCTCTCTAAGGGAAGGGTTATCTTTCTGAAGGACTTTCTAGAGGAAACTATCTCACATCCACATTGCACATGGAAAAAACCACCTGTATAGATGCTTTTTAGTTTAATTTGAAAGAGGAGAATACAAGACTGATTGTTTTTAGACAAAATTCAAAAAAGATTTAACGTTTCAAAGCATAACTGTTTGAAGAAACTGTGATATTTCTTTCTTAAAGTGACCATCATGTTTAGTTGTGGAAACTGGCAAACTTAGTTTATAATGTGCAGATTTGAGTTATCACAAAAGTTTTATGTAGTGGACGACAACACTAGCTTAGTGGGTCCGACCAAGAGGTTTTCAGGTCGAATCCTACCAACAACATTTTTGCCTGCCCTGATGTGAATGTACTAGTGGGAGCTATATTTTATATGTAAAGTTTATTCATAATTTTACATTTACATATATATTTCATCCATGAAAAGGGATATATACATTATAAATATATAAAAAGTGTATAGAATCCATATTTTTTGAATGAGTGGTTTTTCATAGATGTTTGTGTCTCTGATACACTAATTTCACTTCCCCAGAAGGGAAGGCAAGATTGTGCACAACACATGGGCAGCAAAGTGATTATTAAACATATTATATTTCTGTAAAAAAGGGCAGCCAATTTGCACATAATCGGCCAGCGATCTAGAATAGATACTGGATTTCAGCATAGATGAAATGAGCGGTAATCTTTTGTAATCTGTCTAGGATTACTAAGGATTCATCATGAAAGAGTTCTATTAAGAAAAGGTATGACTGTATCTGATTACTTACATGGTTGTGAAGATTGTATAGAAAAATGCACCTAAGCACATTGACTGACCTGATCTATTTAAAATGTTAATGCATACTCATTTGTGGGTGGGATGTGACAGGTCTTCTGATTATATTTCACCTACCAAAATCTATGCAAAGAAAGAATTTTAAGTCAGTAAATCTTCCCTAAAAAGAAAAATGCTCTGACAGCATTTTTCTTCCCTGTAAAAGATTTCTTTAGTTTTCACTTAAAGCATCCAAAAGTGCTAGTATTGCTGAGTATTAGAAGTATTGCTGTACAAGGAATAACAAATTGTTCATGGCTGTCGAGAACTGTATTAGAAAAGAAAACTACCTGAAATGAAATAATCGAGAGGAAAAGAAATTAGAGTACATTGTATTTAAGATGACCTTCATTTATATCTTATGCTCTCTCTGGCATTACCTACTGTAAAAGAAACATTCCTTATGGTAATTTGCAGAAGTAGAATTTCTTTGCGATTTTGTTTGTTAGAGCAGCATTTGAATGATAATTTGAAATCTGTTAAATTATTACATACATAATGTAATTTAAGAAACCAAATTCTTGTTGATGAAGAAGCATGCCATTGCATGTTATCTGTTTCAAAATTTAATTTTCAGAGATAAAACTGGGCGGCACATGGTTCATGAGTTAAAGTTAAGAGGCCAGAGAGCTGTAGTTTGGCTATATCAGGTATTTTGAATTATAACTGTGTTTAAAATTATAATTGAAATAACATTTATAATTGAATAATGGTTAATGTCTCAATTTGACTTTTCACATGTTTATATATCTAGTAACTCAAAAAATTCATCAGAATTTAATCTCTGTGTAAAAAATGAATAGATATAGATTAATGCAAAATTAATATTTTTAATGTTTTTGTAAAAAAAGTTATTTTATGAATAAATGTAAAAATTTTATACTTAGGATACATAGCCAAACATTTCTGCATCATTGGTGTAATATAATGGTGATTTTTCGGTAATTAACAAAAACGTTTGATTATAAAAAAAATTTATCTATTAAGGTAAAAGTACATTTATTAATACTTATTTGATGATTTGCACTACAGGACTTATTTTTCAGTCAATTATCATACATATACCATACTTTGGAAATTAGGGCAACTGTGATTGTATTACTTCATTATGACCCATCCTCAAAAATCTTTTTTCATTATTGAGTAATTCATGTGCATTATAATAGCTTATGATGTGGATCTGCCAGTAACACTTTAGAAGATGGTTCCTAGATGTAGTTCTGGCTGTTTTTTCTTTTACTTCCCAGGAGAAATATTATTCATTATAATTATTTAATCATCTGTGTTATCAATATGTTACCTGTTAATTCTTGTGTATTAACAATTAAATTCATGCCTATTTACTTTCCAGTTTCTGAATAATTAAAAATTTTTCTTCAAATGTGTCCTAAATGAAATTTTATTGTTTTAACAGGAAAGACAGAAGAAACTTATGTCATTGCAAAATATGATTACACTGCTCAAGGAAGTCAAGAACTAGATATCAAGAAAGGTGAACGACTGATTTTGCTAGATGATAGCAAACACTGGTGGAAAGTGCAGAATGCAAAACATCAGTCTGGTTTTGTTCCTTCTAATTATGTAAAAAGAGAGAAACCTTCAATTTTTGATAGTATACGTAGGAAGGTAAAAAAGAAAACAGAGGCAAAGATGTCTCCTACTGCATCTCCTATTGCTACAAAAGAAGTGAATGTAGACTCACCTCGTAACATGTCTGATAAGACCTGCAGCTATACAGGAACATCTGCTATTGTCAAATATAACTATGAAGCTCAGCAACCGGACGAAGTGTCACTTTCAAAGGGAGCCCGAGTTTTAGTTATGGAGAAATCAAATGATGGCTGGTGGAAAGGAGAATGTGATGGGACTGTTGGATGGTTCCCTTCAAATTATGTTCTTGAAGAAGCAGATGATGCAAATGACAGCAGTCATAATTATACACCTGCTGGATCTGCAAACAACACATTACAAGGTGGTGGTTGCCTAGATGTAGTTTTGGCTCTCTATTCTTTTACTTCTCAAAATGAAGAAGAACTAAGTTTTCAGAGGGGTGAACATTTAGAAATCATTGATAGACCAGAGAATGACCCAGATTGGTGGAAAGCTAGGAATCAGCGGAATGAAGTTGGGTTGGTGCCAAAGAATTATGTTCAGGTAGTATGTCATGGTAATTCTGTGGAGACATATCCTGGCAAAAACTTTCCACTCTCAAGTAGTGCTGATATTTTAATGGACAATGGTATTTCTCGGAAAGAGACTACCAGTTTATCTCTTGGAGCCAGTGGTGGCTCTCCCGCATTGTTTCGAAACAAATTTGGCAGCTTACAGGAGCGGCCTGACCTAAATGGAAAGAGCTGGTATTATGGCAGCATTACTCGAAGCCAGTGTGACCAAATGTTAAGTGAATATGCCGAAGATGGTGACTTCATAGTTCGTGACAGTGAAACAAATGTAAGTTACTTCTAATTTCATATTTTATGTCATGTTAATATATAGTAATGTGTTGTAAAAAAAATTGTATTATAGGAAGATATTACAAGTAAGGATTTTCGCTTTAAAGTTCTATATTCTAATAGCTATTAAAAATTTAAATGATTTTTATTTATAAATAAATATATTTTTCAAATTGAGGTTTAGATTGCTTATTGCTTCTTCCTCTGAATTTGTAATATACATTTACAAGTGTAATTACTATCTTGCTGATACAAATAAGTTTTCAGTGTATAAATGAAGTTCAGCTGAGTGGAATATAGTCTTTATCCAGTACCTCTTCACACAAAACACTCTAGGTACAAGTTTCCAGACAGAGGGAAAAGTATAGTTTGAAAGCAAAATATAAGGCATTACGGAACATATTCAGTGACTAAACTAGTCAAGCTAACCTTCGCTACTTTGAATATATCTTTAGGCAGATTTACAAACTAATTGTGGGTTAAATAGCCTCAAGGTAATGGACTTAATAACATGAAGCAGAAGACTAATTATTTTTCTTAATTTGCTAAATTGATATCTAAAAAATGTCAATTGATTTTTTTTTATATTTTAAATTGTAAAAATCAGTACAAAGTCAGAGATCCGGACTTTATACTAATTTCTACAATTTAAAACTGTTGGACTTCAGCAATCCCGGATTTGGGATTTTTCTGGATAGTAGATCATTTTAAATCTACTAAGATGGCATGTAGAAATTATAAAGTTAAAAATATGAAATAATGAAGCATTTATGATCTAAAGGGTGTCAAAATTTACAAAAAAAAGAGCTTAATTTTATATTTTTACTTTATTAAACATTTCTTTCAATGTAAGTTGTTTACATTGCTTTGTTTTGTGTGCTAATACTTTAATTCTATAGATATTAATTTCTTGTTCAGTTTTTAAATCTCATTGTTCAAGTCCTGTTATTGCTATGTTGAGTATTCTGACTAATCTGTCAATCAAAATTTTTTCTTTTTCAGTAACCTCCCTTCACATTCTTCACTATCAGTAGCGGTATTTTCTGGATCTAGAACCATATTATAGATTTCGCTGTCCATTAGTTAATTGATAATTGGGGCATTGACATTGCAATGAAAAACTTCTGTTTAACTCCTCTTCTTCCCTAAATTCTACCACCCAGTGCAGACATGCGAGCTCTGGTGCCAGTCCTGGCTTTATGTGAATAGCAAATCAGTTATTCTTAATTCAAATAGCATTAAATATAATCTTTTGGCTTATGACCATCATTAACAAAATCTGTTTTTAGCATATCTAAAGAAATTTTTGTTAAATCTTTCTTCGTGAACATTTTACTGCATTTAACTCAAGTCTGTAATCGGATAATACTCTTTGTTATTCAATTACTAACATAAAAAAATTATTTAGACATCGCTACATGAGTATTATTCACTATTGCTCTCTACTGAGTATACTCAAGATTACGATCTCAGCTTCGGGTATGGTGTATTTTAACATATGCCTTTATTTTTTAAAAACTGTTATTGGCCTTTGGTTATAATGTTTAATATACTGGTTATAACTGTCTCTAGTTGATGCCAGAAGTATAGATATGATCCAAAATCGCACGAGTCATCACTCAAGTTGTCATGTGTTCGTAAACATGCGGTGATGAAAGCAAAATACAATAAATAATGATTCGCCAGATTGTCATCAAGGATATAAACTATTGGCTGGTGTAAATCAGCAATGTTTTTATGCAGAATGTTTTGGTTTGAGAATATGCCAAGCAGATGCGCAGCTAAGGAGTGAAATTATTGATCATACAAATTTATGCTAAATTAATTATTTCTTCAATAATGAGGTATTTTATTTAGCGCCGAACCAAGATTAAGAATTGGACTCTCCACGTTTTATTATGAGGAGGGGGAAAAAAATCAAATGTGCATGTGGTGGTGGCTTTGAGGTTCAGATCTTAGATCATTCTGGATGTTTGACATTTGACTCTTGGACTTTGTACTGTATTTATAGTCATCTTTATGCAATGCATTGTTCAAATTAAACTTTATATGTTAATTTATCTTGAATTTTCTTTCTTCTCTTCTGGGACAGCATATGTAAGCAAAATTTGAAAATGGGCCACATCCAGCATCAATACCAATTTTATTAATTGCTAAAATAAGGTGCTTAAATAGTAATGTAATGGGATTTGGTTGTACATTGATGTACCGGAACTAGGCCCTTGCTAAAGTAAGTCCCTGAAGAATAAAATATTACTTTCTAATTACACAGAATTTGTTCAAACTGGGAACAGATAAATTATTGTTATATAGTATATATATATAAACAGGGAATTTATAATAAATGTGAAAAACAAGGCAACTGTATTAGAAAATAGCGTAAAATTTGTAAATTATGTTGTCAAATAATTGTCATATAAAACATTTATTTTCTGATTTTGTGTTATGGTATAAAAATTGAAATTTTGTGATAATTAGATTATTAAGCAAGAATATATGCAGAAAAACATATAAAGAATTTTAAAAAACAACTTTGAGGTGTACATAGACCGTTTTCCACATAGACATATATGAACTCTTTCTTTAAATATAAGCAATCATCTGTACTGTATAAATATACAAAAGTTGCAACTCAACTTTTTAAAGAGAACTTCTGTAATTCGTATTTTGTCTTGAGATTATTTTTTAGAAATGCCTTTTGTGTACGTGTGTTATTTGATTTTTTGTAAATTTAAATTTTATAAGTTATGATGTAATGCAAAACAAAAAGAAAAATATAATATGAAAGTCTTAGTAATGTCATACTATGTTTTCAGAATCTTTGTATGAGCTTTGTAAAATGTGTTTGAATTGTATAAGTAGGCATTTAAGATTTATAACATTTGCGAAATTTGAACTTGTGATTTACAACAAAATTTGAGTTGGATGTTTAATAAATAATATTCCATTGAAAAGAAGAAGTATTCCATGAAATTATGACACAAACCCATAAAGTTTTTTGTGAATATATATTAGTATCACCTCATAAATTTTATTAAATTTTTCCTGCAATTTTTTTCGGTACTATTACGTTAGCGGAGTCAGCTAAAAATGAGCCTCTTTTTTTTTTTTTTTGGCCACCAATTGTGAAATAATAGAGTTCAAAAGACTGAAAGAAATTATTTCTGTAAAAAGTAAATTTTTTTTATTTCATAATTCTTAAAGTAAATTTTTCTTTTTAATTTTTTAATCTAGTGTATTCCACTCTAAACAAGTGGCATAAAATAACAAATGTAATTCAATATCATAGAAAGAAAATCAGATTTGAATATAACCGACACCACATAAATTCTATAAAGTATGACTATATGGTGAAGAGCAGTGCCTAGCTGAAATTTATTTCTCCATTTAGCATTGCCCCACAATCGCCTCGCAGTTTAGGTACAACATCCGGTTTCAAGATCTACAAAATTATAACTATGATTCACAGTGAAAAATTCAGCATTTCGTAATTCTGCTTTCTTATATCCTTTCTAGCAGTCTGAAAATATTATGCAGCCATCCATGATGTTTTCCTGAATGGTAGTCATCGATGTTGTAGCACAATGATCGGGAACGGAGACCAGAAAATATTCTTTGCTTTCCTGGCATAAACGCCCGAATACTCATTGTTCTGGAAGAACATATTGGCCCAAATGCGCTTTAGCCCACTGCTTGGCGGCGATTGTTTTTGAATGAGCAATAAACGCACCAACATGGGTAACTCCGTATATCCGCGAACATGGCTGACTGGGTATTTTGAAGCTACAGAAACATGTAGTTTTCGCGCATGCGTATTTCCTATTTTATAAAGAACGGTTTTATTGGTAATGTGAGATGACGTAGCGGTTTATTCGAAATTCTTACGTGTTAATTTAAGTAGTTATTTCAGTTGTCGTTGTATTCTTTGAATGCGGTGTTTTTGTGTTGAGTGTTTGCTATTTTCGTACCTTATATTTCGCTAAATACCGAGTCGGTATGGATTTAGCTGTGATGCTGAGAGAGGTGAGTGAATGTACATGTACATTTATTACTTTATTGGAAGTGCAAGTTGCTTAATTTTTATATTTTGTTGCCTTTTATTGAAATAATTTGGCTCAGCTGAAGAACAGAACGCTGGTATCGTTTGCAATTTATTTTATTTTGTTGATTTGTGCACATTGCCTACATTGTGCAATTCGCTGATGTTTTTTTTAAGTTAAAACGGAACGCTGTGCACATGGCATTTTCTTGTAATTTATTTTCGTTATTTTAGCTTATTTTGTTGATTTGTGTACGTTGCCTACATTGTGCAATTCGCTGAAGTTTTTTTTAAGTTTAAAAGGAACACTGTGCACATGGCATTTTCTTGTAATTTATTTTCGTTATTTTAGCTTATTTTGTTCATTTGTGCACGTTGCGTACATTGTGCAATTCGCTGAAGTTTTTTTTAAGTTTAAAAGGAACGCTGTGCACATGGCATTTTCTTGTAATTTATTTTCGTTATTCTAGCTTATTTTGTTTATTTGTGTACGTTGCCTACATTGTGCAATTCGCAGATTTTTTTTTAAGTTAAAACGGAACGGTGTGTACATGGTATCGTTTGTAATTTTAATGCCCTTTTAAAAAAAATTCCTTCTTTCTGGGATGCCATTTTTGTTACGTTTTCGCGGAGCGTGTCGGGAAAGTTATGTAACGGCATAAAATGCGTAAGTATTACAACATAAAATGTAAATAATTAATTTAAAGGTAACTGACAAATATTTTAATGATCGTAATGTTCGTTTTGCATATTATTTTATTATATTTTTGTGGCCACAGTTTGCATACTAATTTATGGTTTAGAATTCTATGTTTTGTTTACAATAGGGAAGGTTGCAATTGCAAAGACGTTTCGCAGAAACGCGCCGAATTGGCGATTTTCAAAACATCGCCAAGCAGTGGGCTAAAGCGCATTTTCACCAACATATTCAATGTTGTGTTTTCTTTTTGTGAAAAGGCTTTTGTCTGTTTCTATGATTTTGTTGGCTACATGAATTTTATTTCTTATATGAGACGTCAAACTATTTGCACATACCTCTCTCAAGTAGTTATTCCAATCTACTGTCATATTATGGCTGATTTCTAACTGAAGTTGGCAAAATTCAGTCGACGTCAATTCCTGGCACCACAGATAGATAAAATGAATGGCACTGAGGAAAGAAAGATGCGA
The DNA here is from genome assembly GCA_000611955.2 of Stegodyphus mimosarum. Classification (NCBI taxonomy): domain Eukaryota; kingdom Metazoa; phylum Arthropoda; class Arachnida; order Araneae; family Eresidae; genus Stegodyphus; species Stegodyphus mimosarum. The sequence continues at coordinate 379,734 of KK116282.1, forward strand.
GCGTTCAAACCAAGTTTGGGTTCTCAATCCTTTTTTTTTCACAGCAAGAACATATAGGAGCTTTGTTTGAGTCAAAAGTTAACTTATCGGATGATTTTGAGAGCAAAGTCAATTGCTGTGAATTATTTCTTTGTCCTGAAGAAATTTTTATTGCAGGCTCTTCGTCATCAGGTAATTTCCAAATTGTGTAGTCCAGTGTATTAAAAAAAATGGCAAAATACCACCAAAAGAAAAAAAAAAGGTGATGACATATCAAACGAAAACTGGAAATCTAGAGCCACAATATTTGGCATGTTGTTGTAGCATTGTTTTCTTCTCATTCACATATATCTGGGCAGCACTTGTTAATAAAGTAAAACTAGTTGAATGGAGGAATTTTATATATGTTGAATTTATAAGCTTTTAAAATGTTCATTGTTTTCTTATTAGATTTGTATCTTAAATATACCGTTTCCACACTTCTCTCCCTTTGCCCAAAAAGTTCGCATCCGCATTATGGTAAAATGTTCAGAATAACTGAATAAACTATATTTATTAAAATGTAGTTTCATTATTAACAGTGTGACTAACTTTTAACTACAGGTAATTTCTGATTTTAGGTGAATGTCTGCAAGTATTTGCTTTTCAGTGGAATTGGAGAAGTGGGGGTGGGGGGGGGGAGTGATTGATATGAATTAGCTTAACAAATGGTACTAGGAGGTAGTTTAAACATACAATATGATATACATGAATAAATTGTTATTAATTAAAGTGTATTCATGTATATCATAAATTTAAATACCAGACTGTGCATTCTTTCAATAATATATAATACATGTTACAGTAAATGTGATTAATACGGTGATTATATATAATAACCGCTAATTATGCATAATCACCACTAAATTTGGTAAATATGATAATTTTTTGAAAATTTATCAAATTAACCAGTTTGTGTGCATAATTCCCAACTTCTAATGATAAATGTGAACTCCTAAAAGTCCCTAACTTCACAAAATTTCGTTTAGTTTGCGCAACTGCTTGGCTTCTGTCAACACATGACAATCAACATGATTTCAGTATTAGTTCTCATTTCGTTGAATCTAGAAGTTTTTTTGCTACCCTCTCATATTTTATAAAATATTGAATAATGGCTGGAATGCTTGAGCGTTTTAATTCCAAATTAGTTAATATTATGGATACTAAGAAAACAAACAGTGATTTTCTGACAAAAGGAAGTTATAATGATTTGTTAAAAAAAGTGAATAGTACTAGAAACAAAAGTAGTGGAAAAAAACCAGAAGATTATCAAAGACAAAAAGATACAATGTAATGAAAGTAGTCAATGTTGAAAAACTTATCTTTCCCTTATGTAAAGACGGCTCCAATGTTAGATTTTACATGTACTTTGAAGAACTTTTTACCATAATTCATGAGGTACAGTTATCGATAGGCCATGGTGGTAGAAACAGGATGTTAAAAGAACTTCAAAAAACTAAAAAAACATTACTACTGAAGAAGTCATGATTTGCTTAAATTTGTTTGAAAGTTGTCAAAAAAAAAAAAAAAAAAAAACAAATTACCTAAGAAAGGACTTGCTGTTAGGCCGATAATCTTTCAAGACATGAACTCAAGATGCCACTTGGACCTAATTGACATGCAGTAGTCGTAATCAGATAATGTCTTATATTTGTCTATCAAGATTACTTGATGAAGTTCGTCCAGTTGCGTGCTGTAAAAAGCAAACATGCAGAAGAGGTTGCATATCATCTAATTTATATTTTTACTATATTTGGAGCCCCCAGTGTACTGCAAAGTGACAACGGTCATGAGTTTAGTAACAAAATCATAGAAGAAGCTTGTGCAATGTGGCCAGATCTGAAACTTGTGCATAGAAAACCTGGTTACAGCCAGATTCAGGGTTCAGTTGAACATGTAAACCAGGATATTGAAAATATGCTAAGTTCTTGGTTGGACAGCAGTCATGCCAGTAAATGGTCCAAAGGGTTATGTTTTGAGCAACTTATGAGAAATAGAGCATTTCATGAAGGCATCAAGTGTTTGGGATGCCTGCAAAATTTCGCTTGAAAACGTCTTCTTTCCAGAATGACTATCGAACATCTTAGAATTGAAAAAAGCTTCAGGCCTTAATCGAGACAATAATGTTTCCGAAAATACCAATAGCAAAATAAAAAATGTTTCTAATATGCACGATCTATCTCAAAATGACCCTCCATCTGAAATTAATTGTAAGACTCGGAAAGGGAATGAAGCAGCGGTCGCTCTAATCCAGACAGATATTTTATGCAGGCAAGAGCAAGTAAGAAAACATAAAATGAGTGCTAAAGAAAGTTTAGAATTGCCAGCAAAGAAAATGTTGAAGGTTTCAAATCTTAAATTTGCTGCTGGCAAAGTTGGTGACACAGTGAAAGTTTGAATATCAGACGTTGACAGAGCAAGAAGTGATCCCCAAAATTTATTAGCGGTGATATTAGAGGTTCAAAATGAAGAATTTTATCAGTTAGGAATGAAACATGGAAGACTTTCACAGTTGTATACCAGAAATCAAAATCAGCGATGTGTTTGTAAGGGTAATCCGAATCTGATAAGTACAAATGTAAAAAATCTGGCAAACTTAACTAATTCTAAATGACATAACAGTCTAATATTCTTAAATAAGTAAACTTAAAATATTTAGTAATTTGTAGTAATAACATTTAACATTATTTGAAAGAATGTTTATTTTTTCCCATCCTCTAGAATATGGGTTTAGTTTATTTTTTATATGTAACTGCAGTTTATTTTTTTATGTGCAACTGTTTTGTACAAGTTCATGTAAATTGTGTTTTTTCATTTTGCAACACCTGTCAGTCTTTTATTCAAATTTCATCCAGGCTAAATAAATGTATGTGATATAAAATAACCATTTATTGACATTTCAATTATAAAATATAAAATATTGTAATTCGGGGTCACTTACACCATAGTGTCCAACAAAAAAATATCTTTCTGAGTAGTAACTACTCAAAAAAAAAAAACTGCACTCCATTCTACTGGCCCAATCAGTCATGATATTTATCACATTTACCATCATGAGTTGGGAATTATGCAAACTTGGTTAATTTGATAAATTTTCAAAAATATATCATATTTACCAAATTTAGTAGTGATTATGCATAGTTACCGGTTATTATATATATTTACCAGTTTGTTACTTTTACCATAACACATATATATTTTAATTTTCTTTCATGCTAACATGTATAAAATATACAGTTTACCTACAACCGTATTAAAGTGTTGGAAGTTTATGTATAAAATCTCATTTACAGTGAAACATTCCCAAAGTCAGTTAGTTATCTATAATTCCAGAAGATTCTAGCTTATCAGTATTGTTCGGTACCATTATTTATGTTCTTAAAAATATTGGTCATTTTAAGAGATGGCCACTATGATAGTTTTCACTTTATTTCCTATAAACTTTATCCGTTCAAATGATCTATATTGCAGATGAATATAGTTAAAAGTATCTGTTGTGTATATTTTTTACATATAATGAAGCAGTAATGAAACTACAAGTTCATTTTATTAAATTTTAAAATTATGTAGTTACTAGAACGTACATGAAATCATGAATATAGAGGAATTATCACATTAAAATAAATCATTTCAATTTTCTCTCTTCAGGTTGGTGACTACTCTATATCACTGAAGGCATCTGCTAGAAACAAGCATTTTAGAGTACATGTGGATGGTCGTGTTTTTTGCATTGGGCAGAGAAGGTTTGATACATTGGATGATTTAGTAGAACATTATAAGAGAGCTCCTATATATACTAGTCCTAGAGGTGACAAATTGTACTTAATAAAACCTTTTCAGAAACCTGCAAAATCATAATAAATAAAGAAAAAGGTGTTGAAAAATTTTATTGGTAACATCTTGCAAGCTCAAGAATACTGGTATGTATCCCCAAGATAAGTACACCTTTCATCCCTGATGAATATACCTGTGCCATTCTTACTAGCATGTTTGAAGAATGAATTGGTTTTGCTGTACCCTATTTGCCAAGAAGTGCCTTTAAGTTTTTGCTTTTTAAAATATCTGTGGATCAAATTTAAATATGTATCATTTTTATCAAAATATATGGCACTTCAATTTCCCAGTATTTTTATGCTTGTCTCATTATACTTGTTTTCACTAAATGCTTTAAAAACATGTACTAATCAGTTATTACAGAACTTTGAAGTTCCAGAATTTTTACTCAAGAGCTTAACATCAACTTTGCTGCACTCAGCATGTTCTTTGTGAGCCTTAAATTGTTGTCTTTGTGTTGAGATGAAGTCTAGCATTTAATGATATATTTGTTAGGAAGGAAACTTTGAGACATTTTTGACTTTGGCACTATTGTACCAATAATACATTGCATACTTTATCAAGTATTCCATTTTTTTAATGTCTAGAGCAGCATGAATTTCGATACATAAGTTAGAGACAATTCATAAAGCATGTGCTTTTGAATTCTTTTTTGAGTAAACCATATAAACTTTGTTTTGATAATCATCTAAATGATATCTTGTATTTCTTGAAAGATATGAAAGGGAAGGTGGAGGACTTGTGTGCACTTAAGTGATATTGCTCTTGAATAGAAATAAGAATTAAAAAAAGAAAGCAGCTTAAGCATTTTTAGTCTTACACGTCAAAAAGCATAAAAAATAGTCATTTGCGCACAATTTCATTTGGTGGGTAATATTGCATACTAAAGCAAAAATCACGTAAGGGGGGGGGGGTAAGAAAAATCTGATATTAGTTTCATATAGTTAATTTTTATATTCCAGAAGAAATTTTTTTTGGTTTCATTTTCTGTTTTCTTGATTTCTTCTGGGTGTTTTAACTATATGTTTATCATTTATGGTTTCTTGGCATTAGAATTTAAATGAGAGTGTAATCAACTCTCTCTCATAAGAGTTTAATAACACAAACACTTCTGAAACTTATTTTAAGAAACAAGGGAACTAGTAGGCATGGTTCATAACTATATATAATTCCATTTTTTAGTTCATGTAAATAATCTATAGTAAATAGAGCAGAAAATTGTTTCCTAAACTTAAGAAGACAAAGCGTAAGACAGGAATCGTTTCTGGGTGACTGTTCAGGGACTAAAAAGTAATTGTATGGACTTAATGTATAGCAACGTCAGGTGTACCAATGCAGTAGTTTATGCGAACTGATCATCGAATTAAAATAAAGAGATGTAGTTAATTGTAGTGAAATCTTATTTGTTTTCCTGAATTCCTCAAAGGTGCAGCACAGGTCTCAGTTGTCTCACACCTGCCTTACATGAACAATGGTGATGGACAGCATTTCCCCATCTTCCCATACTTCCCGAGGGCAAAAATGCTCTCTGAATTTTATTTGTTTTTAAACTGTATTTTTTGGTATTTATTTGAAACTTGGCAGCAGTGTGTAGATAAGGTAGCTCTCTCTAGAAGCTGTGTTCTATTTACCGAAATATCCTTTCTTATGCTGGTTTATTTATATTCATTCTCCTCTAGTCAGTTTCAGATGACTCATTTACTACTAATTGTCTGTGTATGTACCTTTAAATATAAAATAATGTCAGGTGAGAAAAAGCATGTAATAATGAAATTAGCTTTTATATTTATCAAAAATTTATCTGTATTTAACTAGAAAATATGTTATGAGTTTAGAATTTTAAATTTGTTGTGTAAAGAACTGTGATATTTTGATTCATTCATTTATTTTGTATGCCTAATGATGTGCAGCTTTTACAGCTGTAAGATTGCGATCTGAGAGGTGTTGTGAATGTAATTTTACTACCTTTATTGTAGAATCCAGTGTAGATGCATTAAACATAAAATATTCTAATGATGTAAAACTTTTATGCAAATGTGTGCACAAAGCAAAAAGTGATAGAATAACAATTTGTTTAACAGAAATTGTCCAGTGTTTATTTTTGCATATATTTCATGCACAAACATAGAGGAAAATGACAGCAATGAGCAGAATTTAAGAAGACTTAAGAGTACAAACTAGGAAATTAATTCTGCCATCTTAAAATTCTTATACTATCATTTCCATAGTAAAGAAAAGTTCTATAGCGAAATTTGATTTCTTAAATTTTGTTCAGTAAAACGTTTTGATGTAGAGTGATCTTCACAGAGAGTTATTCCATCAGTATTTCCGTAGCAGATATTGATTTACTATGAATAAACTAAAACTTTTTTTTTGCTATTGTTAGAAATTTAATAATAAAGTTGGATTTCTACGTACTAAAAAATTATTCACATTAAAATTTTGTGTTCTATGATTATTAACATTGAGACAAAAAAAGTTCTCCAAAAATAGAGTATCTCTTATACTGTAATACAAAAGAAAATATATATATAGTCTAACCTGTACAAAATCTGATGTTCAGCATAGTCAGCACTTCAGTAATTCCTATTTTGAAAATTTTCAGAATTTAAATTGCCAGTTTAAATTTGGTAAGGCAACATTGAGACTTCTTTTAAGTCAGACAAAAAAGTCTTAACCCCTTCCTATACACAAACACACACCAGAGCAGGTGCAACTGATGCAAATTTTAGAATTTAGAGAAGCGCCAAGCAGCATAAATAATTGATGGTTGACTTTTTAGAATTTAGGAGATGCGCTAGGCAAGAGAATTTAGAGGTGCTAAAATGTTTTGAATTTAGGGACATAGCAGGCAGCAGAATTTAGGACCGCAGACAATACAATGACAATTGATGCATTTTTAATAGCCAGTGTGCAACTCCCTAGCTAGCATGTGTTAATGCCGAAATCTCAGCTAGTCCGGAGAAAAATCCTATTTACATCATATTTGCCTCCTTTTATTATTATATTCTCTATTCCTAGATTTTTAAAGAGGGGTTATTTTATTTATTATTATTTTGGGGAATGCTGGTGGCCTAGGGTTCCAGATTTTGCACTTTGTACTGTAAAATTGGAGATTTACATACTAAAAATTATTCACATTGAAATTTCATTAACATGAAAGACAGAGAAAATAAAAATTCTCCAAAAATACAGTATCTCTTGCATTGTACTGCAAAAGAAAATATATATATAATTAAATCTTAATAATTGTCCATAAACTAAGCTAATCAGCCTATTATGTCATATATGAGTGGCACAAATCCCAACTAATTTCTGTTTATTTTTATATACTAGTTCTTGAGTCGCATTTGAATTACTGATTCATCACATTCAGACTGAAAGTATGAACAAAGTTTTTTTATTTTTCCCAAAGGAAAGTTGTCACCTTTCCATCATTTTTTTTCAAATCTGCACTACATATCTTATCTGTCTAGTAATTATCAAATCAATTTGTATCTGTTACTCAAGAAGACCTACTACTTATCCTTAAAGGAAGTAGCACATTAAAGAGCAGGTACCTACCCCTTATAAAACCTGCAGCTCATAAAGTAGGTTATATTATAATGGGATTGTTTAGCTTCTAAGTAGAAACAGAAACCAATTGAACTGTTCATGTATATGAATTATAAAATCATTTCTGCAGCCATTGGGCAAAGGAATTGTTCTGAATCTCTAGTTTCTTTTTTAAAAGCTGCAATCATGGACTAGATGAATATGACTGATGCTAACTATAATTTTTGTTTCTGATACAATTCAGTACATCTTTAAATATTACACTGCCGTGTTAAACGGAAATCTATGTTAGAGATTTATGCATCAGAATCTGATAATCAGCTTGCTTAGAGGATCGTATACCGGTTGTGCAGCTTTTGAAAGAAGTGGCCAAAGGTGGAAAAATATTTAAAGTAGTTTAACAGTAATAATGCCATATCTATTTCAAGTGGAGAGTTCTTGAAGTAATTAAGAATGCTATTAAAATGATGTAACACTGGAAACCAAAACATTTCTTGGAAATTTCCAGTTAGAAAAGAAACTTTGGAGAGCTTAGGATATATTATCTAAAGTTAAAAAAAAAAATATTATTACAGATTTCGTATTTATTTAGCTATTTATTTAGAATTGTAATTAAAATTGTTTATTTTCCCTTGCAATGAAGACAATTTTGATGAGCAAGCTGCATCGGAAAAGTAAAAATAAAAAGAGCGCGTGCATTTAATATTTAATAAATAAATATCCCGTAATTGCTGTTGCCATCGAGAAAATAGGTTTTCCCAGAATGTTCTAGTGAATAATTTAAAAGCCGAATTAAAGCACCTCAGCTCAGTTGTCTTGTTTTAAGCAAACTGTTTGTTCACTTAATGCTGTTATTGATTGTAGCGAATTCGCTGTAAGATTGAATTAGTTTCTCTGTTTTGAATACTGTTCTGCTTAACGTTTGAGATATTGTACGAATATCTCTGAGGAAATATTTCAGCACTTTGTTTTATTTCTTGTGAAAAGATTAAATTTTACTAGCTTTTTATCGACTTGTGCATTCAATCCATTACGAACCTCTACGCACGCAACACTTTTTTGAGTCCGAAGAGTGGAATTTGAATGCCAATTACACAAGCGTTGGAAGAACAGTTAAGACAGCTGATAGTGGTAGCCTTTGCTGCATTTAAAGAAGAGATGAAATCCGTTAAAGAGGAGAGGAAAGCAGGTCAAGAAAGGATGGATGCTGGTCAAGAATCTGTTAAATATGAAATGAAGGCTGTTCAAGAAAAGATTGTAGCAGGTCAAGAGGAAATGAAAAAAGAAATTACCTACGTAATAGAAAACAAATTCGAAGCTATGGAAGGCAGAATTGACGCTGTTGAAAATAAAGTTGGACACATTGAAGAAAGAGTGCCATCTGTAAAGGAACAAATAGAACAGAAGTTTTGCCGTGGAACAACAAACTGATGACAGGGTTACTGTGGTCGCCAAAGAAGTTGATACCTTGATGAAATTCGTAGCGACGGCAGGGAGCAATAGTGATGATTTTAAATTCTTACCAATGCATGCTCGTCCCTCACTGAAGTTATCGACGTATGATGGGAAGACCTCTTGCTAAGTGTATAAGACACAATTTTCAATAGTTGCGGATGCGAACGGATGGAATTCCCAAGCTAAGGCCTGTCATCTCACCACTTCGGTGAGATCAGACGCAGCGGATATCCTACTAACTTTTCCCGAAAACCAGAAGCTCTATCCCGCGCACTGGAGTTGCGCTTCCCGGAGAAATGTTTGAAAGACTACAGTAGGCTTCAATTAAAATCCCGTTAACAGAAGCTTACCGAAACACTCCAAGAATTTACCGCGAATGTTGAAAGGCGGTCCCATCTCGCCTTTACGGAGTGCCCGAGAGACACAAGGGAAATCCTGTCCCTGTAGTACTTTATCGACGGCATCCGGGATCCTGAAATGCAGAAAGCATTGCAATATCTGATGGGAAGGACTTAAAAGTGCTCTGGTGTACGTCATGAAATTCGAAGCAACTCGCAGAGATCGACACCAAATCAGAGCCGAGCAAGTCCAAGAGCCAATAGGATCAAATGGCTGCTCGCCTAGATGATTTAACAGGGCAATTGAATGCCTTGCAATGGCATATTGGTGACAATAAACCGACCGTTAAGTGCTGGAAATGCGGTGCTGAAGGGCACATAGGAAGAAACTGCAGAACACCCCAAGACACGGATGTTAAAACCGTGCCTATCAAGAAGGATGGAAACTATTTTGTGGCCATCTCGCGGGGCGTAGGTTGCCAGATAATGAAAAGCCCCAGTTTAAAGCGCTTCAGATTGCTGCAGTGAGTGGCGGCAGTAACGGACTTTGCATCATGGGACACATCAATGGAGTTCCTTGAAATATAACCATCGATACAGGAGCCAATGTTACTATCATTCGAAAAGATGTGGCTGAACAATTGAAAAGGAAACTCATCTGGACGCCGCCCTGAGGTTACCCTCCAGACTGTGTCAGGCGAAAAGATCGAAATCGAAGAAAAATTAAACGTTAACATCACTCTTGGAAGTACCGCTTACCATACACGGCATATGTAGCAGAGATTACAGACCCTTCCATACTCGGTTTGGACTTTCTAAGGAAATACAATTTTCCCTTGGACTTTAAAAATAACGAAATGCATTCTGCCCCTGGGGACATAGCCTTATTCGGGATTGATGATGAAGGAGTGAAATCTATCCACAAAATCATAGCTCAAGACAATATCACAATACCGGCAAGAACAGAAATTTTATTTCCTGGATCCATAGCCGAAAATAAAAATTTCCGCTACGGCGTTATGGAATATCATAAGAACTGTGATACCCCGAAAGGAGTACTCAGCACTTATCGACCTGTTGGAGGACCGTTATCCCGGTGAGAGTTGCAAATGTAACTGACAAGGCGAGAGTTATTAAGAAAGGTGCAGTGGTTCCAACATGTATTCCCGTAACCAGCGTTGAAAGAAACAGTAACGTCTCGGAATCCGTGTCTTCAGAGAGCATTACATCGGAGTTATTTCAGAATATGGAATTAAATTATGAAGAGAGGAATGCTGCCGAACGTATCATAGATCTTCAAGACGTTTTCTCCCACTCGTCTTCTGACGTGGGTCAAACCAGTTTGACGCAAGATAGAATCGATACCGGTGATCATCCAACAATCAAGCAACATCAAGGCGTCTATCGATTGCTAAACAGGAAGAGGTACGAACACTTTTAAAGGACATGCAAAAAAGCAATGTCATCGAGCCTTCAGCAAGTTCTTGGGCATCGTCTTCGTCAGGAAGCAAGACGGTTCAACAAGATTTTGACTATCGCCGGTTGAACGAGGTTACGAAGGAAGACAGACCTAGAACTGGCGACATTCTGGAAGCAAGTGGTTCTTGACACTTGATTTAAAGAGCGGGTATTGGCAGGTAGAAATGCATCCTGATGACCGAGAAAAGATGGCATTCACTACTGGACAAGGACTTTGGCAGTTCAAGGTGATACCGTTTGGACTATGTAATGCGCCGGCTACATTCGAGCTCCTAATGGAGACTGTTTAGAAAGGTCTTTTCTACGAAGCCTGTCAGATATACCTTGATGACATCATCATCGTCGGAGAGAGTTTCGAAGAATATAAAGAAAATCTTAGAAGGGTGCTTCAGAAACTGAAAGAAGCCAATCTGAAGTTGAGTCCCGCGAAATGCAAATTATTCAGACAGAAAAGGACTTACCTTGGACATGTTATCTCCTCTGAAGGTGTGCACACGGATGCTGAAAAAGTGTCAGCAGTTAAAGACTGGAGAATCCCGAAAATTTCCACCAGCTGATAAGCTTTCTAGGGCTTTGCGCTTACTATAGGAGATTCGGGAAGGATTTTTCTTCCATCGGAAGACCCCTTCACAAACTGACAGAGAGCTAGCAAAAGCTCGTCTGGACAAAAGAGTGTGAGGATGCATTAAAGAACCTGAAAGAAGCTTTAAAAACTGCTCCAACCCTGACGCATCCTCAGCTCGACAGACTATTTATTCTCGACACGGCCGCGAGTAATGAAAGAGTCGGCGCTGTTTTGTCCCAAGAAATAGAGGGCCAAGAACGTGTATTGGCTTACTGGAGCAAGGCCTGTCTAGACCGGAGAGGAATTACTGTGTCACCAGGAAAGAGTTGCTGGCCATAGTCAAAGCCGTAGAACATTTCCATCATTATCTGTACGGGAGAAAATTCCTGTTTCGCACGGATCATGCATCATTGGCCTGGTTTTTAAATTTCAAGAATCCTGAGGGTCAAATAGCCAGGTGGATACAGAGACTCCATGAATATGATATCAATATCCGTCACCGGAAGGGATCATCGCACGGAAACCCTGATGCCTTGTCTAGAAGACCTTGCCCAGAAAACTGCCGATATTGTTCCAGGATCGAAGCTAAATACCAGCTGCTTAATCCATTCGCACGGCAAATAATATCAACAACGGCTGATCAAGACCCATGGAGTGACAAAGAAGTCAGAAAAGCCCTGCTGTAAGACTTGTGACATTAAACCCATAATTAATTTCATGGAGTCCTCAAACAGAAAACGTACCTGGCAGGACATTTCGATATATAGTCTCGCAATAAAACAATATTGGGCACTTTGGAAGTCACTCCATATTCGAAACATTGTCTTGTACCGGAAATTTGAGTCGGATGATGGAAAGCCATTTCAATGGCAGCTGATACTTCCAAGGTCCCGTATTACGGATGTCCTTAAAGTATTACATAGCAGCCCTACGGAAGATCACTTCGGAATAATGGAGACTTTGCAGAGTGTTCGTTAACGCTTGTACTGGAATAAGGGAAAGGACGACGTGCAAAAGTGGTGCCGATCATGCTATGTCTGTGCAGGTCGGAAAGGACTGAAGAAACGCAGCCGAGTGAAGCTGCAATGTTACAATGTAGGCATACCTTTTGAGCGTATCATCTTTGAACATCTTAGGACCTCTGCCACGAACTGCTCATTGCAACAAATACATCCTCGTTGTCATTGATTACTTCACCAAGTGGCCTGCAGCGTATCCTATTCCTAATCAAGAGGCTGTCACAGTGGCAGCACTGGATTTCCGGGTTCCAAGTGCCTCTTCAGTTACATTCAGATCAGAGGCGGAATTTTACCTCAACAATAATCAAAACACTCTGCAAGCTACTCGGCATTGACAAAACCCAAAGGACTCCTTTACATCCCCAGTCGGGCGGCTTGGTAGAGAGACTCAACCGAACCGTTCTTAACCTCCCGTTAGTAGTTTTCAGGAACCAACAGGACTGGGACAAGAAGTTACTACTGTTTCTACTGCCTTACCGTAGTACTGTGGTAAGTCTACCGGCTATTTCCCATCTCGAACGAGACTACCGGCTATTTCCCATCTCAGATGCTCTTCGGTCGTGACCTTCTTCTGCCTTGTGATCTTTTGTTTGGTCGCCTTCCGGATGCGCCTTCATCGCCTGAGGAACACATTCAAGATCTCCAGGCTCGGTTTGAAGTGATGCACAATTTTGCACGAGAGCGAGTCAACTTGGCGACGGAGAAGATGAAGAACCCATACGACACCAGAGTTACTGGACATAGTTTCAACGGAGACAAGGTGTGGTTGTGGAACCCGACTCGACGCAAAGGACTCTGTCCGAAACTACAGTCACCTTGGGATGCTCCGTACACAGTCCTAAACAGGCTGATCGACGTCGTGGTTCGGATCCGTAAGTCATCGAACTAGAAACCTAAAGTCGTTCATTACGACGTTAGCTCCTTACTATGGCTATAGTGTATATAATTATAAATAGTATAAGAACCATGGTCCTTTTTGTATTTAGCATTTAATTTGTATTTATTATTTGATTTGCATTTAGTATTTGATAGTATTTGATTTGTATTTAGTATTTGATTTGCTGAAAGTTACGTATTGCAATTATTGTTTATTTTATTATTGTAATGTAATGTTTACTATTGCATTGATGCCTTAGTTGTAAGTTTGGCTTCCTGTCCAGAGATTGTACTCCCCGAGACGTTCAGTTCTTTGGAAGGGGGCAGTGGTACAGATTTCGTATTTATTTAAAATTGTGTTATTTTCCCGTGCAACGCAGACGACTTTGAAGAGAAAGCTACGTCGGAAAAGTAAAACTACAAGAGCGCGTGCATTTAATATTTAATAAATAAATATCTCGTAATTGCTGTTGCCATTCAGAAAAATCGAGTAAATAGGTTTTACCAGAATGTTCTAGGGAATAAAAAAAGAGCTTATAAAAGCCGAATTAAAACACCTCAGCTGAGTTGTAAATGTTTTAAGCGAACTGTTGTGTACTTAATGCTGTTAGTGATTGTAACGAATTCGCTGTGAGATTGGATTAACTTTCTCTCTTTTGAATTGAGTTTTGTTTAACGTTTCAGATATTGTGATATTGTACGAATATCTCTGAGGAAATATTTCAGCATTTTGTTTTATTTCTTGTAAAAAAAGGAAATTTTATTAAGTTTTTATCGACTTGTGCATTCAATGAATTACGAATCCGTACTCACGCAACAGTATGTAATGCCACTGTATAAAGTCTAGATATCTTTAAAAAAACATGTATTATCTGTTGAGGAAACATAAAAAAGTCATGAAGTTTTGCACCAAATTAATTGTAGAATTATTATTAGTGCTCCAGAAATGAACAAGCATTAATTTCAAAATAGTTTTCTTTGCAATAATATATATATATTTTTTCCTTCCTGTAAATTTTTTCAAATGTATTTTTAATATTTAATGAGAATTTTGACTCATAATTTTGTTTTATTTATATAAATATTTTACCTTGTCATACAAAAAAAAAAGAGGTTTATTTTTACTCCATATGAGAGATCGTTTTTGATAATGAGTAATTTTTTCTTGCACCAAGGGAAACATCTTACCGGGGTTTAACAGTATGCCTGCATGTATGAATTCTTTCATTTTTGTAATTCTCATTTTTCAGTTCCATCGTATAAAAAAGAGGCAAACCATTTACATGTATTGTATAATAATGTATGAATAATTGCATATAGGGTGATTAAAAAATATTTGCTAAATATGTAAAGGCAGTTAGAGTGGACCAAAATAAACAGAATTTGTAATAGAATATTTGCGCTGAAATGATGCATTGGTGTAGCATAAGGTGCTGGTGAACAGTAGATAAAAGAATTCTGATGGCATTAATTACCATTGTGTAAAGTGTTAGTGGTATCCATTGCTCCATGAATGCGCAGCTTATTGACATCTTTCATTCATTCTATCTATGGCACTGCAGCTATTCAAACGAGACACAGAAAATGATTCCCAAGTACCTCGTTTAAGCAATCGCTCTGTTTCTATCAATCATAAAGAAATCATGTTTTTCTAAATTAATCAGTTTAAATATTGATAGTGTCAAATGTTTAATTTATTACTGCAGCTGTGTTTCAGTTACTACTTAATAATTATCATGAAATACTGATTATGATTAATTAACCAGATAGAAATGCAGTTGCAATTCTATTTAGCAGACACAAGATTAAAGCTTTTGCAAATGCTTGCAAAATGGGAATGTTGGTCTCCTATTTCAAGGCTCCAGTGATTCAGGAAATATTTGTTAATGGGCGTTAAATTGTATATACAAAAACGATTTGCTGATAAATCCGTAGACTGGGGTGTGTACAATTAAAGATTAGGAACGAAATAAGTTAGATCTGCAAGGGCTAGTAAAATGTAAAATATTGATTGTAAAGTGTTACAAAAATAGGACAAAAGAATTTATTGGCGTTTTAACATGTTAGAACATAAGGATTTTTTTTTAAATAATTTTCTTTTGGAAGTGTGAATTCTGGTCAGTTGCATTAAGAAGTATTTTGGCCTCCAGACTCCAGACAAGTATTTGCAACTTCCGAATATTTGAATATTTCTTTTATAATAAAATGAAAATTTTGTAAAAAAAGGAGTTGAGATAAGTAGATGAAATTGTAAAAATCATAACTATCTTTTATTTAATGAAAATATTGCTATTTCTTAGTTTTGAAAAGAAATCAGTTTTTTGAATTTCACCATTAGATGAAACTTCCATGTCAAACAAGAGCAGTCCTTTTAACTCTGTGGAAATTCACCAAAACTTCCTGTTTTAGTTACTCAAAAATGTACTATCATCATCAAGGCAACAGTAGATTGCATGTTGCAGAAATTATGCTGGGAAAACTGAAGAAATTGATACAGAAAATCCTCCGGCAAGCACCATATTCTCTAGCTCTTCTTGCTTTAGATTTTAATTTGCTCTAGCCTCGGAAAAATATTTTCATTAGCTGCCAAAAACTACTTTACAATTTGTTTTGCAGAAAAGCTATTTCTGTAATGGAAGGAGTTATCAGAATTGTAAAACGGGGAACACATTTGTGCAAAGTAGTAGTTACTGTATCATATGCAAAGAAACTTTTCTCTCAGTTATGAATGTTTTTTATTTAATTTATTATTATTTATTATTTATTATTATTATTATTTTTCAAATTGGTCATGACATTTAGGTGTAAGAAGTATATCAAAATTAATTTAAGCTGGATTCAACTTTAAATTCCATTTATTTTAGAAGTGAGATATATGCAGTTCAAAGCAACTTTATACCAGCAACTGCTACAGAAATTAAAATATTTATATACCTCTTTTAAGTTTCAGAATTATATGTGTTTCCGGATACATACAGTAGAATAATGAATTTTACATAAGCTATTGCAGTGCTAAAATGTTCTTGTCCATTTGGTAATCAAAAATGTACCTGCATGTCTCTCAGTTTTAGTGTTTTATTCTGCATCTGTTTATAATAATTCAGTTAAAGATCAAGCTAAAAAAAACTTCTGTAACTCCTTTTACTTGTAGCGGGATTTTGCAATAAATCACACTCTAAGTTTATTTTTTAAAAAAATATAATAATCCTGCAATCTGTATTGTATTTTAAATTCTTTACTGCTGTAAATTACGTATAAAAGTACTCTACTGGTCTTTATTTGCTCTGTTTTCATATAATTCTGTTTTCCAATATTTGTTTTGTTGTGACTTATCTCACATGTCTGACAGTAACCTCAGAACAAACTCACGAAATTTGTCTCGGCAAGGCGTGCAAGGTTGAACCTGTCATTGGCAAGAGCTTTGAGCACCATATAAGTGAGAGTACGACTTTGCTGAGTTCCGCCCCCAGTTTTGATGGAGAGCACCTAGGGGTCCGAGGATCTCCCACCCCCTCCTGCCCTACCACCAACGTTTCGAGAGGACTTTCGGCTCGCCGCATATTTAGAGTGCCCCCATGCCGCACGAACACTAGACATTTACAAACTTCCATGCCTTCTCCGGGATCTGAACCCGGACCCTTCAGTACTGCAGTAGACTCTGTTAACCACTATACCATTTGGGCGGTTCCAATATTTAAACCTGTGAGTAAAATCATCATCCTTTAAGTAAATAAATTTTTTTAGTCGTTTGACTGCTTACTGAATGTGAATGGATAGTTAAAATTGCAATTGTAAAGTTAATTGTTCTGTTCTTATGTCCATAAAATCAATAGCAAATTATTATTTGAAAAGAATAATCTAGAAGTGTGATATAATGCAGGAATAGAGTGTTCACATATAAAACAAAATTACACAGAAAATAATTCAGAACCTCCCTTTTGCCCATGACGTTTTGCAAGCTGTGAAATATTTTGTAGCTGTTATGAAGTCTATAGAACATCTGTGTTCCAGTCATTGATAAAAGAATCTTGTTCTTTGAAAATGAAGTGTTTTATATGTGGTTGAGTTTGTTGAGAAGCTTCGTAAATGTCAAACATATTGCTTGTCAAAACTAACGGATAATTTAAAAAATATGCTCATTGATTGAAGTTATCTGCAACTGAACGCAAAAATGGACTTCTCTACAACGCTAACCTAAATAGATTAGTGCATGAAATGTGAAAATTAGGCAACTGAAAACGTGTTACCCAATGAATGCATATTGCAATTCGGAAGTCAGATTCCTGAAAGTAATCAATATTTATTAGTTATGGCTTAAAAGCATTATTTAAGTAAAGGGCAAAAATAGCGGTTAATTTGTAGACTAGAGAAAAGCAAATGAAAATGGAGGTCGCCTAATTATCAGGATATTCCTCAGTGGTGTTATATCAAGAATTCGAAATCGCTTTTTAAGTATTGAAAGAAGTATCCTGATCAAGAGCAGCAACTGCCTTTGAAAACCGTTTTCTATCATTTTCAGCTCGAAGAAATTATGAAGGAACTACAAGAGTTAGTTTTGATCGTTAAGCTACCAGAGTAGAACTCGAATTAACCGTTATATACTGGTTCACGCTACTGAACTTTATGCTATAGTTTGTGTTTTACTCTCGCAGAGGTGTTGTCATGTTCATTAGAGGTAAGAGGAATGAGATCGTGTACTGTTTTACTGACGTACTGTAACTGATAAAACCTGTACTAGGTTCTAAATGTGTTTTGTTCTGGAAAGAGCTAGGAACTCGAAATTTGCTTTCACTTGTGCATGAAAGAACCCGTTTCTACGGAACCGGTTCCATGATTTGGGGTCAAATCCTGAAAAATGCCGGTAGCAAAATATAATTTTCATGGAGGTTATGTAGCAGGGCGCCAAATGGAGAGAGGCGCCGCAAAGAATTATCAAGATACTTTGATAACACCAAAATATCTTTTCAGGAGCTTTCTGTCATGATTTGGCTATTTTGAGTTTATAGGCGAAGATGCCGAAAACATTTTCGCCAGGTGCCAAATACAATAAAGCCGGTCATAGGTATGTGGACAAGGTAAGGGTGTCGTTGGCGCAGGTCTTTTTGCTAATACATTGCTGGCCTTTCACAATGAAACACGAAGAATAAAAGACATCAAAGCCAACATTTTCCCAAAGATTGCACGTACCTTCAATGTGAATTTATTTGAAATACAGCCTTTTTCGAGGTGAGGAAAGCGAGAAAATCAGTAATGAGTGTTGCCTTCGCGTTTCTCAATAACAACTCTACACGCCGCGGCTTTGAGTAAAAAACGCTTCAGATGTGTTGTTGGGCAATGGCAGACTATGTTGCCTTCACACGTAGTCAAAGTTCATCTGGTGTACCCGCGGGTGCGGCATGCCGAGCTAGGCGTGCTCCAGTCTCTGACCATACACGTTCAATGGACTTTAGATCTGGAGAACGGGCAGACCAGAATAACAATGCTATATGGTGGGCTAAGAAAAAAGATTGACCATCGCGTGCAACATTTTCTGCTGAATGTGGCCGCCGGTAGGCCCTGAAGGTAAGGAAGGAAAACAGGCTGCAAACCTCATAAATATAGCGTTAGCTGGTAAATGTACCGATAATGCATATGAGGGTGGTACGGGAGTTGAACCCAATACCACCCCACACTAGTTGTAGGACCAGTATGATGATGCACAACACAATAGTTATGCAGCCTCTCTCCACGTTCTTTCCAAACTCTAATCCGCCTAACCCTGTACTGTCATAGTACTGCAGTACTGCAGGCAGAAACGTAATTCGTCCGAAAACACAATGACATGCCGTTCAGATATCTGTCCCCATCGTAGTCCATTGTACTATAAGAAGCGTAATTCGTCCGAAAACACAATGACATGCCGTTCAGATATCTGTCCCCATCGTAGTCCATTGTACTACATAAACGTCGTCAAATTTTTCTTTACAGACTGCATTTGTTGTGAAATGGTTGCGGATGTGGCAGTGTGCTCCATCAGTGCCGTGCATACAATATGCCTGTCTTCCCGTAGACTGGTGCGACGAGGCAGTTGCAATTGCTTCTGTCTAGCAGTCGTTCTCTAGCATCCACTCGATTCCATATTCGCATGGCTGTTGCTTTGCTATGTCCGACACGATGGCCGATTTCCAATTTGCAACCTGTATGTTCAATAATTCTTCCTTGGTTGAATTTAGAAACATGCTCGTGTTTTTCTGCGAGGCATACTGAAGCTGCATACACAAGAAATCTCACGAGAGAACAATTCACTGTACTTAAAACGGAATGAATGTTAATACGAGTATAATACATTATTGCTGGTCTATTGCGTGAACTACAATTTGACCAGCTCAGATGAAGTGTGCGCCCTTCGGCGTTTGACATGCCACATGCCATGAAAGTACGATCCATAGAGACGGAAGCTTGAAAAGGTGTATTCAGAACGGACACTTTAGGCCGGCGTCAGCGTGAAATTTATCGCCGTATTTCCGGCACCTCGGATAAACCCCGGATGGGATTACCTCTCGTATATGTCCTCGAATATTTCGTTCTAGAAAGCATGAGTGAAGGGTGATAGCTTGGATAGGCCCATGGCTACGTGAAAGCAAACAGACAGCCAATTGGCAAGAGAGTGAAGGTTGAGTACAAAGAGCTGGAAAGTGTCGATCACGTGGGTGGTCACCTGCCCAACTGACCCCGGAGAACTGGTTGAATGAGCTTGAAATTTGGAGAAATTCAAAGTCTGGGGTGAAGTTATGCAGAATTTCTGTAGTAATGTGTGGTTTAAGTCCTTAGATAGATGTCAGTTTCAAGACGTTCGCACTTAAAATTGTCTGCATAATGCATTGTCTTATTGAAGGTTGCTTTATTGAAAAAGTTGCTCTTGAGTTTATTTATGAACTCTGAAAGTAGTCGAGCGACCTGCCAGCGTTCAGCGGTTTTATCCATTTAGCTATCAATGAGCTCAACGGTTGAGATAAGTGCAGACAATCGAAACAGGTTTCGTGCAATCCTTAAGAGTCCTTAAAAGCCCTTTGATTTGTTTGTAGAGTTTTACAGATTTTTAGCAGATTTCGGACAAAATTGGCAGAAGGTCCTTAATTTAAATCATCTAAAATTTCAGGTTGTTTTTACGACTGCCAATTGAGTGTGAATTAGTATTTTGGAGGAATATTTTTGGCAATTCACTGACCAATATATATTTCATAAGTTACCGTTTGAGTTTTTCCTTTTTCTTATATAAACGATGCGATATTCGAGTTCCTGGGCAAAAAGTGAAACATAAGCATTTTGAAATTATTTCTTTTTTTTCTAGTTAAGAGCTACTTTTCCATTTTGAGGATGTGAATTCTTTTATTAAACGGCTCTAAATATGGCGACTTAGCAACATTTTGCGATTTTAAGATTAATTTCTGTACGAAATTTTTAATTCGAAGATTTGTGAATTTTTCGACGATTTTTTTAAAACGTTGTTCAATTTCATTGAAACAATGATAATATATTAAAATCATATTTAAGATATACCATTAAAATAAAACATTTATATTTTCTGCTTGTAATCTAATAAGTCGCCAAAATGGAAAGTAATGTCACTTGACATTAATATTACTTTCTTAAATATTACTTTCCATTTGACTTAAATATTACTTTCCATTTTGGCGACTTATCATTATAATATTTTGAATCTGAAAAATAAACAAGGCAATAAATGCTATAAAGCATAATATACGAAACAATTCTTCGCCAAAGCAAAATAACTATGTGATTATTTTAAAATCTCTTTATTTTTATTTCCATAGCAATAGTTTTTCCTCGTATAATTGTAATTGTCTCATAACGTTTAGAATTCTCAGAATGTGCATCGGTTTTCCCTATGAAATTCATTTTACACTTTTTTCTCAGTTTTTTTCTCTCCAAAATACTTTTGGCTTTTTGTTGTTACAGAATTGATAGGGATAATTTTTCTTTCGAATTTTAGACATTGCACCTTGTAAAGTTTAGAAGGATTTAAAGGCAAGATTTATAGACTTACGATTCTAGAAAATTCCGAAAAAATGTCAAACACGTTATGGATGTATTTTACTGGAAGTTTGTGATGAATTTCTTACTTTTTGGAGAATATTTGGGAGAACGATGAAAACAGAATATTTGAGTGTTTTAATTTCTGATCTAGAAAGTCTTTCTTTAAACATGCTTATCTTCTCTTTATTTTATATTCTTTTCACTAGTCACAAGCATGGAAAATGTCAAAAATGCTTCTAAGCTTGTCACATGGACAGGCATCTATAGAAAGGAATTTTTCTATTAATAAAGAAATTGAAAACTGACATTTAAGATATTCTTCTGAAAATTCTAAATACATGTAGTTTTTTTAGAATAGCAGAAAACTTTAATTAAATCTGAAAATTCTAAAATGAAGAGGAAACTTATTGAAAAGGGAACATAAAGAGATTGGAAAGAGAGATTCGAAGATGTGTGCAGTTATTGTTTTGTAAGTTAACCAGTTATTTCTAATTTCAGCCTTTACTGTAACTCCTTTTTTCCGTTTTCCCACCAGAATGCAAATCAGTTAGATAGTACTTAAACCAAGGTTTTGGATTGTAAAACAGAGCGTGTTTCTGGTCTCCGCTTGCACGCTGCATTAGTTCCAGCCAGCTCTGTTAATTTGTAATTATTCGGCTTTGCGTTATTGCTGCTGACAATTGAATTGGTTACGACGGTAATGTTACTGAGCCAGTTTAGATTAAAATTAAATTGCGACTACTAGTCAACGATTTTAATTTGGCTGTTCCTGTTTAGTTACATTACCGCGAACTGTATCTTATTTTATTACCACGCGAACGTGCATTTTGTTCTAAGTTTTGTTAGAATAAAAAGGTTTATTTAACCTTTATCTGACTCTGTAGTTACGTTCAGAAACGGCGATAATCTCCTTCACGTCTGTTAGGGGTTTTGGACTATTTAACTTTACCAGATCAAGTAAAACCTCAAAGGTATATTGCTGAGACATTGACAAGTTAGGAGATCAAGCAGAAAGTAGAGGGAACATTGGTTTGCATTCTGAAACAAATGACTTAGTGTTATAAAAGATGCTTAAAGAGAAGGAAATTGATATAACTTAGCTAAAATGTCTGGGAAGTTTTCGAATTGAAAAGACTCATAAATATTTTGTTGTGTGTTGTTGATAAAAAGCATAAATATTTTGTAGCTTTTAATGTGTAATTATCCTAATATCGTTTAAGGATCCGTATCGTAAATTACATGTCTTTTAACTTAAACTGTTATTAGATTGTAATTTTAATAGTGCTTTTTATCAATAAATATTAAAAAATATTAACAGTGGCCATAGAAATCTGTAATGACTAAAGGTATCTAATTTAATTATTTATAACTAATTGCTCACCCTTAGAAGTTATCTCTGCATGTTAAGGCGAGTTATTGCCTTTTATTAATCCTTACTGCCGTCATAAGATTCAACACAAACATAAAAATTAATGTAAAACTTATTCCTTACAGCTAGTAAGACTTAAAATAATCACTTCTGGTGCTTTAGCTGCTTATTGAAACCTTAAAATATGTTAACTGGGTTACAAGTCCAGGAACTGTACACCAAACTACGACACTAATTGAGTCAAACAAACAGAGTATACCTAACTTCCAAAACTTGCTAACATCAGGCGTTCATGTCTGTTCTGATCGGCAGGTCCCTCTCTACGTAAGCAGTAGCAGTGGCAACAGCCAATCTTCTGTTACGAATCAGGCTGATTAGCATTTTCATTTTAAGCTATGCAGTTTGACATAAAATCTGCCTCTATTTATGAATCCTCTAGACTGAACAAGTATTTGACGAACTGAGACTTAGGAAAAAATCAACATAAAGCTAATTTTTAGTAAAATTTAAATAAAATGTCGCTAATCTTCTTTAAAATATTTCTGACTATTCTAAATGTAAATTATTTAATACTATTTGATAAATTTACAAAGTTGATTTTATTCTCAAATTTGTTTCATAATTAAGTTTATTAAATTATGTTTAATAATAATGCACTCTACTTGCACATCTATTTTATTCTTGAGATGGTATTACAAAAATGAAGTTCAGTTATAGATAATATCTTTAATTGAATTTATTCAGTTCTCGTTTGCTGATAGGTCTTTAATTTTTTTTCATTAATCTCCCTTAAAAGTACTTAATTTGCATGCGCAGAAATGTGTACGAACTCTATTTAGAGTAGAAAATTAATTGACAACTTTGCTGTGACGTCCGTTATGTTTTATTTAATGGTAATGAATGTATTAATGTTAGCCGGGGGCTTTCAAGCATAGCTAGGATGCAGTAGATTAGAATAATTACCCAGTTGTTCTTGGCAGTACCTGATTGACTGATATGCCATTGACATGCTGTATGGCGTGTCTTAGAACGAAAAAATAACGGAACTGGGCTACATAATTAAATCAATAAACATTTGTGTGCTAAGAGCGAAACAAATAGTAATGTTATCTAAATTACCGCCAGAATTGTGAGCGAATACCATGCTAAGTACCATTTTAACAATAGACAAAAGTTATATAATAAATGCAGGATATTTAGACGGCATTGTACATTTGTATCTAACTAGCTCACGCGTTAAGTATAATAATAATGAAATATTGTAAAAATTTCGTGAATGTGACACAGTGCAGAACGTTCTGGTGTGATTGGTAAAATATAGTGTTAATCAGATGGTTCTTATATTGGGAAGGCAACTTTAGGATCGTAGTTTGTGGCAACCGTCCTAAGATTGCCCAAAACTGTTAGTTTTTTTAAAAAAAAAAGCGCCGCGTGTATGAAACGCAATGGAAGGATGTTTGCTTGTATGTACTTTCCTGTAATCATTATTCAGTAACGAATGCAATTTTAAAAAAATAACAATTTTTTATTTATTAATATATGCAGCAAAAGTATTATGAGAGACTTTTATGAACATTTTCTTGGAAAATAAATCAGAAACTCGGCTGGTTTCATGCCTGGTAACAGTAGATTGCTGAATAGCGTAAGAAATTCAGACTATGCGAATCCTTCTAAGTTTCCTGCATCATCAGTTATATTTTGCATTAATACAGAATCCTGGAGTATAGGATAATTCCGCATTTCTTGTTTGAGGTATGGCAGGAAAGGTATACATAATCCGAAACCAAACTTTCGGACACATGAAAATGGAGGCATACAGCACTTGTGTTTCTTTCCGAATGGAAACTGACGGCAACATTCTGCAAAAAAACAAAAGCGTCGGCTTAAAAGAACTCACCCGTTGTTCCTCTTCTTAAAGTTTGATAGAATACTGGGTATTATTTCTACTAATCTAATATAGAGTAAGCGAGACTTTTTTTTCAACTTAATTGCAAGTGCATATGCAATTACATCAGTTCTTTAATGTCCACCTTTTCACGATAGTTTTTGCATTTCTGTTGAGAAATTAAGAGGACGATCAAAATATTAATTTGAAAGTAAACTATATATATATATTGTTTCAAAATAGAATTATTTTAATTTGAAAATCTTAAGATGGCTAATTCCTCCAATTCTGAGAGTAATAATAACGGCTGTTTTTCAATAGAATACCTTAATTTACCTTCGTTATAGACTGCTTGTGAAAACTGAAGGATATTATCGGAAAAGTTAAACAACAAGAATTAGCGTAATGCTTGTAAATTTTGCAGGACTAGTCTCGATGGCTTGTGTTTAAACCATCGAAACTAGTCTTGTAAAATTTACAAATATTACGCCGATTCTTGTTGTTTAACTTTTCCAGTAATCGTTATTCGGCGTGTTATTTTAACCTAAATTAAAGGATATTGAGAGAAATATAACGTATTGAAAATTTGTTAAAAACAATTTGTAACAGAATAATTATTTAATATAAATTAACAGTTTTACCAATTTGTTAATATCAAAGCATTGAATTTAAAGTGAAATTTGTGGAAACTAGAAAAGATGAAAACATCATCTTTCCCGAGCAAATCTTTCTTTAATATTGTGTATGGTTACTTGTGATAGAAACGCAAACATCACAAATTGATTTCATTCAATTTATCAAAGTGTTGATTAGTTCTTGTGAGCTGCACGACATTCTTCTGAAAGTGCGCTTTTCAGATCCTGCAGCTTCAAGGAAAATATTTACATACAACAGATCCTGCAGCTGTAAATATTACGTATTTATATACATATAACGGCTTAAGGCATCCTGCAGATGTTCACTTGGTTCAAGCATGCGGAGTAAACTAGGCAATTCATTGGAGTAATATCTTCCTTTTTTTAATATTCTGACATCAGAAATGCTAGATGCGGACGAGTATTGTGAGCCATTTGCAAAAATTCTAGGCCAGTAGAGCTTTTAGAGTAGGCCAGTAGGGGACCAGTAGAGGCAGTTTGAAGATTGAAGACCAACTAACTCTAGTAGTCGCTTCATGGTTCTTCAGACCGACAGTAACGGCAATTGTTGCTACTGGTTGTCTTTGATCAAGCTGTCTATTAACTGATTTCACTGATTAAAAAGCGGCTATACGTTCTTGGTATTACACTTTGAAGGATATTCAAAGCTTAAGCGATCTGCATTTGTGCCTTCCCTCTTGAATCCATCAAGTAACCGCCACTTTTGCCCTTCACTTGAATGACGTCTTTAAGTCATAACTAATGTATATTGATCATTGTCAAAAATCACACCAACTTTAAACAGTACTACACGGGTCCATTCTGAAACGCGCTATCAGTTACCTAATTTGCATATGTCATGCGTTAATTTGAACGCAGTATTAAGTTTTGCGTTCTTTTCCAGTTCATTACCGCATTATTTCGAATTTCAGCCGCAGTAAGATTTTAAAGTTGGAAAAAAATAATTGAAAATAGCCTCCCTCAAGGTTAAACCTAAAATGTTTTTAAACTGGAGAAACCGATGACCAGACAAAAGCCCACTGGACGAAAGCGCACGCGACAAAAGCCCACAAAAAAAAGCACACTGTGATAATTGCCCACGCGACAAATGCCCACAACGACGAAAGCGCACATTGACAAAAGCCCACGCAGATAAAAGCCCACATTGATAAAAGCCCACACTGATATAAGCCCACCATGATAAAAGCCCTTACTGACAAAAACCCACAATGATGTATACGCTACGTTCAAGTTAATACTTTTCGCATTTTTTCTTTTTTTTTTTAGTTACACAAAGCAGATTCATGAAAAATATAAAACAAAAATTGAATTAATTAATTTAAATTCGTAACAAATAATTGAACGATAAATAAAAGTAGCGGATACATTTTATTTTGGCTGAATTAAAACACTCTATGTATATCAAAAAGAAAATCAATCACAATAAAATTAATGTAACTTTCTATTATATTTACGCGACAAAGGTAAATGTCCCTCGTATAAATCCAATAAAGGGAGGTGAAAGGGATTACTGGTCATCCTACTAATTTTAATTCTGCAAAATTATAAGTAGTACAAAATGCATATAAATTTTCATCATGTACAGAGAATAATTTATGAATAATTTAACAGTTCAGGAAAATTTTATATATAATTCAGAAAATTTAATCTCTACATATAATAAAAGAAAGACTCTGTGTGTCTGTGTGTGCTTTTCGTTCGTGCTGCACGTAAGTTAATAGACCCAGGGCTACGAAATTTGGTACATAGGTGCATCTAGACAACAGCCAGTGCACCTCGAACCGATTTTTTCAAAATTCGAAAGAGATTTTTTTTTAATTTTAAGTTTTCTGATGAACTCGTATCATTTTGAGACATAAAGGGTACAGGAAAGCGAGATTTTACTATAGACATTCCATTTTCACATCGTCGTGAAAAGTAGATGCTTAGCTAGTATATGAATTTAAAATAAATTTCAATTTATATTTGTATTTCAATAAATAGATTAAATACGAATTTATTTACCAAAGCAAGCTTAATATGTTTTCAGTTGTTTTTTTTAAGTTTATTTTTAAAATGTTCTGTTTATTTTCCTTGATTTTTGGGCACGTTCAACTTTAATCTTTCCGACTCCTTTTACAAAAAGAATTTTGTAATAATAATATTTTTAAAAGTTTTTATATAAAGCTTCCGAATACACTTCTCACATCTCACATCTTTTAAAATGTGGTTTTGGCAACAGTTTTCATCCTGATTTTTGCTGATAGATTTTTGATGAAATAGCATCATTTTTAATAGTTTCATTTTTTTAGGAATGTGGTTTTGGCAACAGTTTTCATTCAATGCTTCATATACTGGACTGCGGACTGTACTTTCCTTTTCAGAATTTTTTGTGTTTCTTTCATGTTATTTATTGCTTATTTCACTGTTTTTAAGATACTGAAAAGTTTAGCATGATGTTTTGTTTTCTACTGGAAGTTGGTTAATTTATTTATTAGGATAATTAATATTTGTGTTAAGGTTATTGCTTATTTCATTGTAATTTTTATAGCGGCTACAAATAATAAATTTAATATGGAGAACTAAAGCCGAACATTCTATTTCGATAAAAGTATCCTATTCTATTATAATAAGGAATACATTTGTGTAAGCTATCAGAAATATTGTTTTAATAGTGAATTAAGAGCACGGTTTCAAATAAAGGCCGTTCTCACCGGGACTCTGAACTCTGACTCTCACCGGGTCACTGAACTACCAGTGTTCAGTGATTAATACCACTCGGCCGCTGGTGGGCGCAGTTTTCATTGTGCTTCATTACATAAAATTCTCTTTAGCTATGTTAAAAACCGAAAAGGAAAAAATAAAATTCAAGTGTTTTTCAATTAAGAAGTTAGTACATTTACTAAATTCAACAGAGGTCAATTTAATGGATAGCTGAAGTAAATATGTTGCAACTTATGTAAAAGTACAATTTTTTAATACAACAGAAGAGGAATATAACATACGTATGAAACACATAATTTATGACATTTGAAACATATAATTTTAAATAAATCATACTTCATAATGCGAAGAGTCAAAACTTGTATGGTTTTTTTTATTTATGCATAGTTATATATTTTTGTAAACTTTTAGATACTTATCTTTTTATATTGTTTTGTTTCATAATATTGAAGTAAAAGGTTGCTCTCACTGTAGGTTTGCCAATCTACGCAAATATTTCAGTTTATCTTCTTCTTGCTCATATCCTCTAACAGAAGTCGCAACCAAATCATGAAGTTGCTCATATCTTCTTTTTTTTATTTCTAAACGACCTGCTTGTGCATTGAAAAGTAATAATCTCTGACAAGCAGTCCATCAAACAAAAACCATATACTTGGATGACTGCAATGAAACAATGGATTTAAAGAATTATGGAAACCTTCACAACAATTTGTAGTCTTTGGTGATCGCTCAAGAGCTGCCTCATAGTGGTTCCATAACCTCATTGGAAATTGGGGTTCTCTGCCTGCTGCACCTTCAATATACGTTGTAAAAAAGTACGTCAGCACTTCATTATAACTTTCTTCGTCCGGAAACGTAGTTGAAAGGTGGTCAAAGATAACTCTCACGTCACTGATTGGAACGAAGGCTAATGCAGCAAGAGACTTTAATTTCAGTTTTATATTTACGTCAGTCTCATACGGAATTCTTAAACCAACGTTACTAATTTTTCTTATCAGACTTTGACACAAATGGAAATAGCAGCCTTTCACCTCAGCCTCAGGGAAAGCAATCTTCGCTGCATTAATGTCAGCTTTCTCAAAGTCAAGAAGTACTTTTTGAGGCATCATGTTTGGAAGCAAAACCTTTATTATCTCAAACATGGTAAATGTGGTACTCACAATAAATAATAAAATAACACAATAAATACTCACAATAAATAATGTTTACCACATTTAAATGTGGTAAACATTATTTATTTTGAGTATGCCAGAATGAGTAAACCAGTATGGTCATTAACGCTGAACTGTAAGCTGGAAAAAATTAGTTGTACTGTAAACAAATCCATCCCCGGGAGGCTGAGAAAAGAAGTTGTGCAAATTCATTTTCTAGGAAACTATCATTTTTAGCATAGTAATTCGAAGATGAATTCTAAGCGCCACATGCTGGAGGTTGCAGGCATATGTAAACTTTCATACAAGTTTATAGCTTTTGTCTGCAAAGTCACATTGAGAAATGAAATAAAAATAACACAGATAAAAATAAAAATCTCTCTTCGAACGAAAGAAATTTTTGATAATGGAGATTAAGGATTTCTTTCATACATTTCTTGAAATAGACATCTAATTTGATTTTAAATAATAACAATTAAATAAAGGGAATGCTACTTTTAGTCAGCATACCTCAGTCCAAGAAGTTACTACTTGAAGGCATTTTAATTCATGCACGAAGAGAGAATTAACATATTCCATCCTAGGTGTAAAATAATTTTTTCTGCTCTTTGAGTAAATACCATTTCGCCAAATTTTTTACTAATGAAACATAATTATATTTATTTTCAGCCATATTACGTTCAAAATTGCATGTGAAGAATTTTATAATGATATTTTTCATTTTCACTTAAATGTACCAAAGTGAAATAAATAAATAAATAATAAAATGCATATTCATATTTATCATGGAAAATATTATAGCTAATCACGTAATCAAAAAGCAGAAAGTTTGTTTTCTTTCTAATAAAATAGACAAAACAGTAGTGATAAAATATGCAAACAGATATATTTCTGAGACATTAAAATTTAGATCTGAATACTCCGTTTACTATTATTACAAGTATAAATACACTTTATTGTGATAAAAAACATGTATCCTTTTGATTATGCGGGCTTTTACCATTGTGGGCTTTTATCATGGTGGGCTTATATCAGTGTGGGCTTTTAGCAATGTGGGCTTTTATCTGCGTGGGCTTTTGTCAATGTGCGCTTTCGTCGTTGTGGGCATTTGTCGCGTGGGCAATTATCACAGTGGGCTTTTTTTTGTGGGCTTTTGTCGCGTGCGCTTTCGTCCAGTGGGCTTTTGTCAGGGAACCTAATTTTATAATAGGTATTTTTCAATATCTATTAACATTAATTTGCTTTTGATTTATTATTAATTTAACTTTTTAATTTATTATTTGATTTTAATTTAGATTATTTAAAACCCTATCGTTGGGGAGTAGGAGATAGGCATAAATAAATTCTTAAAATATTCACTTTGAGCTTAAGCCGCAGTCTAATTTTGCATCTTAAAAATTTGAATAAATAGTTTGGCTTAAAATTTAAAGTAAAACAGTAATATAAAATTATTATATCATTGGACTTTGGTTGAGAACTTAATCAGTGATCGTCGAACTTTGGTTGAGAACATAATCTTTTTTTTGGTTATCCTTTAATTTTAACGAGTAGCTTCGAAGGGCAACAAATGCACAAAGGAAAAGGACCACCTTTTAGATTTTCGAAGCATGTAATGTAAGTTTTCTCTGTGGGCGTCATCTAGATCACTGGGTAGCCGATTCTCAATATTTTTTTTACATTATATTCCCCTGTTCAAATTTAAATTATGTAATAGATCGCCAATTAAATTCTTCACCTATACTAAAACAAACAAACAAAAAAAGGAATTAAGCTATATTTACAAATTGAAAAAAATTATCGCATAAAATAGGTAAAATCATTGTAATAAATTAATAAACGAAATAAAAATGTAGAAAAATTGAGGGAAATTTCAGTATTTTCTTCAGAAATTCATTCACGAATGAAGAACAAAACTAATCAGGATAAAAAATTTTATAAGTTTTTACCTTGAGAATTTTTGATCTGGAGACTCAGAAAATGTTGCATTAGAATAACATTTTGAAATTCTGGGAAGTCGTCAAATAACGCTGCATCGCCAAATATTGCTATAATTCGCACTGATTTATTTACTTTATTTAACAACATTTTAACAACTATTTTTTTTTTATATATACTCTGCAAAAAAAAAAAAAA
>KK116282.1:410822-438926 GCA_000611955.2 Stegodyphus mimosarum
AAAAAAAAAAAAAAAAAAAAAAAGAAGGCCAGTTCTGTATCTTCCGTTCTACTGGCTCGATGGAGGAGTAATGGCACGGACTGAAAAAAAGGAGCATCGTTTATTCTTTCAAATAATTTTAACAAAGTACGCAACTCACATTTGTCGTTATTATAAAAAATATACTAAATTTTAAAACGCGCAAATCTATCAATTCATGTATATCTTGGAAAAATTTTGAATAATTTTTTTGCAAGTAAACCTAGAAATATACCTACTTTAAGATAATGGTAAAAATTTTATAAGTTATAATTGAAAAAGTTTTTCCAAAAATTTATAAAAATTTTTAAAAATACAAATTAAAAAAAATTAATAAATCAGAAAATATCTGCGAATTTATTTGGATTGAATCTAAATTTTGAATTGTGAAAGAAGGAATCAAGTAAGTTTAATAAAAAAGAGGTTTAATAAATATATAACCGACTTCAATTAACAATGAGGTGCTAAATTTTCAGAACTAATTTTTAAAAAACTACTCGTGCGATTTTTATAAAACTTGGCACTTTGGCATAAATTAAATCCTAGAATCGAAATACAGAAAGAAATATATATGTAATTTCAGAAAAAGTGTGTCAAATATTAGAACAATGCTATATATAAATCTAATACATATCCTAATTCGTGCTTTCTAAATATGAAAAACGCTCATTAAATTTCGTCAGTCGACTCAGAATGGGAGATACAGAACTCTCCAATTTCTTTTTACGCACAGTGTACGTTTCTCATGTTCGTTTTTAATGGCAACGAAACTAACGTAAAACTGGACTCCAAGTCATTAAAATATTATTTTTTTTCAAATCCTGTCATAGTAATGCTAATTAATTAATAAGAAATGCATTCGCGGCCCGTGTAAAATTGCTTCCGAAGCTACCTGCATGCTGCCATAGTTCAAAACCACTGGCAGTAGGCAATAATGATATAGTAATTTTTTATCCCAATTCCATTAAATTTCAAGCATCTATTATGCTTCTGTTAAAACCCATTACAAGAAAATTTTAACAGTATTATTACTATTCCTGTTAATTAATATAATTTGTAAATAATAGTTGTAAGATTATATAACTATATTTATAATAACTATATTTTCATACTTTTCACAATATCAGAACAGAATATATACTTAATCTAATGTTTAATTGAAATCTAGAAAATTGTAAACTTACCACCATAACAAGTTCGTCCATCCGGACACGTTTTAGCGCCAACAAATGATATTAAGATGAGTATCAGAAAAATCTCCCCAAGATGCATTTTGCACTGAAAATAAGAATTTCGTATTTTGTAAATTATGCAGTTAAAATTTATTCTTAAAAAATGGGTTAACAATCAGGTACCACTTTACTTTATTAACCCATTTGCGTTATCAGTAGTATATATGCTTGATTTAACCGGCCATTACCACCAGAGCGCATATATACGCTTTTAGACGACGTTTGCAATGTCACACATTTGCACGGTAAGCATAAAGCGTTAATGGCAGTAACATTGGACAATAAAACATGAAAAGAATTCATTTTTAACAGAGATACTTATGACCGTTCCAAAGCTCCTGAATCTTGAGTTAACTTTTTCACAGCGAAGTCGCTCGAAATGCCCGTACATTCAGACATCGGCACGTTTTCCAAACGCTTTGCGTCCATTTTCTACCTGGTTTTTTCCTGCATCACATTAGTGCATGACTCATCGGTTTGGAGAGTTGTTAAATAACATGGCAATCATTCTTTTGAAGCAACTAAAGCAGCTGTCTTATTTGAATGCCCCTTTCTCTCTTCTTTGTTTAACGTCAACGCTTAGCTATTGTCGTTCGCAGAAGAAATCCTGTAGTAAAGGGAAACCGCACAAAGATTCCCAACAGAGAAATAATCATTTCACTTAAGTAGGTTATTGTTAACGCTGTAACATTTTACTTGACAGCAGGGGCGGAAATCCATTCCAACAGAAATTCGTACATACGGGCGCTTCAGACGTTTGAGACAAACAGATGCTGACCTCTATCGATGCTAAAGACCTACGCGTGACCTAAAAGTATAATGTAGTAAATTCCCGATTAAGCGGCTCTCCTACGTAAGAAAATGTACATCGCAGAACGATGGAAATAATACTGTCTCAAACTTCAGAGTAAGGAGGAATTAGTAGATGATGACACACTATTTAGAATTTGTTTTTATCCGCAAAGATGCATAATTTAATGACACATAATCTAGAACATACGAAGATTATTAAATTATTCTACTGCCGTTTTCATTGGCTTCTATCGAAATACAAGAGTAATATAAACAAAAGCATTATTTCTTCGGTTTTGAGCCTCATCAGTGGCCGAGTAGTTAAGACCTGGCTTGGGTTCAGACCACGAACACAGCCTCCTCATAGGCAGCAGACAGCCCTTGTGGCTTTGCCATATTCAAATAAGCTTCTTCATATTCAAATAAATCTTCTGTTTGAAGCGCGTTATTCTTCTTTTTGAATGGTTAATTTACATTACCAAGTGAACTTATTCTCCAGATTAAACTGCTTAAAAATAAAGGTAAATTGTTGAAATTAGTTTTCTGTTAATTAAAATATAAGTTATTCCTCTCCTCGCTTTTTTTTAACTATGTCGAATAAATCCTGCTTTTGGGCTTTCTGTAAACGTTGTCCCCGGTTTTACCCATCGGTATATAGAATATCCATCAATGCCCATAAATCTCGGTTAATTATTCGTAAAAAGCACATGAATATTTTACCTAAGTAAAACCTGACGCTTTTTGATGAAATCATTTCAAAAGTTCGCAATGCCAAATACCTTGATGTCCCTTTCAACAGTAAACTTAATTGGAAGGATCACATCGAAAATGTTAAGAATAAAGCAACAAATGTCACCAACTGCCTTGGTCCAATTATTAGCAATTATTCCAAATTTGACTCAAGAAAGAAGTGTCTCATTTATATCTGAATTGTGCGTCTGCTCCTTACCTATGCTTCACCAGCTTGGATTACTCTTACGAAAGATAGCCTGCTCAAACTCCAACAAGTGCAAAATAAATGTCTGCGCATCATTAGTAATACACACTTCAACAGGCGCAATCAAAAACTGCACGAGAATCTCAATATTGAAACTATTGATAAGTGTCTCAACAAAATCGATAGAAATTTCTATGAAAAAAGTACTACTTGTAATCATCTCATGAAGTTTAACATGTTTCAATACGAAATTCCACAAGAGGATAAAGAATTAAGTCCTTATGCTGCACATCTGTTAACAGCTTTAAATTTTCCAACGTAAGCTCTATAAATGCACTCATATATTTTCATATATTGCATATACTAGTTCTTCTATTTCAATCTGAATTTTTTTGTTTATGTTTTATGTACATATTTTTATATAAACTATGACTTTAATCTCATATTCCAATTCATTAGGACTCTAGTTTGATCTCTCAAACCTAGACGAAAATGTTCTCCTCTCTTCTCCATTTGTTAAATTCTCTCTTCTGGGAATCTCACTTGATGTATTTTTATGTGAAGCGTCTTTAGGGCAACATTTTTATTGAGCCAGACGCACTGTGAAATTCGCATTATCGCGGAATAACGGTACCGATACCGATACCAATATACTTTTCAGTTACAATTGCATGACGCGTGCAGCGTTTGGCTTCCATGAGACGAACAACGCCGACCTTTTTCTCTCTAGAAGAAACTAAAACACCGTGACACTGGGTTCAACCTCTTCTTTTCTATCTACTCAAACTTCCGTTTCTACGGAATTCACTATTATGAAACATTCACCGTCAAGCGCCGAAAGGCCCAATTTCATCTGAGCTGATAAAATTACGCTTCGCGCAATAGACAAGCAATTTTCATATTCGTATTCAGTTTTCAGTTTAGCTCAGAGTAATGAGAGATCACCGTGCGAGCTTAACGCATTTAAAGCTCTTTGCATTGCCTTGTTCAATGTCCTTAGTAATTTGATGTGGTAACTCCTGATCGTGCTTAGTCACAGCGCGAAGAGCTGTAAAAGTAATTTTGTGTAAACAGTTCCTGAACTGTTAAAGTGTTTTTGGAAAAATAAATTTCATCAAGCTTTCATTGGATCTGTGTGCATTCTATCCATTACGAACCCGTACGCATGTAACAATATATTGAATTTTAATGACAGAAATTATTCTATAATAAGTACATAAGCATCACAGTAACAATATCCTAACAAACTTCATTGAATGAAATTAGTAAAAGGAGTTTTTCGATCCAGTCAAACGCGTGATTATTCATCTGAACCTCTAGTGGAAATGAGCCGTAGTTAGAATTTAGTGATTTGGGCGGAGTGCCAAAGTGCATAGTCGGGACAGTAACTGATATACTACACAAACTTTCAGTGAATATATTTTATTGATTGGCTGGTTAAGATCAACGCACTTGAAGGCTGTCTGGCTAAAGTGGGATGTCTTCGGGCTTCTGACTATTTGGCTAAAGTGTCTGACTCTCTGGATAAAGTGGGATGCGTGATTATGTATGTGAAGCTCTAGTGGAAATGAGCCCTAGTAGAACTTAATGCTTTAGGCGGAGTGCCAAAGAAAGCCTTGCTGTGCATAGTCGAACAGTAACTGACATACTATACAAACTTTCAATGAATATATTTTATTGGTTGGCTGGTTAAGACATTTAGATCAACGCACTTGAAGACTGTCTGGCTAAAGTGGGACGCCTTCCTGGAGAGCTGTCTAAAATATTCACATTCCAGATCACGTAAACTCTGTTACAATTAGTATTTTATAGTAGTGTATATCGATCTAGGACCGAAATCACCACTCTTCTGGCAGCATTACGTGTTCAAGCATTTCTGAGACACATCTAGAAGGTGTTTAATAGCTGTTGTTCGTACAAAGGCCGAGTAAGAGTAATTATTTTTGCACTTAACTATTTCATTTTTATCGTTACATTTATCATACATTCTATATTACAAAGTTTCAGAGGTGTTTGACCGTCATTCTTAGTTAGTCTAAATTTCTTTAAACCTATCCCAATGAAGCCTCTAAACGATTAATAATGGTAATAATTACTAACCCATCTCTCTCTTTCATTAATTATCATCCGCGTGGCGGAAAGAAATTCCAATTGAATTCTTTTCTGATATTTGAAACGTCTTTCGCCGAGTCTTAGACTTTCTAGGCCATTTTTTATATTATGCTCCATGCCATTTATTGCCACGGGACATGTGAGTGTAATTGTCGCCACTGCACACACTATAAGATATTCAATTTATTTTTCAAATTATAAATCCATTACTGAATACACTGAGCAACAGTGGAGAGTATAAATGGGGTTTATTTAATTTTATTTCATTTTAAGATAGTAAAATAGAGTTATGTCTTTAGTTTTAGTGATTTTGTAATGTACATATTTAAAATTAATTTCATTGCTTGAGTTGAAATATGGATGTATTTTAAGCGTTTGGATTACGCTTGGGATATGTATTTTAAGCAAATAAAAATAATTTCATTGGTTGATTTTGTAGGAAAAATTACTTTTTTGTATTTTGTTACGCAGAATTTTTTTTTAAAATTGCGTAATCATTTTAAGGCAAATAAAAAGGGAAATAAAGTTCCTCGATGTGCTTAAATACGCATTTAGTTTACAGACAGGAAAACAATAATTAAGTAAACCTTTTCCAACTTACATATGGGCCATGATTTTAGTAAGTCCAATACTGTGAGTTATATCGTTTCAAATACGAACCATAGGAAAGATTATAAAGAGTTCACAGAAATCAATGTAGATGGCGCCACCGGAGCTGCGAATTGGCATCTGCAGCAAGCCTCAAGGCACTTTCAACCGAACAGCTGTTGAAACGACAGTTTTTAATGAGCATGTTTTCGGTTATCAGTAATTCCAATTGTACAAAACACTAATTCTTTAAAATCAAGTTAGTCTTCGTTCCAGACCAAGTAAAATTAATTAAATGATTTTAACCCTTTTTTTTAAAAAAAAAGAGAGTTCGATGCAGATAATTCTTTTCAGAAACTGTTAACTTTCTTGAATTTATATAAAATTCATACTGGCCAGCAGTATGCAGCTTACAAATAGTACTAGCGGAATCAAATACTTTTTGAATATAAGCCTGTTCTTCGTTTACTCCATTAGTCATTCTTTTGTCTCTTAATTTTCTAAAAAAATGGATTAAAAAACGCGATTACATTTTGTTATTTCCTTCTTCACTGAAAGAATCTTTGCCTTGTAATATAAAGTACGCATTGAAATGGGGGGGAAGTAATTTCTTTGTTTCATTTTAGTGCAGTAAAATGCTACTTAAATAAACCCTAAACTCATTATTTATTTTGATTAAAATACAACTGTGTAAAGGCAAATAAAAAATATTATTTAATTTTGTCAAAAGAAAATTTTTATTTATTTAATAAAATTTACTCATTTTTTTTTAAAACTAGTTTAATTAATTTTTTAACCCTATAATCTTTGTTGAAATAAAATGTGATAAAAGAAAAAAAAAAACTCTCTAGCTTCATTACAGTGAATGCGGATCTAATTTGTTAGGAAAAAGCAGACAACCCAGTTATCTGAATTTTTCGAATATCCAGATCGATGTGTCTTCATTTAAGTCTGGATGACAGAAATTTTACTGTGCGGATATTAATTATTTGTAGGTCAAACATTTTTGAAGCGATTGCAGTTTTTATGATAAAAACAAATTGCTTATTCTTTGCAAGGTCTATATCCTCGGTTATAAGATGATTTCTCATAAGTTAATAAAATTTAAATTTTAATAACATACGTGCTACTGTTTTCTTGAATATACTATGTCTGATAAGAGTTGTTCGATGCTGTTAGTTTTCGAAAGTAATTTCGAAAATGTTAAATGCAATAACTGGAAGCTATAAATCTATAAAACATGAACAATATATTTTTATTTTTTGGTGAGGGGGGGCGGAGTCTTAAATACTAAATATTTTTTACGAAAATAAGATATTGAAATTAAAAAAGTGTCTTTTCTTATGAGCAGGAAAATCATGTGGCAAAAATTGTGGGATGCTTATTAGTGTATCAAATAATAAATAAATAAATATACTTTCCAAAATTTTTGTGGCATTTTGTTTAGTTACTGTTATCTTCTAAAATATCAATTAATATGTTTGGCAAGGATTTAACGAAATACTTCGTTACTTTTAGTCTGATTCTTCTCCATTCAATTTATATCTTTGATTTCAGTCACTGTTTTAATGAATTTTTTTATCCATTTCTTGGTAATATGTTCAAAAGGATTTAAACGTGGACATTGGGAAGATGTTTTGAGTAGTATATAAGGATAATTTAAAGCAATTAGCATTACACATTCATAGTAATATCAGTTATTGTTTGTGCCTATTTTTAAAATTCCGTCTGGAATTGTCAACTTTTCCTTATTGACGCATAAACGCAAGATTATGGTTTCCATTGATGACATGATCAACTGAATTAAACTCCTCTTTCATTGTTCTGCTTGTAGAGTCAATAGGTTATTTTAAAGCAGGACATGTCAAAAATGTGCATTGCCTAGTTTCTAATGCGTTTGACAATGCAATTTGATTATTCGATTTTGTTATTTAGGAGCTTAGTCTTTTATTGTTCATCATATAAAATTGTAGGTAAATTTTTTAAAGATAATTATTTAATCTCTTGTTCTCATTAAACTATATGATAAATTATTTTCCCCTTTTAGTTCAGTAATTATTTTGTAAGATTTAAACAATAGCTTATTTTGTAAAACATTTTTGTTATTTTTATTTGCATCTTTTTAGTTTCAATGGCAGGTTATCAATCAAATTATTTAACTAAAGAATAATTTTTCAACAATGAATAATCATTCTTATTTCTAACAATTTTGTTACATCAAATGATAAAAAAAATCTAGCCATTTTGCCAAAATATGAGAAATTATGTTAAAAATCTCAAAATCTCATAAACTTTACTTAGAAGGTATTTTTTCGACTCTGTCTGCTGATGGAAACAGTAGAAATCTGAGAGTTTTAACTTGTTCCGCAAATGAAGATATGTGTAACAAATTGTTTTAACAATAAATTTCAAAACATTTAATCGAATTTTAAAGAAATTTCTTCAACACAATTGTCATCCACAAACAGTGTGTTTACAATATTTGAACTCGGTAGTTTGCAAGTAGGTTAAAAATCAGTGACAAACGTTTGATCACAGCCACGTACACCATGAATGTACTAAATAAAAGCTTATAAAGTCCTCTTTTTTCAGGCCCCCTATTACATTTAGCATACCAGATTATTATTTTAACGATCTCTAAATTAAATTATATTTTAAATGCTGAACAGTGTTCTGCTGTAAGTTCGAAGAATCTAGTTTTCGATTATTTTAATATATATCTGATACTGTGTTTCACAAAATAGCTTTGATAGTCATCAAAGTCTACCTTCAATTAGAATTCTCTTATGTTTTGAATATCGTTTTATTACACCAAAAAACTTTGCATTAATCATTGAAATACTATATTCCTCTTTTTTTCAGTTTCAAATTAAAAATAAATTAACAAATTCAGAATTGTGTATTTTTTCTTGGGCAGCTGTAATCAAAGAAATAATATGAATTCTAGAACAACGGTTTTGGGTTCAAGGACACAATTTTCTAGATACTGTCTATTATTTTAGTGCAAAATAATGACATAAAATTACTCATTGTATTTGTTGTAAACGATTTTGTTCACCATATGAATAGCCCCCGAAGACATCTGAGAGAAGCCCGCTTTACCCGCTTTAAAGAGAAGAAATTAACACTTAAGCTCAATGTTTTATTTATTAGTCCAAGGACGTTAGCCCAGAAGGACTATTAATTTCGTTTTGGCATTTTGCGCCGATTCACTTTCTGCATGGATTCACTTTTCAAAATATTGCCACTAAATATTGCAGCCTGTGTTATATTAAAAGAAATTAATTAATGTACAATCTGTATAAATGTATGTATGTTTCTCGCACTGTGATAACACAACGGTACCTAGAGCCATTAAATTGTCAATAACGTAATCCTCCAGCGAAATTATGGGCATCTGGAAGCCCTAATTTGGAATTTGTTTTATTATCGATTTCATATTTTGTAAAACTTCAACGAATTTTTGATTAACAAACTGAAGGATTTCAAAGCAAGCAATGGCAACATTGTACAGAAAAAACATTTTACCTCAGCGCGCGAGACTGTGTATCGGAAATTCTAAAGATATGCTCATTTAAAAATTATTTTGCGATATTGCTGTTGAATTAAATTTTATGGTTTAAGTGCGAAGAACATGCTATTTAATAAATAAAGATAACACAGAAAATGTTAACAAACGCCCTTTGGATGTAATATAAAATTTGAAAGAAAGCTTTCAGATTTTTATTTTATTTTATTTATTTATTTTTGAAAAAAGTATTTTCTGTAAGAGGAAAATATTTTCATTTGAAGATTTAAGAACAGAGCACTAATCGGAAGTTCAAAAAATGCGTAATTAAAAAATAAAGGTTATGTAAAACTCAAAAATAAAGAGATCATATTACTTTGGTTAGTTATTAATTCAGACAGATTCTTAATCTAACAGTAAGTTTTAATTTAGTAATTTGAAGCAATGGAATGCAAACTCACCTGGAAATGGAAGAAATGTCTTTGAATAGATGATGAAATAATGTTATACCCCTCAATGCATTACCTACAGTGCATTTATATCGCTCTATCACAACGATTTATCTTCTCACCGATTAGTTTCATTTTTGAATACACAACTGTGATTTATAACGGACTGCTAACTATAGTAGATAATGATTTATTTACGAATAACAGAATTATCACTTAAAAGCCGTTTGCTTTGCTTTTTTTGCCGTTAGTAGGAAACAAAAGCTACAGTGTCATGTTTTTCAATTAGTTTATTTGAGAAAAAGAGATAATTTTATCTCTATCATATATCATTTAACGATTTATTTTCTGTGACTTTATAGATTAGAAAAGGAATGAATTATCTTAAATTAAAAATGGGGAGTAGAAATTATTCTTATTTTTTTATTATTTGAAGGAAACGAACTTTGAATAATTTGTTTTATTTGCCTTTTTCGTCGTTAAAATTAAAAATTAAAAGTTATAAAATGCAAGCGATACTTTTGAGTAAATATTTTCCTGTATTTTTCAATTTTATTTGCAAATATCAGTTACTAAATATTAGAGAAGGGACTTTATTTTTCTTTTACGTATACTAATAATAATGTTTTTACTACTTGTTTTACTAAAAAATAAAGAGAAAAAAAGAATTATTACTAATTAATTAATTTAGTAATAATTATTAATAAAAAATAAAGTTACTAAAATAATTTTCCTAAAAAATATAAAATATGTAAAAATTAACTCGCATAAGTATTCAGATATTTTGAACAAATAGTTACAAATAGTTTATACGGTACACTGCGAGGGAAAAAAAGGAAGGACAGTTCTATATCTCCCGTTCTACTACCCGTTGACAAAATTCAACTTATATGTATTAGAGTTTGACACACTGTTTTGACACAAAATCGGACTTTTTATAAAATAACATGCCAATTTCTTTCCATATTTCGAACGCACGAATAGTTTTTAAAAAATTAGCTCTCAAAATTTTAGCTCCTCAGTGTGAATTTAATTTGGTATATACAGGGTGGTCATAAAGAAATTTTGCCAACATCTGCACTTCTAGCGTCCGTTCCGGCTAACCGATTGACATAAGACTGCAAATACACTCATTCGGAAGTGTGCGTTAGAGATTAGGTGAATAGCAACACAGGGGCGCTCAGGGTTACGGTTATAGTTACAGAAAGTCGAAAATGTCGAATGGCAACGCCAACATTTTCCGGTCTCAAAATGTTCACCGCATGCGGAAACCCTAAATAACGTTGGAACGTTACCGATA
This sequence comes from Stegodyphus mimosarum, assembly GCA_000611955.2. NCBI lineage: Eukaryota > Metazoa > Arthropoda > Arachnida > Araneae > Eresidae > Stegodyphus > Stegodyphus mimosarum. Next base: position 421,759 of record KK116282.1, read on the forward strand.
TGTCCAAAAACTGCTGGGTTATGCATACACAAAAAAAGAGTTCTGAAAACCGGCCAACGAAACACGATCTGGGCGCACGCAGAAAATTTGCATATGGCAGAGACAAGACACCGATCCATGATGACAATACATATCGGACAAAAGAATACCTTTATTTAGACCAAATATTTTCCACATGGGTGCCATCACAGGCAAGTATGCATTGTATCGAGAGACGGTGGACAATACCGCTGAATGCAACATGGCGAGGGAGGTTTGCAATCTCACGCCATATAGAATCCTTTAAATCCGACAAAGTTTGCGAATTGCACAGGTAAACTCTAGATTTGAGATATCCTCCAAACCAGAAATCCATAGGCGTCAGATCGGGGGGATCACGGAGGCCGCGGAAAAGGATAATGGTGTGAGATGATGCGATCACTAAAATACTGCTCCAGGACCCTTTAACAAAACCTCGCTATATATGGAGGTGCGCCATCTTGCATCCAAACGATGTCACTGAGTGCAATTTCGCCTACGCAATTCCGGTAGTAGCGTTCATCCTATTTTGATAATACAGTTTTATCAATTCACCACGAACTTTCTCAGGAAGAGTAATTTCTTCGCCATGTGCGAGTTCCCGAATGAAGACTTCGCAGACTCACCTGCCATTTTATCGGTTTCTTACGCCGAGTATCTGGCGATCGGCGTTCTGTGATTGATATCTTGCCTCTGTTATATGCAAATTTTCTGCGTGCTCCCAGATCGTGTTTCGTTGGCCGGTTTTCAGAACTCTTTTTTTTTTTTTTCTGTGTGTGTGTGTGTATGCATAACACGTCCGTTTTTGGACATATCGGTACCGTTCGAACGCTATTTAGGGTTTTCGCATGCCCTGAACATTTCGCGACAGGAAAAATTTGGCGTTGCCAGTCGATATTTTAGAGTTTCTGTAACTATAACCGTAACCCTAAGCGCCCCTGTGTTGCCATTCACCGAATCTCGAGCGCTAACCTCCGAATAACTATATTTGCAGTCTCATCTCGATCGGCTAACCGGAACGGACGCTAGAAGTGCACATGTTGGCAAAGTTTCTTTATGACCACTCTGTATTCATTAATTCTTCTTTTTTATTAAACTTATTTGATTCTTCCTTTCCCATTTAGAAATTTAGGTTCATTCCAAATAAAATTCGCCCATTTTTTGTGATTTATTTTTTAAATTTGTATTTTTAAATAATTGTTATAAATTTTTCGAAAAACATTTTGAATTATAACTTATAAAATTTTTACCATCATTCTAAAGTAGATGTATTTTTAAGCGTACCTTCAAAAAATTACAGTTTTTTTATTCAAAATTTCTTAAGATATAGGTGAATTTATATATTGGCGCGTTTTGAAATTTCGCATATTCGTTATAAGCGATAATAATGCCAAATGTGTTTTACGCACGTCAAAATTATTTGAATGTATCAACGATAAACGTTTTCCCGATAGTGTACAAAGCAGGAAAGGAAAGGAAAATAGGTTGCTATAAATTAAGAAGTTCGCTAAGTGAATTATGACTGGCGCAAACTGAACAAAATGTGTGAGGTATATTTTTGAATTCTTCGTAAATTTCGCACAAAATTTTGTATTTAGGCATAGTTTGAACCGTAGAAAAAAATTGGCATGCCATTTCAGAAAAAGTCAGATTTTGTGTCAAAATAATTATATTAGAATACTGCTCTGTATAAATCTAATACATATCCTAAGTCGCGCTTTCGAGCCATGAAAAACGCAAGTTGAATTTCGTTAATCGGCCCTGTAGAACGGGAGATTAGAACTGTTCCATTTTTTTCCCCCTCGCAGTGCACATTCAATACTTCGTTGAAGAGCTAAAATAAACACTTTCCATGCCCTTTGACATGAATTCAACTAATTGGTTCATATACCAGCGTTATGTTTTGTTCCATTTCTCCGTTAAATTTACTTTTATTAGATCTTTCAAAGAAGCATTATATATCCTTGTTCGTTTTTCCAGTTTATTATATGGATGTTCAGTAGGATTTGAATTAGGAGAATGGGGAGGGATTTTGGAAATTTGTAGGCAACTGCATAGTAACCGCAAGCGAATATTTAGGAATGTATGTTTCAGAACGTTATCTTGTTAGAACTTGAATATATTTTGCATCCCGAGTTTCCTTGCAGATATTTTTAATTTTTCATTAAGAATAGTTAATATATTTATACTGATCCATAATATTTTCTGTAAAAATTCAACTTCCCATACCAGAGGCAGTGGCATTCCCAAACCATTACGCCTTTATTCTCATGTTTAACAATAGGCAATAGGTTTTTCGGCTTCAATTCTTGATTCGGGTTTTGTACACAAAATTCGTCCAGCTGAAAAAATATATTAAATTTTGACTGCAAATCTCCTGTAAGTTTTACAGCACTAATTTTGGGGTTTTGTTTAATGTTTCGTTGGATAAAAATCCGAATTTTTGGTGTTGGCTTCGAATGTGGTCCAAACTTCAGTCTAGTTTTAAATTTCCACTCAAATTCGATCATTTTATGACATCAAAAATAGTTGAATGCTTTATATGCATTCTTTTTTTTATTTTTATATTTTGAATACACTTACTATCTTTAAAACATTGAATAATTAAACTTCTAACAGACCTTGTCTTTAATCTGTAGCGTCTTGCCATATTATATTTAAATATGGAACTGTCAATGTAGTTTGCTTAACAAGTAATAATTTTCAAATACAAACGATAACTTCTTGTGATGTATTTTCATTTAAAATGCTAAAATGTCGACAAGAAATACTGTGTATCGAAGCATCTCAAAATTTTTCTGCGAACGTATTACTATGCTAGTTACTGAATAACATTTTTTCAATAAATTATTTTACTACAAAGAATATTTTGACGGTATTTATTTTGCAACAATAAAGGTTTAAAACAGAGACAAAATAACATACTGGGAAACCATCTGAAATCTGTGTTTCAATAATTAGTATAAGATCTTTGCAAATAACTTTCAAAAATACAAGTGTCCGGGGGAAAATATATAAGCTACTGTAAATGCTTAAAAAATTTGAGCTGCAGTAATACTTGCAATTTTGTACTGAAACTAGTTCTCAAATGGTGGCGCGCCCTGATTTTGCCCGAATAGGACTAAGTTAGAAAAAAATAACAGTCCAGTCTTAAACGGCCATCTGCATTTCCAGACCGAAGACTAAAATCATTTGGAACTGTGGATGGTCCTCTTACAGAAGTGAGTTTATGAATGTACTGTGAATGTTTTCGTCGTGGAGAAGTGAAATTCAATACCAATGTTTATTTTCTCAGAAATATTAGTCACTTTCTGAAGTGCTCTTCTTAGTGAAGTAATGGCCAAGACAAGATTTAGTGTATTTTTAATACAAAAACTAATCATCGTTACAACGCTGTACATATGCTCCGAAAAATTCGTGAAAACCCCACCACTGACCAAGTGGTTAAAACCTCTGAAAACTGGTAGTTCGACATTTTTTAACCAGTAAAACGGCCTTATTGCATGATCGTTTTTAGTGATTTACCCCGTATAAAATGTGAATACTTTTCAGAAAGTCCTCCACGAAGGCATCTCTCCCCTTCTCGTATGCTTGGCCATATTCAAATAACCTTGTGAAAATCAGATGAGAAAGGAAAATCAAAGTGGTCAGGCCATAATAAATAAAAATTATTTTTATTTCATAGGTGTCATAAGAAAGAAAGGAAATAATTAAAAAGATTCGGTCTCAAAAAGAATAGAAATCCAGCAAAACTGACTATTTCTTAGTTTGCGTATAGTTAAACATTTTGAAACTGTGTAACATTTCACTCTAGAATGATGAGTATAATGCTTCATTTACTATAGAGATGAAAACACATAGGGTATGGCTAGCCTTTACGATCATTTCTTGCTTCTTTTGAAAATACAGTATCCCAGAGAGTATGGTAGATAAACGATTGATACTCTAAGCTTGCGATGTTGACATTTGATCTGTACGTTGTTTTAAAGCGATTTCGTAGTTTGCGTGGCTTGTTCCGTAATGATCTCTTGTATGATGTCTCGTTTAACATATCGCTTCCCTATACATAAACTCAGAATTATTGAGTTGATATATTTTACTTAATTCTTTCACACGTCGTAAGAGCACTTTTCATGGACACAGATTAAAATATACGTAGCTCTAAAAATTAAATTAATTTCCCTTTTAAGAATCACGTAAAAATTAAAATTTCTTACAACTTATGCCAGGTAGTTAATAGTTTGCCGCCCAACCGGCATCAAGGTTCGAACCCCGGAGAAGGCATGGGTGTTTGAAAATCTAATACTGTCCGTGCGGCATGGAGGCACTCTAAATATGCGTCGAGACGAAAGTCTTCTCGAGAAACTGATGGTAGGGTAAGAGAGGTAGGAGACCTTCGGCTCCGTCCCCCCGGGGTGCTTTCCATCAAAATTGAGGGCAGAACTAAGCTAAATAGCCCTGTGACCTATAAGGTGCTCAAGGCTGTTGCCAACGACAGCACGTAAACTTACACTCCTTGCCACGAGGAATTTCGTGGTCTTGGGCTGACAATTGAGCATTAACAACAACAACAACAGTTAACAGCTTGTATAGACGATGACTGTGGGGAAGCAGACGAAAACTAGCTGCTAATGCTTCCTCGCATATAGCCTATGTAAAGCAAGCACATTTAGGTAACGCGAAAATCCTGACTACATACGCTTTCGATAAACGATACGCTTTCTTTCAGAAAAGAAGTAAAATAGTGTCCCTTTTAATACTTTCGAATATCAGGTAAAAATTTACTTAAAAATATCCTAACCTAAATTAAACCTAAATTATCTGTCTATTAATTTTAATACTTCTAGTCGGCTTACAGCTCGTCACTATCCTCAAAATAAAACATTTTTTCTGTTCTAATATTTGAGTTAAATTTCAACCACTGCAATGCGAGTCACTATACACTGGTGTGCAAAAATTAAGGACGAAGTCGAAAAATTAGCATATCAGCTGAACGAAGAGGCAGAGCGGACAGAAATACCAATCAGGAGATTAAGTAAGGTGATGTGCGGTAGCACATGCGCAGATATGCAGGTAGACGTAATGGGGGAGTGTCTGAGTAGTATAAAGCATGTTGTCGGTGTAATATCAGTATTTCTGGCAAAGAGATTGCACGCCGTATAGCAGTTAAAATCACACCGAGTTTCTGCCTCAGCGAGAAATGGCGAATAATCAATGTGTTAGACGACCTCTGGATGCTTTTACCCGAGGTCGAAACATTGGGAAGTTGGAGGAAGGCCGCAGTGTGACAAGTGGGGCTGCAGAGTTCGGAATTGCTCACAGCATCGTTTCACGACTTTGGAGACAATTTCAAACTACAGGAACAGCTGTCCGGGGGTTTAGTAGTGGTCGTCCATGAGGAACCACACCCGCAGAGACCGGTATATTGCCTTACAGGCCAGAAGAAACAGGCGGCAGACAGCGGGAGAAATCGCTAGACACACGACACAGGCAACTGGACGACCGATATCGCGTTTTACCGTGGCCAGACGACTGCACGGTGGTGGTCTGTTTGCACGACGCCCTGTACGGTGTGTACCTCTAACGCCTGCCCATCGGAGAAGGCGTTCTCTGTGGTGCCGGGAACACCGGAATTGGAGAGACAATGAATGGGGACGAGTACTCTTTACAGATGAGAGCAGATTTAGTCTGAGTTGCGATTCTAGACACATACACATCTGGACAGAGCGGGGAACACGCAATAACCCCTTCAACATCATCAAAAGGGACTGTTTTGGAGGTCGCGGAGTTCTCGTTCGAGCAGACATAATGCTTGGTAGCCGGACCGACCTTCATATCTCCCAAGGAGGTTCGTCACCTGGGACTGCTATTGTAACGAGGTTCTTCTTCCTTACATGCGTCTTTTCACAAGGGCTATGGGTCCTCAGTTCCTCTTCATGGACGACAACGCTCCACCTCATCGCACAGTTACTGTCGAAGAGCTGTTGGAGAGTGAAGATATTGAACACATGGATTGGTCGGCAAGGTCTCTGGATCTAAATCCCGTCAAGCATGTACGGAACTTACTAGGGAGACCCGTGGCAGCACGTAACTTATCGCCAGTAACGATTCCGAAACTGCGATTGGTGCTACAAGAGGAACGAGCAGCAGTGTCTCAACAGCTCATTAACAACCACATATCCAGCATGCACAAATGATGTGAAACCTGCCTAGCAGTCAGGGGAGATCATATACCCTATTAAAGACCGGATGTTTCTTGCTGGACACCCATCACAGGGATGTTTCGGCCTTCAGTCACATTGCGCTCCATGCTACTTTTTCAATAAAGCTTCTTTTTATCCCTCTGATTTCTCTTTTAGTAAGTGTTGCTTACATTACTCATGTCCTTACGTATTGGGGATCTTACGGTATTAATTGTGTTGATTTGGAAAGCTTTTGTTCAAAGTTATATTGAAAAAACCGTCTCGTCCTTAATCTTTGCACACCAGTGTATGTACCGCTGGAAAATTTACACGATCTTGGACGGCTCTCCAGTGAGACGTTCTTAAGATAAAAAGTGCCCTTTTTATTATTTCAGATATTAAAATTTTCAAATATTCTTCATTATGTTTTATTTTTAAATTCCTTCACGATATTAATGTTGTAAATTAAGCACATATTTTTTTTTCATTCGTTAGTATTTCGGATGCAGGTTTTTATGTACTCTATATTTACGCGGTTAATTTTATTATATGTTTTTTTTGCGGTAATTTATATATTGTGTGTTTCGTGTGATCTCTGATATGTGGTCATTTATTATATTTGCATGCATTTAATTCCTTTATTTACACTGTATATGCAAGATTAAGAGAATCTGCAAATTATGCCTTTTTTTACGAACAATATTGAACCAGAGGTAGTAATTATGCCACCGAAGAATTATGGAAACATTAAGAGTCGAATAAGTAAGCCTACACGTGTGTGTCTGCGGAGCTGTGATTGTGAAGGGGAATAAGCGCACGAGGGGTTTCCGACGGTTTGTGTGCTCCTTTATGACATTCCACGTTATTCTCGCAAGAGCTGAGTACATTTTATAAGGTATCTGGTAGGATGAGTAGCCACGAAAGTATGGATGTCAGAATGAGATGGAGAATTCTCGCTAGATTGAAGTAAGCTGGTCACAAGCGCAATGGCTACAGAGATCAATGTAACACCAATCCTCCTCTGCAATTTGTGGAAATACTCTCAGGACACTGATCCATACTGAGAGCACCTGGGCAAGATCGACCAGGATCCACAACGACAAACGAGGAATTTTATTTGGCACCTTCAGTGTAACTGCACAGGATGACTGTGGCTTCGCAAATTTCAGGAGAGCAGTATGCTATCACTGAAACCCGAGTTTTACGGTTTACAATTGCCAGATGGCTTCAAAAGATAGGGCTGTATGTCAGAAGAATCGTTTTTTGCATTCCACTCACAGCACACAAGAAAGCACGCTTAATATGGTGCAAACAACATGCGACTTGAACCAGACTTCAGTAGAGCATTATGTTAGACGGTTGCATATCCCTGCATGTGTTTCACAGAGGCTCTCTAACTGCTGTTAGGTATACGGAGGAGATCTTAAAGTCTTATTCGCGACTTTACAGGGGCGCAATTGGTTCTGTATTCTTGTTAATATACGATAATTCTCGTCTACATAGGGCTCAGATAATCGACGATTTTTTTCGGAAATCACGATATTCGCCGCATGGACTGGCCATTCAGATCTCCTGACCTTAACCCATTTACCATTTCTGCTGTAGCAGCTGTGGCAGTCGAAAAGGAGCTCTTGGGAGGGCAATTTTATCTCGCCATCTTCCTCTGAGACCCACCTGCGAATTGGAAACTTCCTTGCTACAGGGTAGGATCGACTGCCACAGGGACTCCTCACTTGCTCACTGCCCAGTATACCATCTCGCTGTGTGACCTGTCTGCCTGCGAGAGGGGACCCTACCGCATATTAGACTCATTTTCAGTTCGATATCTCGAAGTAGATTTTGGGCATTGCACCACCATTGAGCTTTACTGATAACTTTGAGTAAATAAAATGACTTAGTGCATGGCTTTTTCTGTTATAAATGTATATTTCTACCAAATTTCATTAGAATCTGTGCATTAAATTTTCATATTCGACATAATGTGCAAATTCTCATAATTTTGCATGCGAGTGTATTTATTGTGATGTGTGCTAGCAAGCCGGCATCTATCGTCAAAACCATTGTTTCAAGAATCGTCATCGTTTCGTCCAAGCCCTTGGTGGAAGTTGTTGGACCGGTTTCTGTCTCTTCGCTGCTGGGAGTTCAAATGTGAAGGACAGGCTTCGGCCTGTCTCTTCACCTAGAACCTCGCTTCATGATGCACGTTTAACTCTCCTGAAAAGTCCGATGCTATGGTTCCTGATTTATAGAAAGCCAACTGTAGTTTTTTTATTGAATATATTCATTCTATATGCAGTTTCTGAAAATTCATCCAGGATTGAATTATGTCTTTTAAGCAAGAATCATGAACGATCTCATTGTGCTATATAAGACTCATCCATTGTCTATCGCCACGTGGTGCACTGCTCCAAATTTAATTCACTGGTACAAGCTTCAAAATCATAAGAAATTTCAAGATAAGTATATTGTTGGTCTACATATATTTTCGATTCCAGGTTTTTCGTGATTTATAGAAAGCGATGCAAATGGATTGTGCTCTCAAGTGTTGTTAAATCCCTTTGAAGTGAGATGGCGCTGTCATCGCTACTAATTACGAAAGAATGTTATTAGCTTGGAGGAGTCTTCAATGGCGAAGCGTAGTGAGTGTGGTTGCCAGAATGTCTTCCACAAATGAGTAAAATAAAGATGATGAAATATTAGTTTAGTATGTTAATTAGTTAGTTTAATTTAGAGTTACAGTCCACTTAATAATCACCCGGAACAATTTTTAGTGGTCCTGTGGAGCCGCAGCGATATCGGCTAAGTAAATAATCTAGTTATAGAACAGGGACTTTGCCATTTTGCTTCTGGAGAATTTGTGTTTTGGATTACAGTAGATGTTGAAAGAAAGGGGTAAGTAACCCTTGAAACTCAATTCGTTATTAACTGTTGCATTTAGTAAACTCTGAATTAAGTTTGTGTGATAATTTGTTATATTCATAAGTGTAGCGAAAATGGCTACGAAATTGAAAGATGTTCTCACTAAAAAGAGAACTCAAAAAACTATCTTATCGAAGTTGCAAAAGAAACTTTCTGAGCCAGATTTAAGTGTTAGTGACTTAGAATTGTTAAAAACTAAATTTAACAATTTGCAAAATGAATTTGATAATATTTTTGATTCCATTATTAATTTAAGTGATGAAGAAAATATGGAAAAAATAGTCAGTGAGCAAGATGAAATCAATAGTAGTATTATTGATAAAGAGTTTGAAATAAACAATAGATTGTCGAAAGTTGTTGAAGAGAATAAAGTGGAAAATACAGTAATTTCTGAAAATTCTGTTGTGCGTTTACCTAAGATTTCGTTACCGACATTTTCAGGGGAAATGCATTCTTGGCTTTCCTTTAAGGATATTTTCAAAGCGAGTATTGATCAGAATCCAAGTTTATCAGATGCTGTAAAATTGCAGTATTTAAAATCAGCACTGAAAGGAGATGCCTTTAGAATAATCCAAACGATAGCTATAACGGATAATAATTATAAGTTAGCATGGTATCTTCTTGAGGAAAGATACTCAAACCCTAGAGAACAAGTGTATGCACATCTTAAAAGATTTATGAGTATTCCCGTTATTCAAAACGAGTCATCTTCCGCGATTCTAAATTTAATTGACGTTACAAGTGAAGTGGTAAGATCGCTAGAATGTCTAGAACAAAAGTTAGATGGGGTTTCGTCCACTATATTTGCATTTATTCTTAGCCAGAAACTTGATCAGAATACTAAATTATGGTGGGAAAGGAATTTAAAGAAAGAAAAAATACCGAACATTACAGATTTATTAGAATTTTTAAAAGATCACGCGAGGACATTAAACGCTTCCAGAATTCCAGTAATGCCTAAACGAAGTCAACCAAAAGTTTCTTCAATGGTTTCATGTGTCAACGAGAAACATGTATGTGTTTGTAAACTGTGTAATGCGGAGCATAAATTATTTAAATGTCCTAAATTTCAAAAATTCGACTTAAAAGATAGAATCGAGTATGTCAAAAAGCACAATTTATGTTTCTGCTGTTTCGGGAATCATGGAGTGAGAAACTGCCCTTCAAATTACTCTTGTAGGCTATGCAGGAAAAAGCATAATTCATTACTCTGTTACGAGCGAGAAAAAGTTTCGATTCCCCAAAATAAAAACAGTTGCGAAATCGCGTCTCCATCCGATCAAAAGTCAGACGCCAGTCAGTCTACGGAAAACACGAAACTCAACGTTCACGCCGTGCCATTCATAAATAAGGATAACGAGTGTTTTATGACAGCTACTAATGTAAATAAAAAATGTAAAGCAGTTAATAGAGTCATATTATCGACAGCGATTGTTTATATTAAGGGAAATGAAGGAGAAATATTTCCAGCCAGAACTTTGCTCGACAGTGGAAGTATGATCCATCTTTGTTCATCGGAATTATCTGAAAAGCTTCATTTGCAAAAGGAAAATGTAAACATATCAGTAGGATGTTTATCTGGGATTTCAACAACGGTGAAATCAAAAATAAGTGCGGTTATTTTAAATAGAGAAAAAACGTATAGTCGTAAACTAGATTTTTTCGTAGTTCCAAAAATTACTCATTTGATGCCTTCTAGACAGATTAATTTCTGTAATATTGCGATTCCACAAGGAGTTACATTAGCTGATCCAGACTTTGACAAACCGGGTAAAATTCAGTTACTTCTTGGATCTGAAATATTTTTCGATTTGATAATTTCTGGGCAAATCTATGTACCAAATACTAATTTAGTGTTACAAAACTCAGCATTTGGGTATTTGGTGAGCGGGAGCATTGAAGATTTACCACATGAGAAACAATTAATGCATTGTGGGTTAATTTATGACAATGTCGAAACACAGTTGAAGAAGTTTTTTGACTTGGAATCAATTGGTATTAGAGATGATCCCAATTCATACGATGAAGATAAAGCATTAGAGATATTCAATAAAACTGTTAGCTTCAAAGATGGTCGGTATGTTGTCAGCCTGCCCTGGAAGAAAAATTGGGAACATTTAGGGGACAATTTTGGTGTCGCAGAGAAAAGAATAAAGATTCTGATGAGAAAAATGCAGCATGATAATGCATTATACTTAAAATACAGAGAAACTTTAGAAGAATACCTAAATCAAGGGATAATAGAAAGAGTATTAGATACTACAAAGCCAGTAAACAAGCCAGTTTTTTATATGCCACATCAGGCGGTTTATAGAGAAAAAAGCATTAGTACAAAAATGCGTATCGTGTTTGATGCGAGCTCACATGAAATAGGTAGTCTCTCCCTAAATGATTGTTTGTGGCCTGGTATTAATTTGAATCAAAATATATTTCATTTGCTGATATATTTTAGACTTAAAAGGGTCGCAATCTTAGGAGATATCGAAAAGGCCTTTTTGCAGATCGTTTTAACTGAGAAAGATCGAGATGCAGTTAGATTTTTATTCGTTAAGAATATTGGTACACCGTTGCAGAATATTGAACATCAGTTAGAAGCGTATAGATTTAAGCGTGTACTCTTTGGTGTTAATTCCAGTCCCTTTTTGTTGGCGGCAACTATAAAGCTGCATATACAAAAGTATAGAAACGTGTATCCTGATACTTTTCAAATTCTTGATACATGTATGTATGTTGATGATCTTGTTACGGGAGCAGATGATGTATCAGAAGCCATAAAAATATCAAGGGAAGCAAAGGAAATTATGCGTGGAGCTGGAATGAATCTACGCAAATGGGTAACGAATGATAATCAGTTAGGTAGTTAAGAACTGGGAAGAAGAACATTTTGACATTCATCCTCTAAGCTCAAATGGAAAGATACTCAAAGTATTAGGAATTCAGTGGGACATCCAGGAAGATAGCCTGAGTATAGAGACTTCTTGTTTGACTGAAATTTCAAGAAGAAAGAAGAGTACTAAACGTTTCATTCTCCAAACAGCTGGAAAAATATATGATCCCCTCGGACTCATCACACCATTTACTGTTAGAATAAAACTTTTACTACAAAAGCTATGGCTACGTAAACTACCATGGGATGCTGAGCTTCCTTCTGATCTGAATGACGAGTGGTCGCAATGGTGCAGCGAGCTTTCAGAATTAAGTAACATTAGTGTTCCAAGATTTGTTTTGGATTCATGTGATAAAAATACAGAAATCCATGTGTTTTCTGACGCAAGCCAAAGGTCGTACGGTGCAGCCGTTTATGCAAAGGTACAGAATCGAGGGCAAATTTCTGTGAATTTGTTGGCCTCCAAGAGCAGAGTTTCACCTGTCAAAAACATTTCCTTGCCTCGACTGGAACTGTTAGGTGCATTGATTGCAGCAAGATTGGGAACAGAAGTTAAAAAGGTTATAGATCGTAAAGGTTCGTCTAATATCTTTTTTTGGAGTGATTCTAAAGTCACATTGTATTGGATTAAGGGATCTAGAAGATGGAAGTCTTTCGTTCAAAATCGCGTTGACGAAATTCAGAAGTTGACTAATCCAGATTCATGGTTTTATTGTTCAACCAAGGACAATCCTGCCGATCTTCTAACACGTGGAGTTAGTGCCTCTTCTCTAGTGAACAATTCCAAGTGGTGGACTTGTGCAGAATTTTTGACAGAGCGACATCTTCCCTACAAGTGCTTACAACCAATAGTTCCAGAAGTTGAACACCTAACACCAAGTGAAAGGGAGTCCTTTATGCACGAAAGCAGAAGTTCTAGTGACATTAATGACATTTCTGAGAGAACTATGTTAATTGACATGAACTCTAACGTTTTAGACGAACTCTTGAGTATTAGTAACGATTATTATAAAATTATTAATGTTCTTTCTTATATTTTTAGGTTTATTTATAATTGCAGGAATGGATCAAAAAGGGTAGGACCTCTTCAACTAGAAGAGGTAAGAATAGCTGAGAAAAAGCTTATTAAGCATGAGCAGAGGGCTTTATCTTGTAACAAAGGCATAACAGGTAACTTAAAAAATTTACATCCCTTTGTTGATCATAAAGGAATAATTCGTGTTGGTGGCCGTCTTGAAAAAGCGTCTTTACCATTTTCTCAGAAATACCCAGCGATTCTCCCAAGAAATTCTAAGCTAAGAAAAATGTATTTTTCTAGTGTGCACAGACGATTATTGCATGTTGGTCCTCAAGGATTATTCAATGCGGTACGTCTAAAATTTTGGCCATTAGGTGGTAGAGATTTGGCCCGAAAATCAGTACACCTTTGTGTGACATGTTTTAAATGTAAACCAGTTTTGTCTTCACAGATTATGGGTAATTTACCATACGAGAGAGTCAATAGATCACCCCCATTTAGTGTTTCAGGTTTGGATCTATGCGGTCCATTTTATGTAACTTACAAGCATCAGAGAAAGGGTGTGCTAAATAAAATTTATATTTGTGTGTGTATATGCTTTGTGACACGAGCTATTCATCTTGAGCCTTTGTCAGACTTGACTTCTAGTGCTTTAATTGCCACTCTTAAGCGTTTCATGGCAAGACGTGGCAAATGTACGAAAATATTCACTGATAATGCCCCTAATTTTGTGGGAGCTAATTCTATACTGAAGAAATTTTACAATGTAATTAATTTTCCCGACAAAACTTTGGCCTCATATTACACGTCCGAAGGAATAGATTGGAACTTTATTCCTCCCAAGTCCCCTCATTTTGGAGGGCTATGGGAAGCCGGTGTAAAGTCCGTAAAGCATCACTTAAAGAGAACGATAGGAAATTTGCGTTTTACGTATGAGGAGTTTGAAACAATAATTGTGCAAGTAGAGGGAATACTAAATTCCAGACCTCTTACACCCATTTCCAATGATTCTGATTGTTATGAAGTTTTGACCCCAGGTCATTTTTTAATAGGGAGATCGATACATGCGATTCCGGAGCCAATGATAATAGATGTGAATGAAAATCGGTTAAGCCGGTGGCAGAGAACAACAAAAGTAGTTCAGATTATTTGGAAGAAATGGTCGAATGACTACTTGGGAACTCTGCAGCAGAGAAACAAGTGGATGATAGAGAAAGACAATATTTCTGTTGGTAGTATGGTACTGGTCAAAGAGGACTATCTGCCAATCTGCAAATGGATTTTAGGTCGAGTTATAAAAGTCTATCATGGATCTGACAATAAAGTAAGAACTGTTAAAATCAAAACAAAATCAGGAGAATTAAAAAGAGCGATCACAAAGATCGCAGTGCTTCCTATAGAAAACTGAACTTATATTATTGCATATGTAAAAAGAAAAATTGTGTTTGTTCTAATATTGTAATAGCAGTAATTATACTCATAGTATTATGTTGTTTATACCTATATTAATTTTGCTTTAGGAATGTTTGTATAATTTCTTGAAATTTTGTAATTTCAAGCCGGGGGAGTGTTAAATCCCTTTGAAGTGAGATGGCGCTGTCATCGCTACTAATTACGAAAGAATGTTATTAGCTTGGAGGAGTCTTCAATGGCGAAGCGAAGTGAGTGTGTTTGCCAGAGTGTCTTCCACAAATGAGTAAAATAAAGATGATGAAATATTAGTTTAGTATGTTAATTAGTTAGTTTAATTTAGAGTTACAGTCCACTTAATAATCACCCGGAACAAGTGTGTCGTTAAACGAGTGGACGTTCTGCATTTGTAGTAGGACTATAGTTATGATCTGATTATTTAATTTTCTTGTTTTATTTGTGTGAGCTCAGCAGTAAAATTTTTGATAGGAAAAATAAATAGAGTGAATTGTAGATGATTATCTGGTATTTTCTTCTTCAACAATCACAACGTCTGGGGTAAGTACATCATTTTGTTATCCTCTGTAGGTCACATGTTTTATCCCTATCATTCGGGTTATTGCGGAAACAACGTCACAGGTTATAATCCTATATACTGGGTAATTGAATTTCTTCATTCTTATTCACGGTTCATCGCTGATAAAATTAATTTTCAAAATTTTGGTTATCACTGTTACACCAGAATAATTATAATTAATATTTCTCATAACATATAGAAATCAATATAAATTTTACTACACAAAAAATGAAAATATATAAGTATTTTTGCTACATATAATATATTTTCACTACATATGGTGCATATAATATATTTTCACTACATGATGCTTACTATTTTATTTGAGTTAATACTGGAATCGTCAGGGTGGCTTTGGCACAGCCAAAAATATAGGGTGATATAATTTATAGATGATTTCTGGATTTTGGCGACAAATTTTTGTGTGGTCATATCTGCGCATAGTTATTATTGCAAATCATTGAATTTTCTTTCAAGACCTGGGCTCACGGATTAGCGAGGACTCTTGCGGCTGTCTAACCACGAAGTTTGGGCTTTAGTGTAGAATTGGGTGCCCCTTTGATTAGCGACAAATTTTGTTCAGTTTTGGCGATGAAACCCCATTTCTGGTTACCATGATAGTTTTAACTTTGTTTTAGCTTCCTGATTTTTTTTAAGTGAAAATAAATCGATGTGTGCTGGGACAAAGTTAAAACACTGCGCAATGCCTAGATTGCGTAATTCTGGGATTTTTTTTTAAGTGAAAATAGATCGATGTGTACATGGATACCGAGTTGGGGCAATTCTTTGGCTTCTTATTTTAGTTTTGTGCAACGGCCATCTTGAAATTGTGCATTCGGGCGCCGATCTTGGCGTCAAAAAAGGATCGCGAAAAAACAAGGGGCGCCTAATTGTAAAGTTTTACCAAAGTTTCTCCCAGTCCATAAGGGAAAAAAAATTTTGAGGTTTAAATTTTATACAGATCTATCATTATATCTCTGATGAAAAGAAACAGATACCACTGGAAAAAACAAACGGATTCTACGCATGTAATACCGATATTGCATTAGACAATTCCTTTATTATTTATAATTATGCTGCAAGCACTATCATTTGAATGCATTATAATTAAACGCGATTTAAATTGAAGCAATTAGATTATAAGGTATTTCTCCCGCCTTCTTGGTGTAGTGCTCAGCACGCTCGGCGCTTAACAGAGAGATCCGTGGTTCGAGTCCCGGCGAAGGGGTTGCTCATATTTCATCTCTGCTGCTTCAAAATAATCCTATTAACTCTACAGTGGCGCCCGAACTAAAAATAGTAGTGAATGATGATTCTTCAAAACCAGGGTTTGGCGATTGGGTTCCCTAATCCCCAGTTGCCCTTTAAAAGGGGAAGCATATAAGGTATTTCTCCCGTCTTCTTGGCATGCCTTCGTGGTGTAGTGGTAACCGAGAGATTCGTGGTTCGAGTCCCGGCGAGGGTATTGCTCATTTTCCGCCTTTCCTGCTTCAAAACAAAAATGCCTAATGTTTCTACAGTGTATAAAAGTAAAAACTTAAATATTAACGATATTTTATTACTTTTAATTTGCCAAGATTGATAAGCTATCAGAGATTAACTAAATTTGAAATATAAATTTTAAAATCTTATGTTTCTCCAAAAAGAAAACTCTGAGAAATGTCTATTAGTGAGGCTGCGTTGAGCATGCTAATTAAAAATCTTATATTTCACGCATTGGCAGTATTTGTCAAGATGCATAAACCATGAATACACGTAGCATAACGAATGTAACAATTCAAAATTTTGTAAAGATTATGCTGAGAAAGATGGACTTAACGCTTTAACGTCAAAATTATAAAAAGAGGTAAGGATTCAGAAAAGGGAAATAATGATGTGATTTATGTTTATATAATAAAATTCTGAAAGGTTAACTAAAAAATTACATTAAAATTTTAAGCAAAGCTGCAACATAACACTGTAAAATTAAGAAAAGATTAAAAGTAGAAATGTATTTGTATAGCAAACGGAGGTTAGCTTTTAAATATCTTGTGTTAAAATTCTACGTACTGAAATTGTGTCGTAATTTTGAAATAAGCAAAAAAGTTCTATATTAGTATTATTATTATTTAAATTATTATTCCCTTTGATTAATATTACGTAAGATTACTGTTGCAT
>KK116282.1:446394-508652 GCA_000611955.2 Stegodyphus mimosarum
AACTCTCAGAAACGCAAGGGTTTATATAGCTTTTCTTTAAGTTCGACACGTTTCGAGAAATATCTCGACAGGAAGTTATTCTAGAAGCTTCCCGATTGGACCATGGGATATCGCCAATTTGGTCGCCAAATGGGCGATAAAGTCGCCAATCTGGCAACCCTGCCATACACTATTTTATGGGAACCCTAGTGCTTTGCCGGAAAGCTTACATACAGGCGCAACCGCCGTATTTTTCCTAACAATATATATATATATATATGCACTCTTAGACAAAAAAAAACGAAGCACCACGACGCACCGAGAAGATATAAAGTAAATTGTACACAAATTGATATGCATACAGGTTTCGACGGAAAATGCAAAATTTTATATTTTGGCTGCCAATGAATGAACGGTTGTCGCTACAGCGCATCTGATCTGCGCAACTGGCAGGATATTTAAGAAGAGAAATTACGATTCCTGGTCATAAATTCTTCACGAATTCCATTCCGTATACCCTGGTAGACAGTAACTATGCCTCGCATACAGGTGCGCGAACGATATGCGCAGATTTCAGAATTTGAGAGAGGTCGTGTAGTTGGGTTCTATGAAGCCGGTTGGTCTTATAGGTGAATAGCTCGACATTTGAGCAGAAGCGATGTCCCTGTTAGGCGATGTTGGCAGGAATGGGTGAAACATGGCCGCACACAGCGTCAAGAAGGAAGCGGTAAGCCTAGAGAAACGACAGATTGTGAAGACCGATCAGTCGTCAGGGCGGCACTCACAGGCCCAGATGCATCATTATCATCGATTGTACGTGCAACTAGTGCTTCAGTGACCGCAAGGACCATTCATAGATAGCTAACAGAAAGGGGCTGAGGTCACGGCGCCCCTTGTGCCGACTACCATTGACCTCTGTACAACGTTAAGCCCGTTTGCAGTGGTGGCGGGCTCATTCGCACTGGAATATCACTGACTGGAGTAGAATAGTCTTCAGTGATGAGCCCCGAAGACCAGCGAAGGCGAGTCTGGAGACGCCCAACACAGCGGTGTCATACGAATCTGGCTTTCTTCCGGCAGATAGGCCGACAACCAATAGTGATGGTCTGGGCTGCCATTTCATTTCATAGTAGGACACCTTTGGTTGTCATCCGTGGCAACCTTACAGCACAGCGGTACGCCGACGAAGTTCTGAGGCTCGTTGTGTTGCCCTTCATGTCACGCCACCCTGGGCTTACATTTCAGCAAGATAATGCCCGCCCCCACACTGCACATGTTTCTACTGCTTGCCGAATATTACCTTGGCCAGCAAGCCGGATCTCTCTGCTATTGAGCACGTTTGAGCATTATGGGCAGGGCCCTCAAATCAGCTCGGGATGTTGACGATCTAACGCGCCAGTTGTACAGAATTTGGCACGATAGCCCTCAAGAGAACTTCCACAATTTCTATCAATCGATGCCAAGCCGAATAACTGCTTGCATAACAGCCAGAGGTGTACAAACGCGTACTGACTTTTTCACTTTGTGAAACTCTGTCACTACAATAAATCATCCAATTTTTCTCAAACTGTAATCATTTGTTTTTCTGTGCATGTACATCACTTCTACCGAGTTTCGTCCCATTCGGATAACTCCTTCTTGGTGCGTCTTTTTTCTGTCTAAGAGTGTATTTATGTATGTATATGATAATACATAAGTCCGCAGTAATGAATCCGTTTCTTTTAACATTTGGCTGTACACTTGGCTGGGTGGACAAGGCAGGAATAAGAGGTTGGCAAATCTAATTTCAGAGAATCACCATATTTATTTGTAGGCACATCAAAACTATTTCTTTGGCAGACAAATCACTTTTCGATCATAGTTGACTACAAATAATTTTTATATACACTGAGAAAAAGACGCGACGCCATTTCGGGTAAACAAGCAGCAGCGTGAAAAGGACGCATATTACCAGCATGAAAGCGTAAGCGAAAGAGAGCGCAGGAGTTCAAAGGAAGAAGTGAGAAGTTGAAGGTTTCAGTTCGAGTTAGAGAAAAGTTTTGATTTATAGTTAGTTGATTGGGAGGAGGCACCTACATTAAAACACGTAATTTCAAATGATTTCAAACTTGGGAGAAAGGATGAATTTAGGGGGAGAGCACCAACTTTAGAATGTTAATTTTGAGGTCGACAATTATTTTTTAAAACAGCTATCATATTTTGTTACATCGTACATATGATATATATATATATATATAACGTAGAAATGGAAACTCTTAAGTTACACACACACATATGTATCAATTATTCAAATGTTTTGCTTTTCTTAATGTTGCCAACTGGTAAAATTAAATATTTAGTGTTAAATAAAATTAATACTCATATCGAAAATAATTTCAGTCTAGTAGCCCCAACATTTATTTCTGCGTTTCTCTTTTGAATCTGAAATGGTAGAAAAGAAAAATTATGGAAATATTAGAAAGTTTATTATTATTTGAATAAAAATTTTAAAAGGTACATGCAGAAAACTGCAAAATTTCATTATTTACGTTCTATTTAATTTTTATTGCAAAACCAACGGTTCCCAGTCTGTAGTTCAAGAATACCTAGGGATACGCAATGATTTAGTCAAGAGAACGCGAAAAATTATAGTAACGGTGGAAATAGCAAAATTTTATGATAAATGCTAATAAAAAGCGAAACATTCAGAGGTTTTAAATCTGACATTGAATAAAAAAGGAGAGTAATTGCGAAAGTTTTGACATTATCATTACTGACTTCAATTTGTACAAAAGCAGTGTAACCAACCCCTTCTACATCATCTTTCTCTTTTCTTCACACAATAAAAAGGAAATATTTAGATAAACTGTATTTGTATGAAACGAAAAGATAAAATAAAAGCCATTATTATGTTTCACTGAGCTTGATTACGAGAACAAGTATGGGAATGAGGTATGGTTATGAGTATAAAGTATGAGTATTTATGTATGGGAATGAGGTGTTTTGAACACAGTGTTCATGTATTATGTTTTGTTATGCATATTTTACATTATGTTTTTGTATTATTAATTTCTATTTACAGCTTTGTACAATTTTCATCATGAGCTGATTGTATGTCAAGTTGCATAATTATAAATATAGTTATTGGCGATCCAAAGGAATTTCCAGTCGATCATGGAGTGTCTAAGGTATGATGGTTGCACTTTAAACTAATTTTTTAGATAAGTCTCAATAAGCCCTGCGTATGCTTTATGACTAGGCAGGTTGAAATGCCAGTCTTACATATCGCGTGTTTTCACCTTCTTTGTGTTCTTTCCCTGTGTTTCGTATGAAACACTCGGCATCCAATAATAGTTTATAGATCCAAGGGTCAATATAATTATGTTTAGTATAAGTTTTTCTCATTCTAAAGAAGTAAAACATAAAACATTTGACACCCATAGGGCACAAATTAACCAATGTATTTAATTTTAAAGTTTGAGATCATATTCAGGTGTCGTACAGAGCTTAAAGAAAGAAATATGTAAATTTGTAAAAATTAAAAATGAACTACCACTTCAGAGAGACGTTTCTGTTGTTAATAGATTAAGTGTCGAGCATTGCTACGTAAACTGTCGTAAAAAGGTTTGGTCTACATACATTTTTTTTTTCAAAATGGAGATTTTTATTTGCATAATCTCAAAGAATTCGTGTTCTATAAATCAATGGCACATAGCCAATTTAGAACACTGCATAAAATAAAAGGGGTGAATATTTCTGATAAAATAAGTTATTTAGTATGACTGTTCGTTACCTTGTAAGGTTTTAGTTAAACTAACCAAGTTTATTTTAATTTAAATCTTTTCTATCTCCTCTCTGCTTCAACTTCCTGTCAGAAGAAGCGCGCGTTTTTAGCTTATGCTAATTTTTGAAGTTCAGCCAAGCACTATTTAAGACAGAGGTAGAAACCTCTCGGTGTGTGAGAGCTTTGCCTCAGATCACGGTCACGCTGCTCAACGTTTGCCTGACCAGCTAGCAGTTTAAATTTATAAGCCATAGTGCTTACTACGTGATTGCATTGTAAAATAAATTAAAGTGCGGTAGTATTTAGTATATCTTGCTACGCACCCTTTTAGATAGAGGCCAACTTCCGCGAATTGCTCTGCGAAGCAAAGTTTAATTTAAGTTCTATTTTAATTTATTTAAATTTATTTGATTGTTAAGTTCGACCAAAGTGTGGTCTGTTACGTTCTGTATCTCTCCCGAATTGGGAGGTTTGTATTTAATAGTGATTGAATAAAAGAGGATTTCAAATCCCTTCACGTGCAGTTATTCTCCAGCCCAGCAGTTACATCAGAACATAGCGTACCTTCCGCTCCCTGTTCCAGTTCAGGACTTAGAACGTAAGGATAAGAACCCTTTACAGAATTTACCATGTTCTCAAAGAATACACACAGAATGCTAAGTCCTGATAATGGCGCCCGCACAGAAAGAAGAGGATGGCCTCAACAACAAGAAGACGAACCTGAGACACCTGCTGTACCTGTCCAGAATCCTGAGATAGCACCTCCTGGCATAGAAGGATTCGGCTACATCGTACAAACCATGCGAGCAGCCATGAAGCCAGCGGCAAGTTTTGACGGCAAGACAGCCGTAATCAATTTCCTGGAAAAGCTAGACTCCCACTTCATGCTATATCCAGTCCACGAATTTCAGAAAGTCGCTCTTGCTACCAGCGCTTTGAAGGGCCAAGCGCTAAGTTGGTTCAAGTGCATCGGAAAGAATCTCTTGGGGGAACCAGGAAGCCCCACATACACGTATGAAAATTTCAAGAATTCTCTAGTGAAAGCATTTCCCGTGGTGCGAGATCGAGCCAGATTGGAAGCTGAACTGTTTAGCCGATACCAAGAAAGAATAGAAGATTTGTCTAATTTTATTTTGAGGAAAATTCAAGTTTTCAAGCTTTTGTATGGAAGTCGCCCGGATCCTGAAATTATTCAAGTTATACTTCCTAGGCTACTGCCCCAAGTTCAAGATTTCATCGAACTAAGAAATCCAACAACATTAGACAGATTATTTGAGCTCGCGGTACAATTTGAAAGCCGAAGAACAGCCGACAACGAACGACGACGCCAATTTGAGCGAAGAAGTCAGTGGAGTTCGCCAAGACCGCAGCAAAAGCAAAATCAAAGTTACGGGAATAAGGCGAAGCAATGGCCGAAGAAAGATGTGTCTCCTAAAGCGAGCGGCGAACGAAGGGAATTTAATAGAAGAACAAGCAAAGATTCCGAGGGCAACCAGAAGAAAAAGAATTTAAACTAAGAGGGATTTCTTCGAGGAAGGTGAAGAAGTCCGAAGCAGCGCAAAACCCTTCCAAAATCAATTTAAACACCGTGGTCGTTAAGAATTTGAGTTTGCCGAAGATTGAAGTTCTAATCAACAACATACCGGCGACAGCCCTCTTGGATACAGGAGCCCAAAGCAGCTTCGTATCGGAAAGATTCTTTAAGAAGCACTTTCGACGTTACAGAATTTTTAGTGCAAGAGACACGGATGTCATAGCGGCCCAAGGAGAAAAATGTAGCTGTTTAGGAAAAGTACCATTGTTCGTGCGTATCAACAACGAACAGGTAAGAATCCTGTTTTATATTGTGCGTAACCTGCAGACTTGTATTATTCTAGGTGTGGACTTTTTTAGTTTGGCAGAAGCAAAAATTGATTTCAAGGGGGGAGAACTAACATTAAATATGAAGCCAATTGAAGCGAAGAATGATAAGCCCCCGCAGCTGGACTTGGAACATTTACAAGCAGAGGAAAAAGAGAAAATCCAAGGTCTGGTAAGTCACTTTGCGAATTTATTTAGTGATGTACCAGGCTTTACGCAGGTGGTGAACCACGACATTGACACGGGGGACGCTCAGCCAGTTAGGCAAAAGCCATATAGATATGATAGGACAAAAGAGGAAATAATTGAACATCATATTAAAGAGATGTTAAAGAATAAAATCATCACGCCAATTTCTAGCAGTTATGCTAGCCCCGTTGTCCTGTGTAAGAAAAATAATGATTACCCGATTACGCACCCGAAGCGGTGGCGTTTTGCTATAGATTATCGCAAGTTAAATTCAGTTACAAAATATCCTGTATATCCGTTGCCGATAATTGAAGAAATTATTCGAAATATTTCGTCTACAAAATACATGACTACATTAGATCTCACGAGTGGCTATTTTCAGATTGGGGTAAAACCCGAGGACGTACACAAAACCGCGTTCATAACGAAATCTGGTACGTACGCATTTCTTAGAATGCCGTTCGGATTATCCGGCGCGCCGGCAACGTTCCAAAGATGTATGGACATCGTCTTAAGACCAGTCCTTGGTAAAAGCACTTTCATATATTTAGACGATATTATAATTACGAGTAGTACTCTAGAACAACACTTACAAGATTTAAGAAAAGTATTTTCATTGTTAAACGAAGCTGGTTTAAAGATAAATGCGTCTAAATGTAAATTTGCCGCAAAAGAGTTACGTTATTTAGGATTTAAAATTTCCCAAAAGGGAATCGAAACGGATCAGTCAAAAATAGTAGCCATTAGAAATTATCCTGTTCCTAAAACAGCGAAGAAATTATCGTCGTTTCTCGGGATGTGTTCATATTACCGGGCTTTCATTAAAGACTTTGCAAAAATAGCTGAGCCACTGCTAAAGTTGAAAAGAAAAAAAGCTAGGTTTTCGTGGTCAGCAGAAGCCAACTTGGCGTTTCAAAAATTGAAAGACGCATTGACTCAAGCTCCCGTCTTAAAATTTCCAGAAGGGGATAAGGGATTAGAGATTTCAGCGGACGCTTCAGATTTCGCGATTGGTGCAGTGCTTTCCCAAAATGGTCAGCCCGTGGCTTTTTTCAGCCGAACATTAAATGAAACCCAAAGAAACTATTCCGCAACAGAGAGAGAAACTCTCGCAGTGTTAGCATCAGTACAGAAATTTCGTGTGTTCTTTGGAAGTTCTCCAGTAACTGTATATACCGACCACGCGGCGGTCACTAGACTCTATTCTGGAAAAAATTTATCACCCAGATTAATAAGGTGGGCTCTCAAATTACAGGAATATAACCTAATAATTAAACATACGCCGGGAAAAGAAAATGTTGTGGCAGATGCTTTAAGCAGAATTAACTTAGATGAAAATGGAAGTGTAATTAAGATAGCCATGTTAACATCCAAAGTATTAGATTCTCGTGAAACAGTAATAGCCGAACTCAAAAAAGATCCGGAGTTCAAAAATATATACAATTATTTGGCCGACCCTGAGAATTTCAATCATCCGGATATTGTGCCGATAAGAAATAGGGCCGAAAATTACGAATTAATTGACGGACTGTTATTCTATACGAAAGCTACTAATGAGAATCATGAATATAGACCGGTTATCCCAGCTAGCATGAGGTTGAATGTATTAGAAGAGTTGCATGATTGTGCCATTTCGGCTCATTTAGGTATAAGAAAAACTGTTCAGAGAGTTCGCGAGGCAGTTTTCTTTCCAGAACTGCAAAAGTTTACTAGGGCGTATGTCCAGTCGTGCCCAACATGTCAATTAAATAATTATGTTAATTTCCGCCCGGCCGGGTTCCTAAATAGTATTAAATCAGAATTCCCAAATCAAATAATAGGCATCGATTTACTTGGACCTTACCCTCGAAGTAAAGTTAATAAAAGCCGATATCTTTTAGTTATAGTGGATCATTTTAGCAAATGGTTAGAGTTAATTCCGTTAAAACGCGCGTCTGCAAAAATTGTAGTAGATTCAATTCTAAATAAGTATATTTTAAAATACGGGGCGCCCCTAAAAGTTATTTCAGACAATGGTCCTCAGTTTGTTAGTAAAATGTTTGAGGAAATGTGTGCAAAACTGGGCATACGTCATCTAAAGATGGTCCCGTATCGTCCGCAGTCAAACATAGCGGAACGGGTGAATAGAAATGTAGTGAAAATAATTCGTAGTTATGTGAAAAACTATCACTCTACCTGGGATAGCCATATAAATGAATTTGCATTTGCCCTTAGGACCGCCAAACACGATACTACACAAAAAACACCCGCTGAACTCTTCTTAGGAAGAAAGATCTTGACCCCCCTAGATAAACTGTTCTTTGTACAGGAAAGGGCAGAAGAATTTAAAATGAGTGATATACAAAAGTTAATACGGGAAGCGACGGAAAATATAGAAATGGCCCAAAGAAAACAGAAATTGTACTATGACCTAAAAAGAAGAGAGGTCAAGTACAATGTGGGAGATGAAGTGTTGAAGATTAAACACAACTTGTCAAATGCCCCAGAGGAAAAGGTGGGGAAATTTTTTCCGCGTTTTGAAGGCCCGTTCACAATTGAACAAATTACGGGGGCAGTGGTTATATTAAAAAGAAATGATGGTCAAACGCTCAAAGCGAATGTGGACCAAATAAAACCGTTCTATAATCGCAGCAAAATGGCTGTATTTAAAGATTCGTTTCAGGATCCGAGGCAATCGACTAGCCAGGAAGATATACGTCAGCAAAAACAGCAGGAACCAGCTACAACGGCATCGAAATGTCAGAAGAAGAAAGCTCCCCCCCAACAAAGAAATAAGAACCAAAAAGGTGGTTTCAAAAGAAAGTCTCACGATGCAGGTGAACAAATCTACGAACGGAATTACGAGCGCACCAAGAGAAGAAAGCAGAATGGGCAAGGGAAGCCCAATGTATCCAAAAGAACTGTGGAATCATCGGACAGGTGCCTGAGAAGCAAGAAACGTCGATTGCAGCCTGAGAATCAACTTCCCGAATACAGCAGGAACCAGGACAAGCAACGAGCAAGGGCCCAGGAGAGAAGGGCCCAGTCCACCAAACGTCCAGCGGAGCAACCTCCTCTACAAAGGAAATTGCCGAGGATACAACGACGGAATTTCAAAAGAAAAAGAGACGAGCAGGCTCCGAAAGAACAACGAAAAACGAGGAAACTGAACCAGGCCACAACTTACTCAAGTTTTAAAGATTGGGCCAAGAAAAGGATGGACGATCATAATAAGATAAGTACAATTTCGTATTCAAAAGTTTAGTTAATTTTTGAGTATACTGCAAGTTGCAGGACTGATTTTACCTCAAGCGAGGTTGACTTTTACGCCAAGTGAGCGATAAGTTCTCATATGGAAAGTAAAATGTTTTGTTAAAAGAAATTGTAATTCTTAAAGATTTAAAATTACTTAATTTTGTAAATAGATTAATTCTGTAAAAGCAATGAATTGCTGAAAAGAATATGTTAACTAAATGATTTTGTACGACGCTTTGTCTAAAGACTTGTAAAATGTCTAGAATGAAAATTCGGAAAATTGAAAAACACGATTTAGTCTGTAGACTATTAATTCAATGTAATTTGATATTTCAAGAAAGTACCTTGAGAAAGGAATAGGAAGCACTTGCTGTAAGCTTAGAAATTTAACCTATATTTCTGTAAGCTTAGAAATTTAACTTCTATTTGCATTTCAGGATTGCTGTGAAATTGTTAATGTGTTATGAAATGTAACAAATAATATTATGCTAGCAATGCACGTTAAGTGCAATATTAATGTGAATGTTGTGTGCAAACTGCGAATTTGTATGCATGAAAAGTTAAAGATTCACTATTTTAGAATGCAAGTGTTAATTAGGCTCTCCACCAAATACACTTAAAGTGTTAGACATAAAGCTAGTGAGAACCTTAGGATTAGCTGGTTATAGGGCGTTTTTTTCAGGTCTCGTATGTCAAGTTCTAACTAATGTTAGTCGATTGTAGGTGGAAGAGTTGAACACCCCCGAACACATAAAAACCCGCAATGGCGGTTTGCTTTACATCCAACACCGGTGAGAGAGCATACGGGGGAAGAATTTAATTGTGCTTGAATGATAATGTGTGTGTGCAAAATTACACAGAAAAAAAAAAAAAGGATTTGTACCACTTAGAATTATTCTGTTATTATGTCATACTAAAGTTGTTTTCCTTCCAGATTTTGCTGGAAGGAGTAAGACTGTTTGAAGAATAAGACTTGAAAAAAAAAATGTTGAAGATTGTTGTTCCAGAAAATTTCGTCTGTATTTTACACAAACATATATTGCCTTGTAAGAGTTGGCCTAAGTTTAGAACAGTGAAATTTTCGACTATTTAGAATTGCTAGTTTTCAACATGGTCCGTTTGGACCAAAGTAGTTTAACTATCGCAATTCT
This sequence comes from Stegodyphus mimosarum, assembly GCA_000611955.2. Taxonomy (NCBI): domain Eukaryota; kingdom Metazoa; phylum Arthropoda; class Arachnida; order Araneae; family Eresidae; genus Stegodyphus; species Stegodyphus mimosarum. The sequence goes on from KK116282.1 coordinate 456,571, forward strand.
GGCGGGAAGTATGTAAGGTTTTAGTTAAACTAACCAAGTTTATTTTAATTTAAATCTTTTCTATCTCCTCTCTGCTTCAACTTCCTGTCAGAAGAAGCGCGCGTTTTTAGCTTATGCTAATTTTTGAAGTTCAGCCAAGCACTATTTAAGCCAGAGGTAGAAACCTCTCGGTGTGTGAGAGCTTTGCCTCAGATCACGGTCACGCTGCTCAACGTTCGCCTGACCAGCTAGCAGTTTAAATTTATAAGCCATAGTGCTTACTACGTGATTGCATTGTAAAATAAATTAAAGTGCGGTAGTATTTAGTATACCTTGCTACGCACCCTTTTAGATAGAGGCCAACTTCCGCGAATTGCTCTGCGAAGCAAAGTTTAATTTAAGTTCTATTTTAATTTATTTAAATTTATTTGATTGTTAAGTTCGACCAAAGTGTGGTCTGTTACGTTCTGTATCTCTCCCGAATTGGGAGGTTTGTATTTAATGGTGAGTGAATAAAAGAGGATTTCAAATCCCTTCACGTGCAGTTATTCTCCAGCCCAGCAGTTACATCAGAACATAGCGTACCTTCCGCTCCCTGTTCCAGTTCAGGACTTAGATTTTGAGGATAAGAACCTTTACAGAATTTACCATGTTCTCAAAGAATACACACAGAACACTAAGTCCTGATAACCTTGTCAGTCTAAAGTATTGAAACTGCATGTGAGTAATATTAATGCAGTTTTAGCATTAAAAACTTTTAACTATTTGGTGTTAAAATGCTTTCGGCATACACATGTAATAAAATTGTAACTTGAATAATGTTACATACCAGTAAATGGCAAAGAAATGTCATTCAGTGACGTTAAAGGTAGAAAAAATACAACCTGTAATTCAAAACAATATTTTAATCGATGGCTGAGGAAAAACCAAAAAGATAAAGTAACCAAAAAAAGGTGAAAGTCTCCAAATTTTCAAATTAAAATTTTCAATCAGTTTTGCTGTATGCGAATCGAACTTTTGCATTTTTATGGTGTGTAAATGCTTAATAAATGCTTATGTTTAATAAATAACCTATTTACTCGAAAATATGCATAATCGGGTATTTTAATAAATGGAATCCCAAAAAGGAAGGAAGGAGTTTAATTATCATATTATCATGCGTGAAATTATATACTAAATTACCACATAGGTAATTAATTATCATGTCTATGAACTACATAATTGACGATAATTGTAATAGCCACGTATAGTTGAGCGATTTCATTTTGGGCTTGCATTCGTAATAGTCTAGAAACCGGGTGTATTACAAATTTTGCCTAGTTTTTCTTTCTATAACATAATTAAATACTGCATTTAATTAGGTTTTATCCTAAAACGTAAGAGCATTTTACATTCGAAATGCTTTATTTTCAAATAAATGCGGTATCATTATAGGATGAGCTCAGAAGGGCTATTAATCTCGAAATGACATTTTGTGCCGGTTCTCTAAAAATGTCTTTTCAGTTTTCAACTTGTTCCTATCAAATAGTATAGTCTGTATTACATTTAAAGAAACTAAATAAGGAAGAATCTGCATGAAAGTATGCATGTTTCTCTCCTTATGAGGAAACAAAGAAACCTAGAGTCATCAAAGTGTGACTAACGTAGTCCTCCACCAGAATATGGGCACCTGGAAGCCCGAATTTTGAATTTTAGAATTTGTTTTATTGTCCGTTTCATATTTTGTAAACCTTTAACGAATTTTTGGCTAATAAACTCAACGATTTCAAAGCGAGCAATGAAAACACTGTACAAAAAAAAATCTTTTTCTATCCCCCCCCCGCGCGAGACTGTCCATCAGAAATTATAAAATTATGATGTTTTTAAATATTTTTAGCTCAAGGGACATTAACTCAAATTTTCTCGAAAAGTGTATATGTGCGTAAATGAAAAAAGTGCCCCTTCAGGCGTAATATAAAATCTGAAATCTTTCAGAATTTTTTATTTAATTTTGTGTGTAGTATATTAATATTTACTTCTTAAATTGTATTCTTGTAATTTAAGTGTCCATTTTATGAGTCTGGATAACAAATTCTTCCCCGAATACAAATGTACAATGGCCCACATGGTTCTGTAAGAGTTTTAAATATTGTTGCTAATCTTTTGCCCAATTTAAATAGAGGAACATTAATATATCTTAATGGCAACGTTTTAAACGCAGGCTCGTGATCCCCGTACGGCTCTCGCACGAAGAATGTAATTATTTTTATTTTAAAAATAGTTTAGAATACGTTTTCTCTTCTTGCTTGTATGTAGCCATTTTGAGTGTAAAATAACTCCATTGATTTTCTGAAAATATAGTTAAAATATAGAAAAATGAAGTTTTTGCTGTGTTCCATCAATGGAGTTTGCTTCAATTGCGAAAGAAGTATCACAGTTCGTACATATGGTAAACCTTTTCTTTGTCACAATAAAGTGAGTTTTGCCGCGCAGCCGGTATAATGGTTAGTGACTCCGACTTTCGTAGCAATGAGCCAGGGTTCGAATCCCGAAGAAGACATGTTTGTAACTGTCCGTACTTTCATAGGAGGCAACAGTGGAAGTGGTTCCATAGTGAAATGGTTTACCACTTTCGGAACTTGTAGTGGCGCAAGGCAAATGGCTAATAAATAAAGCGCCCGACCATTAAAAAAAACTGGATTTTTTAAAAAAATTTTACAGTACAGTAATATGAATAAATTCGTCATTTAAAACATTTTTGTAATTGAAATGCATGTTGATGCAAAGGTCAACGGTTGTGAAAATAAAAGCCACATGAGGCCTTTTATGAACTCGGTGCATAAGCTGCGATCGAAAAACAGTATATTTGTCAAAAGGAAAAAAAGGCTTTTGGAAAATTATGCCTGCATTTAAATTTAAGCTGAGAATATGCTATTATTTATGGTGTTCTGAGTCGAAATATATTAACTTCTTTAAATAAGGCTCACTAAAAATGTATAATATAAATTGTAAAGTGTGTTTGTTCCTAATGATAAAAAAATTTAAATTTTCATTTATTTAAATAATATAAAATCTGTAATACTTTCTCCCATAGCTGTATTTATAAACTGAAATTGTAAAGTTAGCACTTTAACAAATTAACACCTGCTTCATAGTACGAGAAAATGTAATACAATTATCTTTTTTAGTTATGCAAACTTAAAATATTTAGTATTCATTAGCATTAATTCTTTTTAAAACGTCGGGGTGCTTTTTGATGTTAGATCAAGTATTCTTTATGATAATTAAAAATTAATGTGATGGTTTAAAAATAATGACTTCTTTCTTTTGAGTTCAGTGTGCTGCCTGAAATACTGTTTCTCCCAAACAACAGAAATGGGGATAATCACTACAACTGAAAACACTGGAGATAATGAATGGTACTCAAACTAAGAAAGCTTATAATATTAACATAAAAGAATTCGTGTATTCTAAAATTATATTTTCCAGCCCTATATATTAAGATTTGTTTCATGAAAGACGGTTAAGCCTGTAAGTAAAATGGCTTTATTTCATATGCGTGAAAAACACATTTTCTAACTTAAGTGATGGTGTAAACAAACAAACAAAAAAAATACATTAGTTTTGTAGGGCCACAAATCGGGAAAAAAATTCAGGCAGCAGCTGAATTCAATTGAAAGAACTGCTTGCTGGTTAAGGAAGCTGCAAGTTTTCCTGGGGCTGTATAGAGCAGAGGAGAAAAATGGGAACTACCTATTCAACGTCATATGAAACCATGAGATACAACATGCCCACATAGATTTCTTATGTATCCCCTAGATTTCTTACTCACCAGTCAGAAGAATAAGCAAAAAATATAGCGAGCGTTTTCATCCGGAAATTTCCAGCACTGAAAAATGATATCGAGATTTTTGCTGGGCTCTTAAGGGGGATAGTCTTAAGGCCAAACACGCAATATTGAGTTTTAAGGGTGAGTAGTCTTCTGTTCAAACACGCAAAGAATCGTAAATTTCTATGTTTCTTCCTAATGCATATGCAGATTGAAGTATTAACGTGTAAATTTTGACTATGAGTCACGACCTCTTTGCGTGGTAGAAAAATTTCCATTACATTTTAACGTCGGTGACAGAAAAATTGTTAGGTTCACCATTTTGATTTGCGTGACAAGAAGGATAAAATATAATCCTTAGTGAGTCAATAAATTTACCAAAATACTTATTTAAAATTTAAGTGCATCTTTGTCATAAACGATGAAATTCTGTTGAAAAACTAATGGAAATTTTTTAGGTTTGTTAAAAGAAAGTATTTGTAAACATGACTGAGAAGAGGATTCTGTAACTTAGTATAGCCAGACTAGAAGAGTATATAACAGTTCTGATTGAGAAAAGTATAGAGACGTCCTTATGCAACAAATGGGATAAATTAGTTATGCCTTTGGCAGAATTCGAATCTTCCAGTGCCAGTTGGACATGTTAACCACTTACATCACGAAGCATGAACAAAGAAATGTAATAATTTGTAACAGTGTTCTCCAGTTAAAGGGTGGAGAGAAGTAGCAGACCCAGTCGACTAAATTGGGGTAATGACGAGTTATCGTCTAATATGTTTCAGTTCGGGCGCCATTGTAAAGGTAATTAAGTTTACGGAGCAGGAAATATAAAAACTTCACTGTGCTCTGGTTGAAATCCGAACCACGGATTTTTTAATTGCTAGCTGGACATTTTACCACTTACACCCCGACAACAGACACGGGAGAATAGATAATTCCTTACCAGTATATTATTATTTGTAGTACTATTTGGTAGTTAGGTACTATCCCATCTACCGTTGGCGGAAAGTTTGGCCACGTCGCCAGTCGTTACTATGGAATTCCAAAGGAAGTGGTCACTTATAATTGCCGCTAAATCACGCTACTTGTCCGACTCACGAGATGTTATGTAAGTACCTAATTTTTTATACAGTGCACTAAGAAGAAGGGACTCCCAGACTTGGTTTAATAATTGCCTTAACACGGTTAAACGCCCCAAGCCCTAGAAGCAATCCAAGGAGGCTTAACAGCCCGGTCAACCTTAGGGGGACATGTATGATACACACAGTATGGGATTATGTTTTGCAAGTCAAAGGTGGACGTCTAGCATTCACCAAAATAGCACATCGTAGTCCGTCCCAAAGTGTTGAACAAAAGTGCAAAATTATGCTCATATTAATTATACTCATATTATTATGCTGAAAGTTTATAGACCTTTTTGTTCGATTGTATTTAGTGATGTGAGGAACTGTCGTACATAATTTGCGGCAATTCATTGGCAGACTGTTGAATACAGTACTGAAGAGCTGTTGATAATTTAATAATTTATTTTTGTAGACCTTTAATCGATGCTTTATTCTTTTTAAGTTTAATACCACAAAACTAATGCGTGGCCAGTACTTTCTCGTTAAAGCGGCAGCCGAATAGGCAATTAAGTCGCCAGAACTTGGCAGACTTAATTATCTATTCTGTACTGAGAAAATATCAAATATCATCAAAGTCACGGCCATAAACATGTGGTCGGTATACATACTCACATAACACTCATGTATATATTAAGGATAATTCGGAGTCACGCGGAAATCGAACTCTAAAATAAATATATCACCTGTAAAATCACTACACACATCTTCAAGAATCATATGCAAATTTCAGGAAGTAACTAGATGACACCGATGATACGTCACAATGACGAGAGTGTAAGAGAGTGATATATAAGGAATACAGGCAAAGAAGTAAAATTGTTCGCAGGCGCTTTATAAGCATTTCAGTGCAATAACCGAACAGTTATGACACAAAGGACGCATTTGGATGATTTTTTACGTGGTAGAATTATCGGCCGTCTGGAATGTGGGCGTACCCAATTGGAAGTATCAGACGAACTTGGAATTCCCCAGAGTGTCATCTCCAGGCTTTGGCAACGATTCCAAGATGATGGTAATGTGAGTAGACGTTACAGCACAGGTCGCCCCAGAGTTACAACGCCGAATGAGGGCCGATATTTGTCAGTTATTGCCAAAAGAAACAGGCGGAGCGCAGCCTCAGACCTGTCACGTCAGCTCTCTTCAGCCACTGGTACGACAATTTCAAGGCAGACCGTGTACAGACGCTTAGGGCAGATTGGTCTATATGCTCGTAGACCTGTCAGATGCGTTCCACTTACTGCAACTCACTGTCGCCTGCGGTTAGCCTGGAGTCGAGAGCATGCATTGTGGACACCGCAACAGTGAGCTTGTGTGATGTTTTTCGACGAGTCCAGGTTTAGCTTGCAGTCTGATTCTCGCCGGACTTTCATATGGAGAGCTCCAGGTACCCGTTACCACCAAGAAAACATCATTGAACGACACCGTTACGGTGGTGCAGGAGTGCTCGTTTGGGGTGGAATTATTCTGGGTTCCAGAACTGACCTGCATGTTCAAATTGGAACCATGACAAGCCAAATCTATCGGGACGTCATTCTGGAACAACATGTACGTTTGTTTCGGGGCGCCATGGGCGCACAATTTGTGTTTATGGATGACAACGCCCGTCCTCACCGTGCAAACATCGTAAGCGAATGCCTTCAATCGGAGGATATCACCCGTATGGACTGGCCAGCATTCTCACCGGACTTGAATCCAGTAGAGCACGTGTGGGACATGCTTGGCCGACGAGTTGCAGCCCGTCAACCTCCTCCTACATGTCTACCGGAACTTCGGAGGGCATTGCTTTTTGAGTGGTTTAATATCCCCCAAGATCAGATCGATAATTTGATACTCAGCATGCCTAGGCGTTGTACGGACTGTATTGCATCGTCTGGGAGACATACAATGTATTAACAATCATACCAACCATGTAATATTGGTTTTTTGTAAATAGGTTTTTTTTTGTAATTTTCTCCAGGGAGAAAAAATCGCTAATTTTTTTAATAATATCAAACATATATCATCTTTTTTTGCTTTTTACCTTTTTTTTTAATAAATAAGCTTTACAAATAGGTCAAATTTGTTTTGCTTCTAACTCTTCCTTTGCCTGATTTTGCATTATCCTTAATTTATGGACATGAGTGTAGATACAAGAACAAAGTACCTATGTGGCTTCCTAACATGTGGTCGGAAAGTTCGCTTGAACATGTACATAATATAAATACTACTAGTTCTAATAACGTTTTCAAAACTATGGAAACTAAATTAAAAAAATACATGACATAAGCGATGGCCAACTTTTTTAAAATCATGTAATTAGTCAAGTACGTTGTATCAAGTGAATTATGTTGCAACCGCTGAAAGTACCGCTGAAATATTTCATGTACAGGACATTTTAGAATTTGAACTGATACTGAATTAGATATCTTTGCATTACAATTTCATATCATCTTGTATATACAACTGATTCACACTTTCATGAAGAAGGCCATTTCTTTATCTAGTAAAAGGCAATGTTCAAAAGAATAATTAACGCCGATATCATATTCTGGTATCTTCCCTAATTTAATACTACTTTTCTAGAACTTCAATCTCATGTTCTGATCTAGGAATATTCCTGTTTTTATTGTTTATATTTAAAAATTCTGAATTTGTGTCCTTTTAATGTTAGCTGCTCGGTAATGAGAAATGACAGTATGATCTGTTGTAGCGTCAAGGACTTTATTATTCCGATCAAAATAAGATAAAACATGGCGTCCTTCATTCGCGTAAGTCGGTTTCACATAGCGTTTCCTTGGCGAATAATTTCTGTTTAAATAAGGTAACAATGATCTTTATAGATAGATTTATAACTTTACAGATAATGATTAATTAATGAATTAATTAATTTAGTAAGATCTTTCTAGATTAAATTAATAAACATTCTTGGCGAAACCTGGGAAATGTCTAACTGTAATAATGATGATTGATTTAATCGAAGTGCAAAGCAAAATTTCGATTTGCTGTTTAACGTTGTAGAAATTAACCGATAAGGATACATACTTTGTTACCTGGAAAATGAAAAATTATTTAATGTATACATAGTTGCTATTATGGATAAACGCCGAAATGTCGTGATGTACAAAATATTTTATTGAATTTTTATTATTGAAGAAGGAAGATGTATGAAACACTTTCATCTCTGACAGTGATGAACGTCAAAAATGTTTTGGTTCACTTTGGTTTGATAGATTACTGCAAAGTACACTAGGGCTATCTGCTTAAGGGGATGGATGCCTTCGTGGAGGGTATTCTAAGGAAAACGGGCTTTTATACATATAGCGCCTGGTGAAAACCATGAAAACATCCATGCAGCCAGCCCGTTTGGCTGGAATCGAACCCAGGTCCGATTTACCAGTGTTTAGCGATGTTACCGCTTGGCGCTCGTAAACGCGGATGTTAAAATGTTATTTGAATTATCTACTAAATTGCTGCTCCTTTATGTATGCTTTTAAATACAATTAGGGTAATATAATTTCATTTTATCGCCTATAAAGTTTCAGAAATCAGAATGTTTTATAAGATTAAAAATATTTCTAACTGCCCTACTGCGATAGTGGTCAGCGCTGCTGACTGCCATACTGAAGAGCTCGGGTTCGAATCCCGCAGAAGGCATGGATGTTTGTACACAGTCCAGTCACATTAATGTGACCACCACGTACTTTCCATGTCAGAGTTAAATAACCAATCACAGAAGGCAGGTGGCAGCACAGTGCAGTTGAGCGTATATAAAGGGTGTGTGAGGGCTTCGGAAAACATTTCAATCGTTGGCGTAATGCAGAAACGAAGCGATTTATCCGACTTCCAAAAGGGCATGATCATTGGCTTTCGGGCCAAGGGTGGAAGCATTTCCGAAACGGCTGAGTTTGTGAACTGTTCGCGTGCCGCCGTGGTAAAAGTGTACCGTGCATGGCAAAATGGGACTGTCCAAAATCAGCGACGTGGCAAATGTGGTGCACCACGGGCCATAGATGACAGAGGCGAACGACGGTTGCGGAGATGCGTTCGGGCAGATAGACGGGCTACCGTTGAGCAACTGACCACCAAAATGAACCAAGGGGCTACCAAAAGTGTCTCCCAAAGTACTATTCAGCGAACATTGCTGCGTCTGGGCCTCCGAAGCAGACGCCTGGTTCGTGCACCTATGCTGACTGCTGTTCATCGACGGCGAAGGCTAGAATTTGCACGCCAGTACAGCAGCTGGACGTCCACTGAGTGGCGACAGGTTGCGTTTTCGGATGAATCGCGTTTTATGCTCCATCGGACAGATGGACGTTGGCGTATAAGGCGTGAAACCTCTGAAAGGAACCACCCTGCAACCATTGCCGGAACGGTCCAAGCTGGAGGCGGGAGCATTATGGTCTGGGGAATGTTTTCCTGGCATTCTCTAGGTTCACTGATCATTGTGGAAGGCACAATGGATCAATACAAGTACGCATCTGTCCTTGCGGACCATGTTCACCCCTACATGCGCATTGTTTTTCCTCAGGATGATGGCATCTTCCAGCAGGACAATGCGAGGTGCCATACAGCTGCCAGTGTACGTGCGTGGTTCGAAGAGCACCAGGATGAGTTTACCGTCCTCCCCTGGCCAGCAAACTCACCTGACTTAAACCCAATCGAGCATCTGTGGGACCATCTCGATCGAGTTGTTCGCGCCATGGATCCTCAACCGCGTAATCTAGCGCAGCTGGCCACGGCATTAGAGTCGGCATGGCTCAACATCCCAGAGAACACCTTCAGGGACCTATGTGACTCTCTTCCTGCACGTCTCGCAGCAGTCCGCTCTGCGAAAGGTGGTTATTCTGGCTTTTGACAGATGGTCACATTAATGTGACTGGACTGTGTAAATGTATAATGTCCGTGCGGCATGGGGCACTATCAATAGCCGAAAGTCCTCTCAAGAGGATGATAATAGGGGAAGAGGGGTGGGAGACTCTTAGACCCCTTTCCCTCCAGGGTGCTCTCCATCAAAATATGGGGCGGAACAGAGCAAAGTCGTACTGTCACTTGTTCAAAGGTGCTCAAGGCTCTTGAAAACGACAAGCGTAATCTTGCCCTCCTTGTCACGATGAATTTCATTGGCTTGTTCTGATATTAGTGCGAGACAAGTAAGATGAGTCACAATAACAACAAAATATATCTAATACTCGTATTTTTTAATCAGTTTTCTGAATAAAACAGCTTTAACTTGATTCAAGACTATAATTTTTCCAATAAAACTAATTATGACATCTGTAGAGAAAATTAAAATAAAAGAATATTAATTTTGAGCAAAGCAAACTCTAACTACTGTATTGACCTGATTATAATGTGTATTCCTTTAAAAGGTTTTGGAGAAAACATATTGTGGTATCATGGTATTTAGGCCAATTAATTAACTGTAGTATACTTTTAGTTTAACAAATACGAATAAAGTTCTTTTATAATTAGGATATTTTATTTTCTGATAAAACATTTAAAAAGAATGCAGCAACGTTCTATATTTGAGGCCAATACAATTTGGCCGTTACTGTATTCTGAAATGTTTTAGTATTTTCCCGTTAATAATATTATTTCTCCGAAGTTTGGGTACCAAACTGCTTTCTAAATGTGTTACCAATTAAAAGGAATAGTTCTCAAATGCAGTTTTGAATATTTTCAATGTTCAACAATTGCTAGTAAACAAACGGTACACAAAAAGAGTTTGGCACATTTAAGAAACAAAAGAAAGAGGACCAAATTTGCTTCAAAATGAAATATTCCATGTGCTTCCAAATATGAGCTACTTTGTGTGTAAGCCGAGAGCTTATTCTGTCAGAATTGAAACTGCATGTCTAAGCCGAATTTAAAATTTCTCAATGAGTCCAGCAATAGATATCCCAAATGTCAAAGCATTTGTCGTCTATTTGATACAGATACAGGTAGATGCTAGACTAGACCCTCTGTAGTGCCCGACTAAGCTTTCGCCCCAGTTTCGAAGACAAATACCCGTCGGGCGGTTCAAGCGTCACCCATCCCTCTTTCCATATCCACAACCTCTTGAGAGTATTCTAACTTATTAAACGAACTGAAGGAAAATGTTAATTTACCGTTTATTTCCTTTCTAAGCTTTCGTTTCGGAAAGGCTCACCAGTGTTTGAACGGTACAGTTATTATACAAAGGTAGTTTGATCTGAGTTCAAATACTAGCGATATGGCTGGTTGCATGGCTGTTTTCATAGTTTACCTTATGTGTAACATGTAACTGTGTGTAATTCGTATACAAGTCGGGTTTCCTTAGAGGATCCTCTACTAAGGCTTCCTCCTTCTCGGGCAAATAGCCTTGTGTGCTTTGCTATAATAAAAAGAAACCAAACCTTTGGGTAAACAAGGATGAGAGCTTAGGTAAACAAGGATGAGAGCATTGCAAAGTGAAGGAAACATTTTTTCTCCAACAGGTTTTCTTTTTCCATATTCCCAATTTTGGGGTTATCTGTATAATTTGGCACTTTAATAATAGCGTGATGCACTTTGCTTTGATTTCTTTCTCTTGATAATTATTCTCAATCAATTACATTATTTTTTTCTTCTCAGCTGCATTCTTATTTATGCTAGTAAAACAAAGTTTTTTATTTTTGCTATTAACTAAAGATGCCCGAGCAGGAAAGAACTGTATTTTCGATTAGTTTTAAAGTTTTCAATTTTGCTGAGAAATGATGTGAAGATGATATTATACCCAAACAGCGATGTAAATAGTAAAACGGAGAACGATGGCATTTAACCGGGCTTAGGTTTGTCAAATTAAGACTTCAAAGGAACTGTTAGAAAATTTTGATACGGATACCGATATTAAGAAATTTGGTTCAGGTATATTAGCGTAAAAAAATAAAAATATATTTTTTTCGATTATTCCAACTTATAATGTTACTCTTGTGTCAAATTATTCATAAATCCTTTTTAGCTCCTATTGTAGAGACATTAGGTATTTTTTTAAAAGCCGGAGATATGAAAAATGAGCAATACTCTTGCCGGGACTCGAACCACGGACCTCTCGAATACGCACCGAATGTGCTGACCACTACACCACGAAAGCATGAAAAGAGGGCGGGAGAAATACCTTATATACTTCCCCTTTTAAAGGGCGACTGGGGATCAGGGGACCCAATCGCCAAATCCTGAGAGTGCAGAATCATTATCCACCACCTTTTTTAGTTCGGGCACCACTGTAGAGACATTAGGATTTTTTGAAAGCGGGAGATGTGAAAAATGAGCAATGCCCTCGCCGAGACTCGAACCTTGGACCTCTCAAATACGCGCCAAGTGTGCTGACCACTACACCACGAAGGCATGTTCAGAAGGCGGGAGAAATACCTTATACTACAATAAGCTGATCTCCAACCTTTATGAGTGACTCTGCCAAAAATGTTCAGCTTATACACGGATATGTACGATAATTTTATTTAACACGAATCCCTTTCTCTTTCGCGCACCAGCGGCTGAAGATAAAGTCGTTGAACACTCATAGTTCGGTCCGAGATACGATTCTGGAGAATGAGCTAGCTGCATGAGGCGTTTTCAGGATGTTTTCCATGTGTAGCATTTATACGAGCCAGTTTACCTTAGAATCCCTCCACGATGGCATCCTTCCTTTTGGGCTGATAGCCCTATAGTGCTTTACCATATAATCAAATAAAACAAACCAAAACCCTTTCTCTTCCAATATAAATAACTGTGTTTATTGAATAAAAATTCCTAATAAAGAAGGCAATTTGCTTCTAAAAAATTTCGTATAAATACATTTAAATGTTCTTTTTTAAAATTAACAAATGTTACTCATAAATATATTTAAATTACCAATTACTTGCAATGTTGGTGAAAGGCTGTTATTTAAACTGACGCAAAGACTATTTCATTAAATTACACAGATGAGTATTTCATCAAGTTCCCAGTACTCTTACAATAATATCTAAGTCCTAGATAAACAATAAATGCAATGTATTACTGTCACCATATATAGCTAGTCATTCTTGTTTTTAATTATCAAATCCATTGCTGATACATGATTCGCATCCAAAAATGAGTAGTACAAAAACAAACAAGTTTTTTTTTTTAACTACACATTTATTTTATTCTGTTAATAACTGCAATGAAAGACACATTATAGCGACCAGAAGGCGTGCAATTTTGTTTCAAGCGTTAATTCTGCAATATTATCTTGCAAAATACTACAACAGAAAGCCAATTTTTAAAGCTCGTGCAAAAGTTGATTAAGTGTGTCAAGTTCATAATAATTCATTCTCGCAGGCAACAGCAGATGACACAAATACACATTTAAGAGCGTCAGATTATTAAAGCGCGTATCCTTGCGTTAAATAGCAATTAAAAGACTCCCAAAGCTCGTATGCTGAGCATAAAACCTCTTAAAGAAGTTAGAGGCTCAGTAGAAAAGTGCAGTATTTCTTGCACAAAATACAAGAAAAGAAAGCGATGCTAAGTGAATGTTACTACTCACCTATATTTTCAATGATACACATAACAGAATATAATGTTTCAATTCCGAAATAATTACAGAAATGATAATTAGATTCACTTGAAAACAATCACAGGGCTTGGAAATACACAAAACAACAGCTCAGAATTTCTCTGTTATCCTCATAGCTTGTTTCAAAAGTTATATGCCAGATGAGAGAAAACTGGAATTAACTTTCTTTATAATTTTGTTGCAATTGTGTATACATTATTATACTGAACAATCTTAAACGACATCCAACACGTTTATTGAAGAAATATTTCGTGCCTAAGCAATGAATATGATCTACCAAAGCAAAACAGAATAAAGAATTTTGACTACATTGCTAAGGCATAAAAATCTCCAAAGGTACAACCGTGAAATATCGAATGTTAATATAAAAAAGCGAAAAAAGTGTATACAGACAAACATCAGTTAATAGTTCTGCACTTATCAAAGTTGTCAACTATACTTTTACAGCTAAAGAAAAGGAAACGTACTTTTATTTTTGCGTACTGTTCAAAACAATATTCACAAAACGAACAACAAGAGTTAACATCGAAAGAACTGAAAAGAACCAGTTCTTTTTACAATTTACTTCTGTCAAATCTGCAGACTGTTGGTGTCTCACACTTCAAGGCCTTCACATAAATTTACGACACTACGAGGTACAATGAATGCCAATCATAATTACAATGAAATATTCTAATGCAAATACGATTGTTATTCATTACTACCTCATGTATAAAAGTAAGGCACTATCATGGTTTCCAAACCATTTGCTCTCTGAGTTAGATGCTAATTTGCCTTGAAATATGAGTCAGGCAACAGACTAAAGTTTGGGGATTGTAATGTAACAAACAAGGAATCACGTATAAGTATAACAAGAAGAGTTTTTCAGCTCATTTTCCCCTTCTTAGTAGTTTTGTGTCATGGAACTGCTGGATGATTCTTCGGTGGTGGTTACAAATACTTGCTTGACTGCTGCGGGTCCGGTAACGATGGTCCTATGACGAGAACGGATGAAAGATAAGTTGCTTTCGGCCTGCTCTGCTCTATCTTCTGCTGCTTCTAGTTCTCTCTGGAAACGGCGGACGCGAGTAAGATTCTGTTGTGTCATTCCCTCCTGAAAAGGAAGATAAATATTTGGTAAGTCAAAGAAATAAATAAGTTTTGCATATTCTACTAATTCGTTTTAAAAATCTGTCAATTAAAATGTCAAAATATTTGGCTATAGTAACCGGGTAGAGAAATTAGGTTTTTTGAAGAATCAGACATGAAAAATATGCAACGCCTTCGCCGGGAATCGAACCACGGACCTCTCGGTTACGCGTCGAGCATGCAGACCACTACACCACGAAGGCACGCGAAGAAGGCGGGAGAATTACCTTATAACCGAATTTGATACTTTTCGGACAGGACATCGGATTTTTCGAATATGACAGGACATCAATCGTAGCTGTACGCTAAAGCCCCAAATGTGGTAACTTATTTATATTTCAGCTCAGGATTGTAGTGTTCATACGTGTGCAATGAAATCGTTGCGAAAAAGCAAGGAAGAGTGAATGTCGAGATTTTTAAATGCGTTTTTTTCTTTCTCGACGAGATTTTTAATTGTTTTTCATATTGAAGTGCTGATATTTTTTGAAAAAGAATCAATATGAATTGCACAACCTGGAAATTGTCAGGCAGCATACTGTCTCAATTAAGTTGTTCCAGAAGTAAGTTAAAGTCTGAAAACGTTTGTTCACAAAACCACGGAATGAAATTGCATTTTATTGCTTCTCAAGTAACCGAAACTGAATTAAATTGGAAGATCGTGCAAAGAGAAGAAAGCTTTACAAAGCCGATGCATGTTCGAAGCTTTACGCATACTTTTTTTAATAGCTAATCGATTTATTTATTTTTAATGTCAAGAGCTTGCGTTAATAGAACTTTGTCATCTCTAACTAGGAAAGAACCATTGTACATCGAAAAACTGAGACAGATTTACTTCTAGGCGATGTCAACGCTGTAATTAAGGTGGCAGATGAAATTCCCAGTTTTATCTGAGTGCCATGGATCGGTTGTGCAAGAGGATTCAGCGGGTTCGTCCGGAATAGTAGAAGGAAAGAGATACCTTCTTGCAGTACGACAATGCTCCCGCTGATACGGCTGGAATTGTGGTGCAGTTTCCAGTGAATAAATATGAGCTAATTTTCAATCACCTTTCCAAACTCACTCGACGTGGCTCCGAGAGACGTTTCTTATTCCCGGAAATCAAACTTCAAATGAAGGGTTAACGTTATGATCACGTAACTAGCATTCAAGCAGCAATGACACGAAAGTTGAATAACATCGCGAGTAAAAACATTTTTGATAGCTTTTTATGGTTGTATGAACGTTCTGTATATGTACTTAAGTGTATATGCCTATGGAAGGAATGGTATCTATTCAGAACACCAAGAACATTAAATTCTTCATCTTAAGTTTTCTCTAGTTTTCATTAATCCAGTCTTCGAACTCTTCGGACGGTCTACAACTGTTGATTGAAATAATTGCATGTATTCTCATTTCAAATTTTTTCTATTTGTGGTTGTTTTGTGTATTTATTTTGCATTTAATAGCTTAGCGGTTTGAGTTGAGTTTAACTAAGCAGTTTAATTTTTGATTTAGGCCTTTCCTTTATGCCTCATTTTGCCACGGACTCGAACATTTCAGAAGTTTATACAGTTCTGATTGGCAAGCGGTTTAGTATAAAATGGGAGAAATATTGTTATCAAATGAGATGTAATACCTTTGTTGTACACGTTTGTTGCACACGTTTGGTTGTGAGAAACGCCTATAGCACTTGTCTGTTAATTAGAGAACGCCACTGCTCTAGAGAATTAGAATTACCAGACGTTAGCCTAGGTGGTAGATTCCCTATTGGTTTATACTATTTTAGTTTTGCGACAAGATTTGGTTTATTTGATTATAGCAAAGTATAAGAAAGCTATTTTCTTAAGAGGGGTGCCTTCGGGGAGAACGTTCCAAGGGAAACTGACTCGTATGTATTTTACATATGGGGCAAAACACGCAGCCAGCTTATTTTCCAGGATTCGAACCCTAGTCGAACTACCAGTGTTCAGCGACTGGGCTATATGTACAACAAATGTTGATAAAAAGATAGATTGTGTCCAAGAAAGGTTTACGGTCCAGCTTTTTTTCTCTGCCGTGGTAGTTTCGTCCTTAGTTTGACCAGTGGTGAGGTAGAATAAAGTTGTCATCTATATTACTTTGTTTTAGCAATTTAGTTCAGCTTTCAGCGATAACTGAACAATTATAGCTTTTAAGTAACACTGAGGGTTGAGAGGGGAAATTTACTTCTTAATAGTTAGAAATAGCTCTTCAATTGTTATCAACTGTATTGCTAAAATTAGATTGCATTATCTTTGCGAGTTCATTTTAAGCCCCAGAAGCCATACACTTAATAAAGAATTTAAAATAAGGAGGAAATAGGAAGGAATTATTAGAGAGAAACAACTCAAAAGTATAAAATAATTCAATATCCAGTTAAATGTGACAACCCTACCTGTTCAGATAATTGCCTCTTATATACTTTAACTTTCTCAGTCAGTTTCTCTACAGCGTCATTAAGCATAGTAATAGTCTTATGGTCCTCTTCGGTCTGCAACAGCAACTCCTTGACACGGTGTTCCTTTTTGCGCATCATCTTCTGTGTCTCAGCATGACGTTTCTTCTCTTCATCCAATTCCAATTCGATATCACGGATCTGCAAGCAAATGGTTGGTGCATTATCAGATAAATATACTACACGTGGGAAGCAAAGTTGAATTTCTCAGCTTAAATCCGTTATATAAAGAAACGTTTTAAGCGAATTAAGGTAGTTAGTTCACATGTGTATAAGTACCCTAGATTCAAGCTTGCTAATGACTCGTCTTCCTCCGGCCAATGCATTGGTTTCCACTTCCTCAATACGGATCTGCAAATTCCTCACTTCCACTTCCAGGGACTTCTTAATGGATTCGATCTTTACAATTCTCTCTTGTTCCTCTACCAAAAGATCTTTGGTGGATTTCAGCTCTACAACGACGCGGTTGTATCTTTCGTCAGACACCTGAAAAATTTCAGTGCACAATTAGAAAAGCAAAACTCGAATGATATACTTGCATTAGCATATTCTTTTCATATTTATTAATTCTCTTAAAAGCCATCTTGGAAAATTAAACTCAGATAACTATGCTAACTTACCTTTAATTGTATTTATTAATTCTCTTAAAAATGTGCGAGTGGAAAATTTAATTACAGTCAGTTACAAAATTGCGTAAGTTGATGTTTAAAACTACTTGAAACTGGGTATTTAAGATATACTTTAAAAACAGATGTCTTTACCTAAACCTGATTTATCAGTCTTTGTCTAAATCAGATTTATCAGGTAATATTTTGCAAAAACAAATATTTATTCGATTCAGGTTGCTCTAGAAGGAATGGTGGAGGCTTTATTTCAAATTAGGTGATTTGAGGTCTTATCTAGAAATATGGAACTGTTTATGATTTTAAAATAAAATTTGAAATGGCATTACTACGCATATTTCAAATAAGAATATGAACTGTGTATCCCACCCGAAGAATATGAAAAGAATAATCAAAATTGAAGGGACTGAATCAACTGAATTTCTGGTATTTTGAAGAAAATGAATATGTTATTTTTCGTTATAATTTCAAGTCCTGTAGATGCATATTTTATTCTTATTAATCATTACTGCTTTATAAAACTTGAAAATGAGCCCTTCCTAGATTTTTAGCGCAAAGGGCGTTAGCCCAGAAGGGATATTAATTCCATTTTGGCATTTTGTGGCATTTCACTTTTCAAATCGTTGCCGCCAAATATTATCGCCCTGTATTGTATTTAAAGAAATTAAATAATGAAGAATCTGTTTAAATGTAAGTATTTTTCTCGCATTGTGATAAAACAACGGTACCTAGAGCCATCCAATTTTGAATAACGTACGTCTCCTTCCGAATATGGGCATCTGGAAATTCGAATTTGGAATTTATTATCTATTTCATATTTTGTGAGGCATTTATGAGTTTTTCATTAAGAAACTCAGCGATTTCAAAGCGAGCAATGGCAACACGGTGCGGGGGGATTTTTCTCTCCAGTGCGCTAGAACTGTGTATCGCAAACTTTAAAAGCATGCTCTTTTCTAAATTATTTTGTGATATTGCTGTTGAATTGAATTTTATGGTTTAAGTGCGAAGAACATGATAAAGAAAGGTAACGCAGAAAATATTGAGAAAAATACCGCTTTGGAAGTGATATAAAATCTGAAAACTTTCAGATTTTGTTCAATTTTTTTTAATACTTTTTTTCCACAGACTTTGCTCTGCTGACCGAATTTAAGGAATTAAGATGCGGAAAAGCGGTTACGCATTTTAACGCCGTTTTTAGTAAATCAGTTCTAATTATACGCAGATTGAAACTATAAACCTCGTCGACGTAAACAATTCCTTATTCTATGCATTTGTTTGAAATCTATACTTTAAATTTGATAAACCTTCCCTGAAACTTTAATTAGCTCGTTACATTGTCCACATATCGTTAAGTAAGTTCACTTGAAGATTTAGCTCAGGTTCAGGAAAGGTTCGATAAATATCGGCATATTTTTTTTTTACTTTTACTTGCTTCTGTCGCTATCACTGAAGTTTATTGTACTGTAATTTCATAAGGAAAACATTCAATAGCAGCTTTAAGAAACCTGAGTATCTATATTTTTTCATGTTTTAGAACTTCATTTTTATATTGCGATGAATTAGATTTTATATTACGTATTTATGAAATCCTTCAAGTAACTAATAAATGTAATGGCCATATTACAATCATTACATTTATTAATTATTTGAAGAATTTCATTTTTAATTGCAACAATTACATTTATAGATTATCAACTGCATTTGTTATATTGTGTTACTTTCAAATTGAAATTTCATAGTCTTTTCACCTTCCGTCAAGCGCTTCGTCATCACGGCGCAGCACTTATTTTCTCCACCTGATTTGGTATTGTAGTTAAGTCAGCTTTGGGCGCTTTTTACGAAGCGAAGCACGTTAAACGGAAACGAAGTGGGAAAAACAAACAGTCAAGAAACTCGACCATCTGGCTCGACTGTCGTTGCCATGGTTGCGAGGCGAACCGAACGGAAGATAATGATTTCAAAGTCTCTTTTTTAAAGTAACAAGGAAAAGATTCTTAATACTATTAAAGTATACAGTAATGTACTTTGTTTACGTGTTGTTAAAGCTTTTAGCATACTGTAACGTAGTTTGCGAAAATTATGACGGTTCTTCTGTCCCGAAAGTACCTATTCTATAGCACTGTTTTATAAGCAATTACACTGGTGTGCAAAACTTAAGCAACAGCAGGGTTTTTTGCCATAACTCCACGAGGAATCAACTGAGAGACATGAAATGCAGAAATGAAGGAGAGTATTATGTACGTAAAGGATGACGAAAGCATTGGAGCTGAAAAAGGAATACAATGCATACGGTATGGAATCAAACAAAAACAAGCTTTATTGAACGCATAGTATCTGACTCATGATTGTCTATCCAAGAGGAAGAATAACAAGCAGATGTTCCTTAATATGGGATATGCCCTCCGCTTACTGCAATGGTTGCTTCGCACCGTCTCCGCATACTCGAAACCAGCTGGTGCAACATTTATTGCGGTAGGAGTACCCATTCCACAATCAGCATCTGTTTGAGTTGTTGGGTGTTCTCCGGAGGATGTAAGCGTGCTGCAATGCGTCTCCCCAAAGCATCCCACACATGTTCGATGGGATTTAAATTTGGGGAGTACGCTGGCCAATCCATTCGAGTGATATCTTCACTTTCCAGTAGCTCCTCAACAGCAAGAGTCCGATGTGGCCGTGCATTGTCATCCATAAAAATTAAGTCAGGGCCAATGGCACCTCGGAACAGACACACATGGGAAAGGAGTACCTTCTCACAATAGCGATCCCCGGTTAAGACCCTCTGTCGAAAACGTGGAGCTCAGTTCGCCCATTCAGCATAATGCCTCCCCAGACAAGAACTCCAGGACCACTGTTACGATGTCTTTCCTTGATGTTATTGGGATAAAACCGGTTCCCGACCTCTCTCCAAATCAAAGCACGTTGAGAATCGCTTCTGGTATTGAACCGACTCTCATCCATAAAGAGGATACGACTCCATTGATCCAGCTTTTGTGCTCTCTGCAGCACTGTAAACGGTGGCGTCGGTGGCCAACTTTCAACGGGAGGCAGCGTTCAGGACGGCGGGTGAATAGGCCTCCTTTGTGAAGGCGTCTGGCCACAGTAAACCGCGACACTTGTCGCCCCGTTGCTGTACAGAATTGCTGAGCAATGGCGCTTGCTGACTGCTGTCGGCCTCTGTTCGCTTGCAGGACGATATATCGGTCATCCCCTGCAGATGTCGTCCTCGGGCGGCCACCACCAACCTTTGTAACAGCTGTACCTGTGGTTTGGAACTCTTTCTAAGCTCGCGAAACGACACTTTTGTTGATTCCGAACTCTGCAGCTACACTGGTGACAGTACGCCCCTCCTCCAGCTTTCTGATCATTCTTTCACGTGTGAAGTCGTCCAGGTGATTTCTTCTAGCCATATTTCACGAACTGACTGACTGGCACTTACAGCGAATATGTTGAATTGCGTCTCCATCCTTCCTTTTATTCTACTGCTGAGCTGCGCGCGCCGACATCACGCGTTTTGTGTACGCTAACGTCGCGTCTGACGTTTCGTTCCTGATATTTGCATACGCATGACGTTTCTACTGACTTACGTGTTCATTGTACTGATCTCCAGACCTCCGTTTCTGCAATTTCATGGCTATCTGCTAAATTTTTACATTGTTACTTAAGTTTTGCACACCAGTATACATTGTATTTGGTGTTGCATAAATGTAATAACTTGAGTAATACTATTAAGGAAGAATAGAACAATAAAGCCAAAGTAATTATCCTGAAACATGAAGATACACAAATTTTGAAAACCTTAAGTGTACTGAGGAATTATTTGACAATTTAAGATGGTAGAATATGGTGCAAATACACACAAACCATGATGGTAGAATACTATGTAAATTCGCGCGATGCATAGCTAGTGAATTTTAAATAATTATTTTTATTAATAAATGAAGGAAATTACTATATCTGAGAGTATGCGCTTTTCGAGAAACATATAAAATCTTTGAAAATGTTGGAATAAAATATTACTTCAGCGTAACATTTAAACATATATTTTTATATTCTACTTTAACTATAATTTGTGTTTCTATTTCATTTAAATTTCTCTTACGCATATCATTTTCGGGCACCAGACTACTACCTTTTTATTAGATATTTTAAACATTGCGAAATAAATTATATACAAATACAAATTAAAATATGATAATTTACCCTAAGTTCCTTGGATATCTCCTCGTAATCATTATGCAAGGACAAGTATTCGTTCTCCAGTTTGCTTTTAGCAGATGTAAGGTTCACGTTCAAGGTGTTCAATTCAGATATCTTGGACTGAGCTTCATCTAGAGACTGCTCGATAGCACGTTTTGACCTCTGAGTCTGGAAATTGAGGAGAAAAAGAAATAAGCTTTTTAAAATAAAGCATAATAGAATGAAGAATAACTCAAAAGCAAAATCTTCAGAGATTATAATCTACTCAATAATCATTAAACCATACTGAAACATTTTTAGCATTTTATGTACTCAAATAAGGAATTTTAATGTCACTTTTTTAAAATGTTTTTAATAGGAATTTAGATTGTTTTTAGTGAAAATCTCAGTAAATCAAACGTTTTTAATACATGAATCAATTTAAAAAATACGTATCTAAAATAAGCTTTTAAAGACAGACACTAAAACTATTGAAGGTATATTTTAAATAATTTTGAGCTACAGACTTTTTTATTCATTTTCTCTAACACTACAATTAAATTATTATTCGGATATTTAAAAAAAGGTGTTTATATTTTCTATGCTATATATACATCCGTTATAGTCATCATTATTATAAGAAGCAGATAGAAATAGAGCTGAGTTTTATTTGCATAAAATCTGATTTTGATTGAAAGAAGACTGCTTTAAGGTAATGCATGAAATTCGGAAACAAAATATTCAAGGAATGGCATTAATTTATCCATTTTGTTCGTACCTGTTCAAGGGTCACTCTAAGCTCTTCTAATTCAGCAGTCAGGGCTTGGCATCTTCGCTGCGATACACCCAGTTGGTCCAAAGACTGTTGCAGTTGACGACTGACTTCATCGTAGTGGGATTGCAGTTCCTAATCATAAAAAAGGAAAATGTAACAATAATGCCGAATTAATTACGAAGATTTTGAATTTTAACAGAAATGGGATAAAAGTATCAAAAGCAGACCAAGATTAGAATAATGACCTGCACACGTTAAGTGACCTGTTTGTTTAACATGAAAATTTTGCGAATTGTTTCCTTTTTATGTTAAAAAAAACATTATTTTATACTCATTTAACATATAAAAAGGTCTTATACTTCTTTATATAAACATTCTTTATTGCAATCTATGAATTCAAATATTATTATTATTTACGTATTCCGTCCTAAGGCAAAATATCTAAGTCTTCCTTGTAAGAGGACACTTATGTATTATTTGAGTCTGGTTTATTTGATTGTGGCAAAGCACTCGGGGGCCTAAAGGGAAGGATGCCTTCGTGGAGGATTCTCCAAGGCAAACTGGCTCATTTACACATTACACATGAGGAAAACCACGAAAACGCCCATGCAGCCAGCTCGTTCGCGAGATCCGAACCTCGGACCAAATTACTAGTTTCAGGGGCTTAGCCACTGGTGGGCCTATGAATTCAAATACATAGGAGATAAAAAATTGAATTTTTTATTTTTTGCGTTTACGTGCTATTTAAAGCCATCATCCTACGAGAAACGCAACGCAATAAGGAAAGTTTGGTTCCCCTAACTGGAAAGTAATATTTTACGTATAATTGTGCCAGGTAGTTTTAGTAACAGTTAAGTTAAGCCCTGTTTCTGTGTTCTCTTGCCTTGTCTCTGTGTTCTCTCTCATCGTATATGTCAGCGTAAATCAGGTTATGTAATTTAAAAACATTCAAAATTTCTTAAAAATTAGATAGGTTAACCCCAACCCGTGCCATTTACCTCGACGAAACGTGAGCCCAAGCTTTATGGGTCAATGCGTGGTAAACAAGCCAGACTGATGCTTAAGAACAGTCACAATACTAGTCGAAACGTAAATGCCTGTGTTATAGTCAGTTTTGGACGATACTGCTGGCGTGAAAGTAAACTTTAATCCTTCTGCCTTTCTTAGATAATATAAATATATTATATTTTGTTATAAATAACAGTTTCAAAATTATATTTCCTAAATAAACAACACTTCAAGTAAATAAACTTTAATCCTTAGTGGAAGTAAACTTTAATAAACTGCTTTCACTTAAATCTTTCGTATTTTGCATTTTGTAGGGGTTTTACTAACTAAACTCTTTGTAACAGCAATTATGAGAATCGCGACTAACTTTTGCGGTGTACTGATAGGAACTAACGTTCGATTACGACCGTGAAATTACGATGTTAATGTTCACGAGCCCGGCTCGTGATGTTTATGATTGGCCCAGCTTTCTATCCACAAGACTGGCTCGTGATGTTTACGTTTGGCCCGGCTTTCTGTTTCCGAGCCTGGCTCGTGAAGTTTATGTTTGAGACAAAATCTTCATCATGACTCAGACTGGTTAAAGCACTGGAAAGGGTTAACTGCAGTTCTTTCGTTTTAAAGTGAACGTCCAGATGCTACTTCCGACATAGTTAGCGCCAGTTTGTATAGGTCGAGTCCTTAGTATTACCGCTAGCTCCGCAGGGGTCTTTAAGTGCGTAGTTGATAAAAAAAAAACCAGGTACGGTGTTCAGCAGAGGTTAAATAAAGAATATTTAGTTTTTAATATATCGATATGTAAAAGAGGGTTGATTACAAAGCGATAATTCTCCAGTAATGAAGGAATAGCTCTGCGTGAAATACCGTTATATAAGCAGATTTGTAAGAATAGCTTAATAGCAGAATCATAGCTTGAAAATTTAGTGTAAATAATTACCGTTATCTTAGTGGACTGGATCTTGATGGTCTTCTGCATATCGATGTTCTGCTTGTTGGCAACATCCAAAGACATCTCAAGCTCTGTGATCTGGACTTGCATCTTCTTCTTGATGCGGGCAACCTCAGTTTTAACTTTAGCTTCGGCTTCTGCTAATCGTTGGCTAAGTTGATCGATCTCAATGGCCATCTGTTTCCTTTAAATACAATGCAAAAATAATAATGTAAAAATAATAAGTTTCATTTTAAAAATCAACAAGGACTTTTCATGTTTCTACAGTAAGCTACACAAATGATACATGATACATGATCCCTTAAAATGGTTTAGTAATTTTCTTGGGAAATATATTTCATGGGAGATGAATGCTTTTTAAAAATGCAGCTATGAAATCCATTTCTAGTCAAATCGTTTTACTTTTGTGAAATTTATATGGACACGTTTATTGTAAAATCTTTTGCAAGGATTTGCAATCTCAAAATTTTGTTAGAGAAATTGTGAATTCAAAATTTTGGAAAGATGAGTTTTACTGATGAATGATAGAAGCATTGATTCATTAAACACTGAGCGTGATTGCTGTAACTTCAGTTATCTTTTAACTCTTGGTGGTCCTACTAAGCATTTCATACTTACTTTATCTCTGTTAATTGTTGAAATAATTCCCTTCCTTTACATTTTCTTTGACCGCCCGGTGGCGCCGGATGGCTAGCGCGTCACCCAGCTGATCACAGGTCCGGGGTTCGATCCCCGGGCTGGGCAATGTTGACTCAGCCTTTCATCCCTTAAGTGGGTCGATAAAATGAGTACCAAGTTCGATTGGGGACTAAACACCGGGGGCCCTGCTACAAGCTGACCACTTGCCCAGGGCATATGCTGATGCATTCGACGGCCCAAAAAGGTCAAGAAAGCGGGAAAAGGGCACTGCAGACAGTAGCCCACTAGGGCTGTTGCATCACGGAGTTTAGTTTTTACACTTTTTTCTTTTATTTAAAAGGATTCCAGAAAAATTATAAAAATAGGAACTGTTATTCAAGTGCTTTTCACCAAATTTTATTGTAAAAAATTAATTTTAAGATTCAAGATTTTAATAGCACACTTAATTTAATTAATTTTTTGTATTGTCTTAACAAATATTGATTATTTTTAAAATCAGTATTCTGAACTTTTTTACTTAAGTGCAGATTTCCAATTTCAGTTTTATTAACAACTTCCCATTATAAAGTAAAAATGTTTTTTTCTTCGTATGTGAAGGAATCGAAAGATTCAAGAGATTCGATAATCTTCTGTGGAGTGAATTCGGATTAAAGAAAATTTATGATTTTCCCATTTCTAGTTAGCTGTATTCTGTTTCGTGGTATATTGTGATAAAACTAACCTAAGGGCTTCGAGCTCTTCTTCTTTGGCAGTGAGTCTCCTCTCATACTCATGACGAACCGATGCCAGCTCGGAACTCAATCTCTGGGCTTTTGTTTCTTCCTGTTTCCTCAATGTCTCAGCTTCCCTGTAGGCGATGCTCAGCTCTTCTCTTTCATTCTCCAGCCTCTTGATCTCGATCTCCATGTCATGAATGCGGCGGGATGCATCGCTCAAGTGAGCCTTAGCGTCATTCAACTCGTCTAAAAAGATTTAAAAATAAAATTATGAGCGTTGTAAAAGTAATTTATATCCATAATCATAATGCTCCAATTCAATTTCCTTTTATTGTTTTGTTCCAAATTAATTTGCATATAAAAGTACGTTATCCGTATTTGTAACTAAACTCGGATGTAAAGTATGTATATTGTAAGTAATTTTGTATTGTGTTACAGTTTGGGCATTATTAATTCTTAGAATACTACCAATGCTAATAAGAAGAAGAAAGTGATTTTTGAAAATTGTGCAATTATTACGTTTCTGCCCAGTGCATTTTTCTCCAAATTACAAAGCTGTTATTTAAAATACAATTTACTAAATGCTTTTAATTTTAGCAATAAGTTTTGCAAACTGTGGTATAGATAGTTTCAATAGATAACTCGGATGCTCTTTTTCGCGGGAAGAAATTGAAATATGAATAATTTTCTCCCATTTTATAAAAAATATAATACATACCTAAACATATTTTATTTATGACCGTATAAATCCTGATCTATCTACTATTTGACAAAAATTAATCAATTAAGGAAAGATTTCTTTAATTTCAGAGTGCACAAACCATTTCAGCTATTTCAGAGCATGCAGGTATCTATCTTAGTTATTTAAAAATAATTATTCATCTAAAACAATAGTCTTAAAACTCTGCCGGCTCACGAAACCCTTAGAACTACAATATTTCTTCGAGGAGCTCCATCCAAAACTTAGAAAAATATATCTTACAATACATTTAAAGTAGATTAATTTGCTATAAGTATTTACGAAACTATGAGTACTTGCTTATTTTACATAAAGACAAATAAAGAAATGTGTTGAGTTTTTATTAAAAAACGTAACATAAAATTAATGTAATATACTCATTGATAGCATTAACTCGTGCTCCATTGTCCCTTTTCCTTGCATTATATTTTCTGACTGGGGTGCACTTACATTTCAAAGACAACTAAGTGTATCTTTTTTTATTTTTTAATTAATAAAACCAGTAAACTAGTGAGGATGTTCATAATTTTCTTTCGAATTTTTATTTTAACTCATGGAACCTCGAGATTTGATTGGCAAAACACAGTTTGGAGACCACTGTTCTAAAATAAACTCAAATATTTTATTTATGAAAGTGTAAATGAAATCAAGTAGCGTCATGACTTGTTACACATCCTCTGCTTCAGCGGCGCTATCCTCTCCTGAAACGCTTATTCTTTTATTAACTTCTTTTAGCTCTACTTAAATGCATTTTATGAAATCAGTGTTGTGTATTTCCTTTACCAAGCCAGTATAAGGTGGGTAGGGGTTACTGAAGAGCACCATAAGTAAATTTAGTTAGTGAAAAAGTGCTTAAACATTTAAAGGAAAAATAATCGTCCATAAAATTGAAGTAATTTTTTAATTATGGATATCGTGATACTATCAGTGTCACATTATTTACACATTAAGGGAGAAAAGCCCAAAACAGCTTGTTTTCTTGCTGAGTGAGGAAAATTATAAATTAGTTCCATGTATAAATTCCGCTTATTTTATTATTGTATTATTACTATTATTGATATTTAAAGAAATTAAATAATGAAGAATCTGCTTGTTTCTCGCACTGTGAAAAAACAACGGTACCTAAAGCTATCAAATTTTAAATAATGTAGTCCTCCATTCGAATATGAGCATCTAGAAGCCCAAATTTGGAATTTGTTTTATTATCTATTTCATATTTTGTAAAGCTTTACAAATTTTTGATTAACAAATTCAACGATTTCAAAGCGAGCAATGGCAACACTGTACGTAAAAAGAAAAAAAAAACATTTTTATCTCCAACGCGCGAGACTGTGAATCGGAAATTATAAAGATATGATCTTTTTAAATATTGTGTGATATTGCTGTTGAATTGAATTTTATAGTGTAAGTGCGAAGAACATGATATTTGATAAATAAAGGTAACACACAAAACGTTAAAAAAATGCCCCGTTGGGCGTAATATAAAATCTGAAATTTAAACCTGAAAGCTCTCAGATTAAACGTTTTTTAAAATTTCAGTTTCATTTCGGTTTTTATAACAGATTTATATTATGTGTTTTATTTCATTTGCACAGAAGTAAGATAATATTTAACGATGCATGAAATTAGAAAACTTGTAAATAGTTAAAAGTTACGCAAAGTAATGTATGTAAAACTAAGTAAGTATGATGATGTTTTGTTTCCATAATTTACGAAATATTTTTTAAAAAATCTGTTGCAAATTACTTTTGATGATTTAAATTTTATTTCATAATTTATAAGAATCGAAAAAAACAGATGAATCAAATGAGTATAATGAAAGTATCACAAAATTGAAGCTCAGTAAATTACATAAAATTTAAAATATCAAGCTTAAGAAAATGCTTCGTTATTCTTAAATTCTTCTTTCATAATAGTAGTAGTGATTTGTTTTACAATTTCGCAGAATCTGTAGCATAGTCTTTACTGCATTTGTGATAGTTATGCAGCACTATTTAATTATCTAAACCGTATGCCTGCTACTATAGATATTTAAGGGAAAAAAAGAAAAGAAAAAGAGAAAAAAGATAAGAAAAATTCAAGACTTCCCTTTTAAGTATGTTTAAAATGTTTATTTTGTAGAGAAAAATAAAATCTTGTAACAAAGCTGTAAAAAATGATGCAAAGTCTTTGAAAGTTCAACCTTCCAGTTTTTTGACAAAAACTATAATGGAAAAAAGTATTTCCAAAGATTTAAAATCTTTTTTTAATTTATAAGGAAGCGAAGGAATCATAAGGGTATGCAATGTTGATAAATCTTAATAAATCATGCAACTGAATATTGCTTCTAAATACATATTGCGAAACAAAGTCTGAAAATGATTATCTAAACAATGTAAAGTATTTTCTTTTCTTAGAAAGAATTTTCTTAGTCAGAAAATATCAAAGAAATTAATTCTAATTCACTGAGTATCGGAAAATTTTTACACTGTTAATCAGGTACTAGGAATTATGCAAAGAACCTTATCACCAATGATATATTTCATATTGCTTATTACAGAAAAAAATTATGTACTAAATAAACACCATTTACTGTATCGAACTTGATAAGTAAACTTTTGTTGCTAATTTCCCTTTTTATTCTTTTACTGTATCAGAAAAAAATTGATGTAATCATAAACTTTGCATTAATAAATATTTAATTCTGCTTTCAGGACTGCAGCAAAATGCTCTCCATGTTTTTCTATGTAATAATTTAAACGCATTTATTAAGGTTCTGATATAACTAAGTTACCCTTATAAAATTGTCCTTATAATATAATTCATTGATCCGTTCACATACAAGATAAAAATACGGATAGAGCTATAAGTAACATAAACCCGAAATAGATAAATGCATAGAAATTTAGCTAAATTATTGATTTCGTTTCAGTCCTTTGTAGAAATTGTAAGACAATATTTTAATTTTTCTGGAGAATTCTTTAAATATTCAAAACCTATAGAACAGCAAATGCAATGCTACTGCAGATTCTCTCGTAATTTACTGCATTTACCTAAGAAAGACAGGGTGTTTTCGTAATGAAAATATATTTTAAATAATCGCATTATAATAGTCTATTATTGCGAGCGAAACTCATAACTATAGTTAATAATATTCGCCATCCGGTAAGCAGATACAATATATTAAAATTAATGCTGAAGACTAAGTTTAAGAGGTTGTAATGCATTTAAACCATAAATTTCATTTTATATCATAAATAAACATAAATCATATTACGAATGAATTGCATTTCGGTTGTAACATCTTTAAATATACTAAGCAAATTCTCTTTTCTTTCGAGCCAAGTGATATAGTTTTAAAACGTCTTAGTTTTCATATAACTCACTACAACCTAAAAAATGATAAACATGAGTTTAAAAAATGATATTCTTTTAAAGCAAGTTGAAAAATATCTCCGAAAAAAATTACTTCTAGAATTGCAATTATGTACCTCGAAACTCATATAAAATTGAAATTTTAAATGAAAAACAATCGGAAGGTGCGAAAATATATTTTCAGTTCAAATATAAAAATGATAATTTTTGAACTGCATTATATTAAAGTATTTTCACTAATTAATTATCCTATACAAGGTACTTTTGTAAAGCAATTATTTCCTTATTTAGTGTGTTTATTCATGTCTTTCGAATATCAATAAAAATTTAGTATATGGATCCTAAAAGAGACGTTAGGGATAAAATTTCAAACAGAGAAGCAACACTGACAATAAGATTTAAGACAACAATTGGGGGTAGATGAGATGCCAAAAGAATCACATTTTCTATTACAGCAAGCGTTTTTTCTATCAGGCTAAATCACCTACGGATAATTTTCGCGTAGTAAATTACTCACCGCCAGCGACGATGTTGGATGGTAAGACTTCAGACTCTTGATCATTCAAGGAATTTATTTTGCTGTTATCCAGTTCTTGATCTATATTATTATTGATCGTAATATCTTTGTTTTCCAGCGTTGGTTCCACATTTTCCGGCAAGCACTCTGGTGAGGGACTAATATTGTCAATATCACCTTCGCTTTCCGAAACAGTCTCTGACACCTTCTTTGAAAGACCATTAGCAAAAATATTACTCAGTTCGGACAGAGGAACCACTTTAATCTCTGGAGTAACAGAGCCATTATGAGAACTTGCAGATCCAAGCTCTGGAGATGATGTTGGAGAGGGCACTCCAACATTTGGTTGCTCTTCTTCAACAACCATTTAGGTAATAACTAATGACGAAAATATAATAAATAATTTATTTATTCTATAGTCGTCTTCAAATGATAAATTTTTATGTTTTAATAAACTTATTTCAGTTTTCTGATAAAATAATGCTAGGAACAAAGCTGTTTAATCTTTCACTCTTCAGTAGGCACAGCATAGGATAGATTCTAGAGGCATCAATCGTGCAACAAGAAGTCATTAGACACAACAACAGCCATTAACCAATCAGAATCGTCCAAGCTTTGAAAAGTTTTAGAACTTGTAGCACGTGAT
Source organism: Stegodyphus mimosarum (assembly GCA_000611955.2). Lineage (NCBI taxonomy): Eukaryota > Metazoa > Arthropoda > Arachnida > Araneae > Eresidae > Stegodyphus > Stegodyphus mimosarum. The sequence continues at coordinate 487,725 of KK116282.1, forward strand.
CGCTGACGTCATTACGATGACGTCAGCTAGGAAAAAAGTACAAATGGACCCTAAAAAATCGAGAAAAAGAAATCCCTTATGCGAGGGCGTTTCTTGTGGAAGTGCAGGTGCAACGGCTTGTAGAGTATTTTGGGAATCGTTTGGGCAGAGATTTAGGGACTAAAAACGACCGCCTTTTGGGAAGATCTTTTCCTCTTGAATTGTTTCCAAACAGACCTCAGGTTACTTACATAAAACCTCTCCAAAATCAACGCTTGTCAAAAACAGATTTTCGGAGTCTTGGGAGGGACTGTAGAAATGATTTGGGTCTATTGTTTTCTTTGACGAGTTCCCATTTTAGAGCTGTCTGTCGAACAACTGCCGAATCAAGAAAAGTACCTGAAAGCTCCTAGGTAGATAAACGGAATCAAAACTTCCTCTATTTGAATAAAAATAGCTGCGACCGTACCGGAGGCGCCAGCTAGCGACTCAGGTAGCGAGAAACTATTTTCACAGTTGCATTCCAGTTCAACCAATTTAAATGTAACAAGTTCTGTAATGTCTGAAATTTACGACACATCTCACTCTGAGATATACATGGAGAGAAAAACCTACAAATATGTCTTCTGTTCTTAAAATAAATTTATCGAGCTCAGACTTTTAAATTGAATTAAAAAGAGTTAAGACTTTTAAGTTAAATTAAATTAATTAAATTATTTTTTTAACTTAAATCAAAAAGAGTCTGCTTTCTATTTTAGTTTGTTGTTAGAAGGACTGAATTTATTTTATCATTTAAGTGTTTTGTATAAACAAAAGAAATTTCTTCCAAATTAAAATTTGACAGGAAATTAACGAGGAAATTTTTAAACTATCTGCAGATATCTCTTTTCTTTACGAATCACTTAAGAGAAGTATTAAATTATTTTTCATGTAACGTGATTTCATTCTCATTATCCTACATTAGAATTCGTCTGAAAATAATGTTATGCTTTTTCTTAGCATACTTTTTTGAAAACAGCACTTGTCTTATATGCATAGCATAACATGTAAAGACATAAGTTTCACCTATTTCTTAATATTTTACGCCGAAAGAAAGCGTGAGCCAAGTTTCACGTCAAAATATGATCTACACAACTTTAAGCTATTTTTTTTACAACTCATTTATTTGTTTATTGGAATATAGTTGAGTATGAAAATAACTTTAAATACCTTCATGAAGAACTTAAGAATTTTTCAAGCTAAGCATTTTGTTTTTTTAATTTAACAATAGCTTTAACATATCAAACTTATATATGTGAACGTCTTGAATAGCAGATATTTTTTCCATATAAAAAACACTTTCAGATACACAAAATTTGTCTTTTCTTAAGCTGTTTTATATCCTAACCAGTCCCCTACATTAATCCTGGTTTTACAATGCAGTGCATGCTGTAGAAGCAGTTTAAGATACTCAGTATTCCGTTATTTATATAAAAAAGATGGAAAAAAGATTCTTAAAATGTTGCTTTAAATCGCAATATCAAAATCGTACATACTCAAAACAGAAAAAACGTTCAATTAAGTTTTCTATAAAAAATAAATTCCAAAGGATTTTATCATTTTAGCGCATTTTGAAGTTTCATATTTGAGATATGTCTTGCTTATATAACGTGTCCGTATAATTGTTGCCTTCCCTACATACCGTATCCATAGAAATTTTGGTAACCGTTTGTCGTAAACATATACTTTCAATTACAAAGTGTTTGAAATGATACAAAGATTCATGTTTTTGCATTTTTAAATTTAAGAAAGTCAGTTATATAAAAGTTATGATATCCAAATTTATCTACGCTCCTCCAGTATACTAATATACTAATATTTAGGAAAGTTTTGTACTCATTATGAAAAATAAAGCACATAATATTGTCTGCCGTACTGACAAAACTGTACTGCCGGACAAAAACTGACCTAAATATTTAATTACCTGACGTCATTTCCAAACTGCATTTAGTGAATAAATTATGATAATTCGAAGTTGTGATTTTTTTGCCGTTAAAGGCCGTTCAATAATATTCGTTTGAGATGTACTGGTGTCTTTAAATCATAATTTATTGTTTTCGAATCACAATCTGAAAATCCTATAACAAATTCATAAAGTTACAAAATTTCTTATTTTTAATTGATGTAAATAATATTACGATTTGGCTACGTGGCAACAACTTTCGAAATAAAGCAGATTTTCATCTCCACCTTGAGAGACTGTTGCCACTCGGAAAAATGAGGGCGAAAATTATCGTTTTTCCGAGTTTTTAATTAATATCTATGATTTTAGTTACTTTTTTTTTTGGAAAAAGTGGACTTCGACCTTTTCCAGGACCCAGAAAAGAATTCTAGAAAGTTTGGTGACAATAGCTGTAATAGTGACTGAGTTATTAGAGGACAACAAAACACGCAGGCTTTCTTCTTTATATATATAGATAATCAGCAAACAATTTTCTTAAATATATGAACCGGAGGAACGTAACAATTGCCACATTTTATAATTTTTACAAAATCGTTTCTTTAAATTTAAAGATGCCTTATTTTTTATATTTTAATCATTTCAAACTAAGTTCTTTTACTTAATATTTAACTTTTCTTGGCTGAAATGTTTTGAAATTTCTCACCAAAGACAGGTAATTTACTATTTGAGTAGAAGAACTGATAAATATTCCACTTCTTAAAACTGTATTGATGTCTTAATGAAACACACGCAAAAAAGTTTTAGCATTTTTTGAATTAAAAAGGCCTTGAAATCCCCATACATATAAAAAATTGTCAAACTGAATTAATGATAATAATTCCAAATTTGATGTTATGTAGCCATCACTATTTGTTTTAAAATATTATATGCTTATTTTATTTTTCTCTTTTCTCTAAAAAGAAGGCCATTAAGTTAATACGAGATTAAGATATATGAAGATTTCTGTTTGAAAAGATAAATTATGCTGCTCACATATGAAAGTGGCATATTTTTCTCGAAATAAATTCTGTTCCTTTCTTTATATTGGCTAATAATTTTATAAATATTTTAATTCAATGATTGCTTACGTTTCCAAAATTAGTGGAGAAATTCTGGAATCCTCTTTTCTACCAAGAATTCTATTTGTTCTCTGTGTATACACTCAAGCGAATGTTTCATCCTATGAAAACGGGATGACTTTTCCGTGAAGTCGCAAGCAACCATTAATTGATTTCACAGGTTTGGTTTATTTAATTATAGCAAAGTCTTCAAGAGCTATCTGTCTAAGGAAAGGGATGCCTTCGTGGAGGACTTTCTAAGGGAAACTAGCTCGTGTACATGTTACACATAATTTCACAGGAAAATAAGGTGTTTCTAAATACAGGCCTTCCTTTTAAAATTCTAAGAGGTACTCTTCTATCGGTCTTTATTCTCTGCATCGAGTGGAAATCGAGCCAGTAAATCACTGTTTTACTGACATGTTAAACAAGCCTATTAAGAAAGTGTTATAATTAAACACATATATATATACCTGAGTCGATAATCGTAACTACATAAGGTAGTAAGAAATATTAAAATTTAATCACTCGTAGACACTTGTAGAAATGTAGAAATGTAGACAGACCTCTGTCTAAGCATAATGACTGACCTTATTAAATATATGTGTATATATATATATATTTAATACATATACACACATATGGTTGAAATTAAACTCTATTAGCGGTGCACCCTAGGCAACGATCACGATATTGAGACATTAAAAAGAATTCAAATTTAGTGGCCAAAACCCTCCCCTTTTTTAATCTCAATTCCAGATTCTTTATCTTGATAGCTTTATTGTTTCTATTTTAAGAAAACTACTGTTTATTCTTGTAATATTAATTTTAATTTGCTAACCAGTTTAAGTTCCATCTTTTTCTGAATCTTTTGACCTTCAAAGCATACCACCCTTTTCCCAGGCGTATATGCAAAATAAATAAGATAGAAAAAAAGTGGTTTTGTATAGGGGTATGGTTAGTGAGTTAAGTGCAACCTGCTACAGTCTGTTACATTAGAAAAGGCACTTCAAGGCTATTATTTCTCCTTCTGACTTGCGTTGTAATCATGGTAACGACTGAATTGATCAAAACCTCTGATTTGCTAAAATTCCCTAATATCTTCAGTACGGTGATGACTACACTCATTATAATCGTAATTGAGGGGAGAATCGTTACGACCTTTGTAGTGTCTGTTTTAAGTAACAGACTATAATACAATAGTTAGTGTAGTATTGATAGTTGGCAACAAGTAATCAAAATGCCCTGATTGATGGGAATTTGTTACTAGAAGCTTTTCGAGCTGAAACATAAATGCGAATTTATTTTTAGGTAGAATATTTTGCTAGAGAAATGGTATTCTTTGGCTATCATCATCCCTAGCACGTTACTCACTTATACTTACAATAAATTAATAGCAATTTTAGTTCAATATACTACTGTGGTCATTTTTCTGTCACTGCAATGTTTTTTTACTAAGTTATTGGAAGTTTTTATCTATTTCTTTAATGCTTTTATTTCATTAGTTAGTTTAGAAAAAGTTTGTACCAGCCAATAACTTTCCAAAGTGGAAACTTTAGTTAATTGGTATTTCACTTAATAAAGTTAAGTTATATGAATACCGCAAAGCACACGAGGACTGTCTGCTGAATGAAAGGACTAACGTTTTCATGGAGGACTCTCCAAACGAAACTGGCTTGCATAAACCCTACACATGAGGAAAAACCACGAAGATCAACCATACATCCAGCCCGTTCACTTATCATCAAACGCATGTCGAACTCCCACCATTCAGTGGTTTTAATAGTAGTTCCGCTAGTGGTAGGATTTCACTCGTTAAACGAGGGAATCTGATATTCTTTCTGCAAAATTTTCAAATTATCGAAATGACAAGTAACACCATTTAATGAAATCAAGAAAAGGTCTATTAACACGTGATAACCTTTCAAGGGGGAAACTAGATAATTGATGTTACAGCTTTTAAACGAAAAATCGAATATTTATTATGCTAAAAATTACGAACTGTCAAAGTAATGAATAATACCATTTAATGATGTTAAGAAAAAATTAGACGATAATTTTCTTAACTATATACCAGCTTTTATTCTAAAGCGGGAACTTGGCTGCTTCATCTGATTCTAACATTTATGATTGACGTAACATCACGTAATGCTCTTACTATTCATAAATTATTTTCTGTATACGTTTCAAAATACTCAGAAGGGATGAATTGTTAGCCACATAATCTTTTAAGACTTTTTAAGACAAATCTCAACCCTAAATCCTTCATGGGCGGTAAGATTAAAGGATCTTTAAAATTGTTTCTTTGCAGGGAAATAATTTTCAACTACACCTGCCACAGATGATGGCTGCGAACGATGCCAAGAAAGAGCTAATGCTACAGATAACTTAGATGGATGAGACAGGGAATAGCTATAAATAACTTCATTCTCGCAGCCGTCAGATTCTCACAGACTGGATGGGGTCGTTGTGTAACATCCGCCTCGAGTATTTTTTTGTTTTGTCAATAGTTATTATCTCTTCTTATAGTAGACTAAACAAATATATTCGAGAGCGATTTAAATCAAATATATATTTTTAAATGTGTTTATACTGGAGCATTAGAAGAAACAGGCGTCTGGCCTTTTCTGACTTGGACTATGAATCCTGGGTGCCCACCTCCTCTTTAAAATGTCTTAAATTGAAATATAGAGTTTTATATAAATATGTCCTATATTTAAAGAGTTCTGCGAATACAAAAATTAACTTTTTATATAGTGACTCTAGAGTAAAATGCGTGATTAATATAATGTTAATTACAGTTTAATAAGTTAAATGCAATCGTTTTCATAACTTCATCTACAAAATTGCAGAGATGTTAGTAATTAATAGGTCCATAAACTTAGCTAACAAAGTTGCTAATGATTTTATTTAATAAGGAACTAATAATCTCCAAAACTAGATGTTTATGCTTTGTAAGTGTCCTCTGAATTCGGTTGAATAATGCCAAACTTGGATCAGTGATAGACAGTGAAATATTATGTAATTTAGTAAATGTTTAAATATCTCAGTGAATTTTGCATGCAGAGTTTGGAATTTTCTGTACTGAATTTACATCGTCACGCTAGCCCTTGTATTATCTAACTCCATATTTTACTAATTAATTAATTAGTAAATATGCAATAATTCAAAGACGTTTCTCTAGTTAATCTAATTACCTATTTTACTGTTATTCACTTGCACTTTTCTTATTGCTTATTTTAATAATTATAGGAAATTAGGAATCAGGGAACAGAACCCCATAAAAAATTAGATTTTATATTAATAATTATGTGGCATTATAAGTATAATGTTCTTAAAATAATAAAATATGTTCTTCCTTTGTTTTTAAATTAATGATGATTTTGGATGAAACAATTTTCGCATCCTTTATTATTTAACTGAATGTTTGTTAAACTAGAATTCTGAAAATAAATTTTAAAAATTTTAGCTTAAAAACACCGTGAATGATTACACCTACAGATAAAGTGCTTCATAAAATTAAACACCTAAAAAGGTTCTGGTTGAAAACTAATTCTTGTTTTAAAAATTAAATTCTAATCCCTCTTATGAATTTTACACATTGTTCATCAAATCTAATGTTGAATATGAAAAGATTTCATCGCTAGGTTTGTTTATTTGCTTAGCTTTAAAACGTGGTAATTAAAAAATAACTGAATGCCAGAAAGAAATATCTGATAGAAAAGTAAGTAAATTTCAAATAAATTATTCTTATATTTCCCCTTTAATTTTTCTAGAACTGCATGTATCCTCATGCCTCAATAATATTATTACTACCGTCTGCGGTTTTTATTCTTCAAGATTATTTGTCACATAGCTTGTGTGCAAAAAATATCTGGCAAATTACGCATATCGTAAATATACCTGATAATAAATGATAGAATAATTTATCAGCATTAATTCTCAACATAATTACAGAACTTTTAAAAGTTATTGGTGAAACTCGCAGCAACATATATATTTCAACAGACTTTAACAGATAAGTTTTAATTCTGTTTTCCGCGCTAAAACTGAAGTGGTCTTTTATTGTTACTAAAAACTATGCGTAAAGATATTCCGAATAAAGGTTCACTAGTAATTACGATATTAACACCTATCATAAACTTCTGACGCTTTTCACGTATGTGAAAAAATTACAAATTTCCTTATCCAAATTACTACAACGTAAAATGAAAACTCGTCCATCTAGGATATCAAATGTTATAACGGTTTAAACCAAAAGACAAAACATTAACAACGCAGCTGAAAAGCACCTGGAGTTTAACTTTGCAGCTTTGTTAAGAACCATTTAGAAAGCAGTTTAAAAATTTCGAACTGAAATCATCAAAGAACCATTTAGAAAGCAGTTTAAAAATTTCGAACTGAAATCATCAATGACATTTCAGGTTTCTGAGCAGAACACGGGGTTAATTTTTTATAATTTCTAGCCACTGATTTACCGCGAAAAATTTTCTACTTGTAAACGAAATATTTCTCCAACCACAAATTTCTTGGAAGTTGCTAATGTAAACTATCATTCATGGAAGGAAGGTATTTTAAACTTATTTCCTTACTCCTCACGAAAGAAAGGACACATCAATGTTCTTGGAATCTCACCTTAAAAATGTGCGCTTTTAGTCGGGACTCATTATTTTCTATTAAATTTGGAGTTCAGCCAAGGAGAGATCAGTCACCAATGACGAGTATTCACCTCGAGGAGGTTACTTGTGGTTCTACTCTATTTTCAGTCCTTTATCTTTGGCTGAATTAGGCAGATCCCTCAGGTCACATCAACGCGAAGTACAGAACAAAAGTAAATGCTTTTGTAAAAAGTGACTTGGAATGCTCTTCTTTCGCACATCTAGATGTGCAATGAACCAATTAAAGTGCAGGATCATCAGTTCATTAGCCTCCGGTAAATGTTGATTTGCAATGGATGTTCATTCGATAATCTGTCACAGAAGCTGTATTCCAAATTATTTAAAAAGTGGGAGTTTCAAATAAAAGAGTTTTGATGAAACCTCTCTGGTACCGAAAATATACCGTAGCAATTTTTCATACCCTGTTCTATTATTCTGATCACCGAAGTAATTAAATATCGCAATATTTTTATTCTTCACGAAAACATACTTTTGGTTTGAAATATTTAGTTTTCATCTTCGATTAACGGCTTCTATATTTTGTTAAATAAATGGCGAATTAAAAGGTGATCTCTATTTCTATTCAGCGAGATGTAGTACATATTTTAACTTTTCATTTAATTTTTCATATTTTAATTTCGAAGCTAAGCTACCAAATATCGCATTTAAGATACACTATTCCGCGTTAAGTTTGTAACGTGTGCCTAAGGTTCTTGACGAATTAGTAGTTACATAGTATGACGACATAATTACTACTACAATGGTAAGTTTTCATTTTTTCGTTTTCTTAGGCCAAAGGGTGTTAGCCCAGAAGGGCTATTAATTTCGTTATGGCATTTTGCGTTGAAAACTTTAAATGTCGGTTCACTTTTCAAACTATTGCCACCAAATATTAAAGCTCTGTATTAGATTTAAAGAAATTAAATAATGAACAATCTGCATAAATGTATGTATGTTTCTCGCATTGTGATAAAACGACGGTACCTAGAGCTATCAAATTTTGAAAAACGTACTTTTCCACCCAAATATGGACATCTGGAAGCCCAAATTTGGAATTTGAAATTTGTTTTATTACCGATTTCATATTTTTTAAAACTTTAACGAATTTTTGATTAATAAACTCAACGATTTCAAAGCGAGCAATTGGGAACACTGCATGAAAAAAAAATTTATCTTCAGCGCGCGAGACTGTGTATCGGAAATTGTAAAGATATGCTCATTTAAAATTATTTTGAGATAAATAAAGATAACCTACAAAACGTTAAAAAAACGCCTCTTTGAGCGTAATGTAAAATCTGAAACCTTTCAGTTTTTTTTTAATGTTTACTGAACATTCCAAGTTTTATTTCAAACTAAAATAACAAGAAACTTAGTGAAAGAATTTTCTTTTACATTTTGCCTCTTTTTAATTGCTATCTTTCTAATGCTTTTAATGTTCGTTTTTTGGTTTCATATTAAAAAGGTACTTAAAGTTAATCAACTTAAAAATTGATGATGAGTTATCTCATCACTCTTAACTCACCATCTTTAAGCTAACGATAATTAATGCTTTAAAATGTTTAGTTTTAAGAGATAATATTTTTTTCCATGCTTTGAGATATTTCAGAATTTTCATATAAGAAATTTAATAAATAGTTGAAAATGCTAACGATTTCATATTTTAGCAACAAACAAAAAACTTCAGAGCATTTTATGATTGTCTTCCTATTTATAATAATTTAAACCGCTTAAAAAATGAAAAAGGTAAGCGTGGAAAAAGTGTACTTAAGATTTGATAAGCCAGTATGTTAATTATGTATTTTGTTATCTTAAGAAAAATATCCCGGACCTTTTAACAGTTTTAGAAAAATAAGTTATCTGAAAAAAAGCTATTTGAACCAAAATCTTAAAAATTGTAAATATTTAAAATTTTAACAATTCTTAGTAAAATAATACAAGCAGAAATTTAATTGTTCGATAGCGCTTTTCAACGATCTAAATATTTTATGGTTTAATAATTATCAAATATTTCCCCCAATTGCTAATATTTGAAAAGCATATAATTCAAAATTTTTTTTTCGTCAAAGCTTTGTTGTTGTTGTTAACGTTGCTTTGTAAGTTTCATAAACTTAACCCCTTTTTACCATTAGTAAAAATCTGATGTGTACACCATATGACTTCCTGGTACAGAATATTAAATTATACTCATTTTGCATTTCATTTAAACTTATTGGATTGATTTAAATCTACTTCGTCGATAGGGCATAAACCACAATAGAATAAATACACTCTTTAAAATTCACTATTCCATAGCGACACTCTGGCGTTACGTTCACTTAACACCGTTATTCATTCATAACAGCGTTCACTTAACAGCGTCTCATTCATTTGATAACTCAGTATGAACAAAACATTACATCATATGAAGAATTATCTAATCGCTGCCACATGTTCTATTCAAATACTATAATAAATCTAAAACGATGTGTAAAATAAATTAAACAAAAAAAAGGGAAAAAAAAAGAAACTGTTTTTCACAGAATATTCAGGATTTCTCATTCAATTAATTCACTGCTCACTTCGTGACAAGGCAAAAATACAATTACGAAGTAAATCTTAAAGACTTCGAATAAATTCCGGAATGGATTAAGCATAATTTAATTCGCAATAATAAAAGAAGACATTACTTTGTTTTTTTTTACGTTTACGTGTTGCGAAGTTTAGTTTCTCTAAATTGGCAACAAATCCACTACTCTGCTAAGTTTGAAAGCAAATATGGCCGCTATAGCAAAATAAATTAGGGTTAGCCACACTTAAACAACTTTTAAATTGTTGATAATTCTTCAACTATAAAATGCAGGTAATTAAAAGCATAGAAACCTTAACCGAAAGATAAGAATAACATAATTCAATTATTTTTAAAGCAAAAAATGCACAATTTACAAACATATTAGAATAAGGAAACTGAGCTTCCTGAGCCGAGTAATAGAGTGGATATATATACATATATTTATATACTTTTGGTGCGGCTGATTGCAATTAAAATAGGAGGTGCACATCTACATGTTATAGCAATCCTGCGTTCAATATTTCAACGTTCTGAGGCTACTCGTTTTTGAGTTATGAGATATATACATACATACGTAGGTACGCACAGACGCCAAGAAAAAATCTCTTTAGAATCCATTTTCAATCAGCTTTGTAATTTTTTGGGGGAAAAAGAATCTTTTATTCTTTCCTTATGTTCAGATATCACGCAAAAACATCGTTCAATTGCACTCATAGCAGTCAAAATGGGTATTTGCGTTGAAATATGATACCCGAAATTTTTCGCGATTACAATGCTTCCTTTTTACTTCGTGCAAGGAAGTAAAAATGGAGCTCGATAAAGTATATTATGCCATTATAATAATTTCCTCTGTTACAATCAAAAGACAGCGCTGTCAAAAAAAATAGGTTGTGTGTCACTATCTATAGAAAGAGGTAGTTAAAAAGGTTTAAAAGCGGCGAATTTGCCATGGCATCAACAATAAATCATGATCAGAAAGAAACTAAAGAGTTTTTTCTGGTATATTTTGATAACCTAAATGGTCTAGTATATTTTGATAAATACCCGGCTTAAATTTGGAAGGGTTTGGAAAATGAACATGGATAATATTTAATAAATCTATTTAGAAACTCGGAGGATTTTTGCAGGGAAAGATCTTGATCACTGTAATTAAAAAAAAAAAAAAGCATTTCAGCGCATGTCCAGTAGCAATACCATGCAATGGAAAATCACACTATGACGCCTTCCTTTGAATATGGTGTTGATGACTTGGTTGATTCAGATGTTTATCAGGTTCATAAAGTACCTTTGTTCCTTGAAGAACGGACATCACAGAAACTCTGTCATTAAGCAGGTTATCACACTTTGGATGAAACGTGTCTTTGTTGCTCCTGGCGAAGAGCCATCTTCTCAGGTGGAACTGCAACTTGGCCAAGACACAAATCTTTCTAGTCAACGCGCAATTTGTCTTCTTCCGCTTATGTTCCGTCATAAAGAATAATTTCGCGGAAATGTTGATTCCTGGTATAGAGTTCTTTATGCGGAATATGAAAGAGTACAAGGAAATGAAGTGCGGCAAAAAAGGGGTTTGTCAGGGCTAAATTTAAACTTAAGCTGCATTTGTTAGCCTTCTTAACATAAAGAAAAACTAGGAGCCCTAATTATTTTTTTAAATGATGCGGTTTTCTTAGAGTCAAACTAACATACGATTTAAAAAATAAATCAAAAGTTAACGTGCAAATTTTTGATAAGATATCGAATGCTTGGATTAGTAACTTGACTGATGTTTTTATATATTTATAAATAACTTTTCAGGATACTTAGTGTTTTATTGCACAGTTTAGTAGCTTAGGATAAATGATTGCTATTGTGGTGATACTGCTTCTTTTATTAGAAATGAAACTCTAGAACTCCGTACAGTATTCTGGTTGCTTTAATTTTTATATGCTCCTTGATGGAATGGCATAGCGCATTTTGGGAACTGTGCCTTCCCTTTCCGTTGAATTTAATCCACATCATTTGTTCTATAAAACAAGTGGGATTGTAATCCGACAAGAACGAACAACTAGTATTCATACTCTTTCACAGGGTCAGAAATATCTCTCTAAGTATGTAGAATATTTTATGTTAATTAACCAAGTATTATGATTTAAACTTTTACTATAACATCTTCCTTTCCGTATTCCTCACAAGGATGCAAATTAGATGGCACAGTATTTAAAACGACGGTTTTGAATGGCAACGTCGTCTACAGTTTACGTTATATCGCCCATCTCTGCCAGTGAATATCCCGGCTTTAACCATTTCACTAGCTGACGTTGTAAGGTTTTAGTTAAACTAACCAAGTTTATTTTAATTTAAATCTTTTCTATCTCCTCTCTGCTTCAACTTCCTGTCAGAAGAAGCGCGCGTTTTTAGCTTATGCTAATTTTTGAAGTTCAGCCAAGCACTATTTAAGCCAGAGGTATAAACCTCTCGGTGTGTGAGAGCTTTGCCTCAGATCACGGTCACGCTGCTCAACGTTCGCCTGACCAGCTAGCAGTTTAAATTTATAAGCCATAGTGCTTACTACGTGATTGCATTGTAAAATAAATTAAAGTGCGGTAGTATTTAGTATACCTTGCTACGCACCCTTTTAGATAGAGGCCAACTTCCGCGAATTGCTCTGCGAAGCAAAGTTTAATTTAAGTTCTATTTTAATTTATTTAAATTTATTTGATTGTTAAGTTCGACCAAAGTGTGGTCTGTTACGTTCTGTATCTCTCCCGAATTGGGAGGTTTGTATTTAATAGTGATTGAATAAAAGAGGATTTCAAATCCCTTCACGTGCAGTTATTCTCCAGCCCAGCAGTTACATCAGAACATAGCGTACCTTCCGCTCCCTGTTCCAGTTCAGGACTTAGAACGTAAGGATAAGAACCCTTTACAGAATTTACCATGTTCTCAAAGAATACACACAGAATGCTAAGTCCTGATAATGGCGCCCGCACAGAAAGAAGAGGATGGCCTCAGCAACAAGAAGACGAACCTGAGACACCTGCTGTACCTGTCCAGAATCCTGAGATAGCACCTCCTGGCATAGAAGGATTCGGCTACATCGTACAAACCATGCGAGCAGCCATGAAGCCAGCGGCAAGTTTTGACGGCAAGACAGCCGTAATCAATTTCCTGGAAAAGCTAGACTCCCACTTCATGCTATATCCAGTCCACGAATTTCAGAAAGTCGCTCTTGCTACCAGCGCTTTGAAGGGCCAAGCGCTAAGTTGGTTCAAGTGCATCGGAAAGAATCTCTTGGGGGAACCAGGAAGCCCCACATACACGTATGAAAATTTCAAGAATTCTCTAGTGAAAGCATTTCCCGTGGTGCGAGATCGAGCCAGATTGGAAGCTGAACTGTTTAGCCGATACCAAGAAAGAATAGAAGATTTGTCTAATTTTATTTTGAGGAAAATTCAAGTTTTCAAGCTTTTGTATGGAAGTCGCCCGGATCCTGAAATTATTCAAGTTATACTTCCTAGGCTACTGCCCCAAGTTCAAGATTTCATCGAACTAAGAAATCCAACAACATTAGACAGATTATTTGAGCTCGCGGTACAATTTGAAAGCCGAAGAACAGCCGACAACGAACGACGACGCCAATTTGAGCGAAGAAGTCAGTGGAGTTCGCCAAGACCGCAGCAAAAGCAAAATCAAAGTTACGGGAATAAGGCGAAGCAATGGCCGAAGAAAGATGTGTCTCCTAAAGCGAGCGGCGAACGAAGGGAATTTAATAGAAGAACAAGCAAAGATTCCGAGGGCAACCAGAAGAAAAAGAATTTAAACTAAGAGGGATTTCTTCGAGGAAGGTGAAGAAGTCCGAAGCAGCGCAAAACCCTTCCAAAATCAATTTAAACACCGTGGTCGTTAAGAATTTGAGTTTGCCGAAGATTGAAGTTCTAATCAACAACATACCGGCGACAGCCCTCTTGGATACAGGAGCCCAAAGCAGCTTCGTATCGGAAAGATTCTTTAAGAAGCACTTTCGACGTTACAGAATTTTTAGTGCAAGAGACACGGATGTCATAGCGGCCCAAGGAGAAAAATGTAGCTGTTTAGGAAAAGTACCATTGTTCGTGCGTATCAACAACGAACAGGTAAGAATCCTGTTTTATATTGTGCGTAACCTGCAGACTTGTATTATTCTAGGTGTGGACTTTTTTAGTTTGGCAGAAGCAAAAATTGATTTCAAGGGGGGAGAACTAACATTAAATATGAAGCCAATTGAAGCGAAGAATGATAAGCCCCCGCAGCTGGACTTGGAACATTTACAAGCAGAGGAAAAAGAGAAAATCCAAGGTCTGGTAAGTCACTTTGCGAATTTATTTAGTGATGTACCAGGCTTTACGCAGGTGGTGAACCACGACATTGACACGGGGGACGCTCAGCCAGTTAGGCAAAAGCCATATAGATATGATAGGACAAAAGAGGAAATAATTGAACATCATATTAAAGAGATGTTAAAGAATAAAATCATCACGCCAATTTCTAGCAGTTATGCTAGCCCCGTTGTCCTGTGTAAGAAAAATAATGATTACCCGATTACGCACCCGAAGCGGTGGCGTTTTGCTATAGATTATCGCAAGTTAAATTCAGTTACAAAATATCCTGTATATCCGTTGCCGATAATTGAAGAAATTATTCGAAATATTTCGTCTACAAAATACATGACTACATTAGATCTCACGAGTGGCTATTTTCAGATTGGGGTAAAACCCGAGGACGTACACAAAACCGCGTTCATAACGAAATCTGGTACGTACGCATTTCTTAGAATGCCGTTCGGATTATCCGGCGCGCCGGCAACGTTCCAAAGATGTATGGACATCGTCTTAAGACCAGTCCTTGGTAAAAGCACTTTCATATATTTAGACGATATTATAATTACGAGTAGTACTCTAGAACAACACTTACAAGATTTAAGAAAAGTATTTTCATTGTTAAACGAAGCTGGTTTAAAGATAAATGCGTCTAAATGTAAATTTGCCGCAAAAGAGTTACGTTATTTAGGATTTAAAATTTCCCAAAAGGGAATCGAAACGGATCAGTCAAAAATAGTAGCCATTAGAAATTATCCTGTTCCTAAAACAGCGAAGAAATTATCGTCGTTTCTCGGGATGTGTTCATATTACCGGGCTTTCATTAAAGACTTTGCAAAAATAGCTGAGCCACTGCTAAAGTTGAAAAGAAAAAAAGCTAGGTTTTCGTGGTCAGCAGAAGCCAACTTGGCGTTTCAAAAATTGAAAGACGCATTGACTCAAGCTCCCGTCTTAAAATTTCCAGAAGGGGATAAGGGATTAGAGATTTCAGCGGACGCTTCAGATTTCGCGATTGGTGCAGTGCTTTCCCAAAATGGTCAGCCCGTGGCTTTTTTCAGCCGAACATTAAATGAAACCCAAAGAAACTATTCCGCAACAGAGAGAGAAACTCTCGCAGTGTTAGCATCAGTACAGAAATTTCGTGTGTTCTTTGGAAGTTCTCCAGTAACTGTATATACCGACCACGCGGCGGTCACTAGACTCTATTCTGGAAAAAATTTATCACCCAGATTAATAAGGTGGGCTCTCAAATTACAGGAATATAACCTAATAATTAAACATACGCCGGGAAAAGAAAATGTTGTGGCAGATGCTTTAAGCAGAATTAACTTAGATGAAAATGGAAGTGTAATTAAGATAGCCATGTTAACATCCAAAGTATTAGATTCTCGTGAAACAGTAATAGCCGAACTCAAAAAAGATCCGGAGTTCAAAAATATATACAATTATTTGGCCGACCCTGAGAATTTCAATCATCCGGATATTGTGCCGATAAGAAATAGGGCCGAAAATTACGAATTAATTGACGGACTGTTATTCTATACGAAAGCTACTAATGAGAATCATGAATATAGACCGGTTATCCCAGCTAGCATGAGGTTGAATGTATTAGAAGAGTTGCATGATTGTGCCATTTCGGCTCATTTAGGTATAAGAAAAACTGTTCAGAGAGTTCGCGAGGCAGTTTTCTTTCCAGAACTGCAAAAGTTTACTAGGGCGTATGTCCAGTCGTGCCCAACATGTCAATTAAATAATTATGTTAATTTCCGCCCGGCCGGGTTCCTAAATAGTATTAAATCAGAATTCCCAAATCAAATAATAGGCATCGATTTACTTGGACCTTACCCTCGAAGTAAAGTTAATAAAAGCCGATATCTTTTAGTTATAGTGGATCATTTTAGCAAATGGTTAGAGTTAATTCCGTTAAAACGCGCGTCTGCAAAAATTGTAGTAGATTCAATTCTAAATAAGTATATTTTAAAATACGGGGCGCCCCTAAAAGTTATTTCAGACAATGGTCCTCAGTTTGTTAGTAAAATGTTTGAGGAAATGTGTGCAAAACTGGGCATACGTCATCTAAAGATGGTCCCGTATCGTCCGCAGTCAAACATAGCGGAACGGGTGAATAGAAATGTAGTGAAAATAATTCGTAGTTATGTGAAAAACTATCACTCTACCTGGGATAGCCATATAAATGAATTTGCATTTGCCCTTAGGACCGCCAAACACGATACTACACAAAAAACACCCGCTGAACTCTTCTTAGGAAGAAAGATCTTGACCCCCCTAGATAAACTGTTCTTTGTACAGGAAAGGGCAGAAGAATTTAAAATGAGTGATATACAAAAGTTAATACGGGAAGCGACGGAAAATATAGAAATGGCCCAAAGAAAACAGAAATTGTACTATGACCTAAAAAGAAGAGAGGTCAAGTACAATGTGGGAGATGAAGTGTTGAAGATTAAACACAACTTGTCAAATGCCCCAGAGGAAAAGGTGGGGAAATTTTTTCCGCGTTTTGAAGGCCCGTTCACAATTGAACAAATTACGGGGGCAGTGGTTATATTAAAAAGAAATGATGGTCAAACGCTCAAAGCGAATGTGGACCAAATAAAACCGTTCTATAATCGCAGCAAAATGGCTGTATTTAAAGATTCGTTTCAGGATCCGAGGCAATCGACTAGCCAGGAAGATATACGTCAGCAAAAACAGCAGGAACCAGCTACAACGGCATCGAAATGTCAGAAGAAGAAAGCTCCCCCCCAACAAAGAAATAAGAACCAAAAAGGTGGTTTCAAAAGAAAGTCTCACGATGCAGGTGAACAAATCTACGAACGGAATTACGAGCGCACCAAGAGAAGAAAGCAGAATGGGCAAGGGAAGCCCAATGTATCCAAAAGAACTGTGGAATCATCGGACAGGTGCCTGAGAAGCAAGAAACGTCGATTGCAGCCTGAGAATCAACTTCCCGAATACAGCAGGAACCAGGACAAGCAACGAGCAAGGGCCCAGGAGAGAAGGGCCCAGTCCACCAAACGTCCAGCGGAGCAACCTCCTCTACAAAGGAAATTGCCGAGGATACAACGACGGAATTTCAAAAGAAAAAGAGACGAGCAGGCTCCGAAAGAACAACGAAAAACGAGGAAACTGAACCAGGCCACAACTTACTCAAGTTTTAAAGATTGGGCCAAGAAAAGGATGGACGATCATAATAAGATAAGTACAATTTCGTATTCAAAAGTTTAGTTAATTTTTGAGTATACTGCAAGTTGCAGGACTGATTTTACCTCAAGCGAGGTTGACTTTTACGCCAAGTGAGCGATAAGTTCTCATATGGAAAGTAAAATGTTTTGTTAAAAGAAATTGTAATTCTTAAAGATTTAAAATTACTTAATTTTGTAAATAGATTAATTCTGTAAAAGCAATGAATTGCTGAAAAGAATATGTTAACTAAATGATTTTGTACGACGCTTTGTCTAAAGACTTGTAAAATGTCTAGAATGAAAATTCGGAAAATTGAAAAACACGATTTAGTCTGTAGACTATTAATTCAATGTAATTTGATATTTCAAGAAAGTACCTTGAGAAAGGAATAGGAAGCACTTGCTGTAAGCTTAGAAATTTAACCTATATTTCTGTAAGCTTAGAAATTTAACTTCTATTTGCATTTCAGGATTGCTGTGAAATTGTTAATGTGTTATGAAATGTAACAAATAATATTATGCTAGCAATGCACGTTAAGTGCAATATTAATGTGAATGTTGTGTGCAAACTGCGAATTTGTATGCATGAAAAGTTAAAGATTCACTATTTTAGAATGCAAGTGTTAATTAGGCTCTCCACCAAATACACTTAAAGTGTTAGACATAAAGCTAGTGAGAACCTTAGGATTAGCTGGTTATAGGGCGTTTTTTTCAGGTCTCGTATGTCAAGTTCTAACTAATGTTAGTCGATTGTAGGTGGAAGAGTTGAACACCCCCGAACACATAAAAACCCGCAATGGCGGTTTGCTTTACATCCAACACCGGTGAGAGAGCATACGGGGGAAGAATTTAATTGTGCTTGAATGATAATGTGTGTGTGCAAAATTACACAGAAAAAAAAAAAAAGGATTTGTACCACTTAGAATTATTCTGTTATTATGTCATACTAAAGTTGTTTTCCTTCCAGATTTTGCTGGAAGGAGTAAGACTGTTTGAAGAATAAGACTTGAAAAAAAAAATGTTGAAGATTGTTGTTCCAGAAAATTTCGTCTGTATTTTACACAAACATATATTGCCTTGTAAGAGTTGGCCTAAGTTTAGAACAGTGAAATTTTCGACTATTTAGAATTGCTAGTTTTCAACATGGTCCGTTTGGACCAAAGTAGTTTAACTATCGCAATTCTGGCGGGAAGTATGTAAGGTTTTAGTTAAACTAACCAAGTTTATTTTAATTTAAATCTTTTCTATCTCCTCTCTGCTTCAACTTCCTGTCAGAAGAAGCGCGCGTTTTTAGCTTATGCTAATTTTTGAAGTTCAGCCAAGCACTATTTAAGCCAGAGGTAGAAACCTCTCGGTGTGTGAGAGCTTTGCCTCAGATCACGGTCACGCTGCTCAACGTTCGCCTGACCAGCTAGCAGTTTAAATTTATAAGCCATAGTGCTTACTACGTGATTGCATTGTAAAATAAATTAAAGTGCGGTAGTATTTAGTATACCTTGCTACGCACCCTTTTAGATAGAGGCCAACTTCCGCGAATTGCTCTGCGAAGCAAAGTTTAATTTAAGTTCTATTTTAATTTATTTAAATTTATTTGATTGTTAAGTTCGACCAAAGTGTGGTCTGTTACGTTCTGTATCTCTCCCGAATTGGGAGGTTTGTATTTAATAGTGATTGAATAAAAGAGGATTTCAAATCCCTTCACGTGCAGTTATTCTCCAGCCCAGCAGTTACATCAGAACATAGCGTACCTTCCGCTCCCTGTTCCAGTTCAGGACTTAGAATTTGAGGATAAGAACCTTGTAAGTAATTCACCATGTTTGCAAAGAGTATGCACAGAACACTAAGTCCTGATAACGTTAAAACGCGCCTACTGAGCCAGTTTAAGAAGACCACCTTGTGTTGTCTCTGACTGCAATAATTTAATTTAAACTTCAACCTTGTTATATTTACTATAACCCGCAAGTGGTGGAGTTTATTTGTACACATAATCTGTGCTTTCTGTTCATTTATATATTTAATACAAAGTTTATTTACATAAAAAAGATATTATTATCATATTTTTTAGAGGTACGATATCTCACTTGGCAGTCTGATAGTATTAGAAAAACCTTGATTTAATTCCGAAGTAACTAGAAGCTTGTAAATATAGGTTCAAAGGTTGAGCTATAAAATTCGTAGTAGAGAAAAACTGAGAATATATTTTATCCCATACCTATCTGTAAATAGGACAAGCACGAGTATTTATATCATTTCTCATTACGTAATATAAAGGCGAGACAACTTTGGTGAGGAAATTCTCCATGAAAGCGTTTCATTTTAGGATATTTTATCTTGCGAGGACTAGTTAGTAAGATTTAATTTAATTAATTGCAAATTTACAATTAAACAATTTCAAAAAATAAAGATCATTAAAATTAAAGATCAGCGATTGAATTCAGCTAATTATCATTGACTTGGCAAATCATTCATTGAAACAATCACAAGATTTATTTAGTTTACTTCTGTTTAGTAAATTATTATTGTCTCTTAGTAAGCAGTGCACCAATTTTTCAAAATATGAATACCAACAAAGCAAAAGTACTCTGCAGAAGACTACATCTATATTTTTATTTTCAAGCAGTATGCAAATACGTTGAAAATCAACAATACAGTATGCCAGAAATGAGAAAATGAAAAGAAAAAAATGCCGTAATTATCATTTTTTTCTAGACTGCTGATCCCTGCGAGTGATCACGTCACAATATGAACCAGATACCAAACAAATAATCGGTTGGCTAATTATGGCAAACCTGTATTAGAGATCTATTTGATTATGAAAGGCTTGCCTTTCCGAAAACGTTTCCAAATAAGCTTATACAGGATGCATAAGAAAAATGTATACGCACTTTCACGAAAGATAATTCTTTATTGTACATTAGTATCGAACTTACGTTACATAAGTTAATATCCCTATCATAGCTAAGATTTATTTAATACAATCTTCCTGCACCTTCACCCGTACCTATAGAGTTAATTAGAGCGCTCAGAGTGGTAGCCATTAGCAGCCAGACACATAGCACACAGCAGACTGGTTGCTTGAACAGCGGTGGCTAGCATGTCCGTCTGGATTGCTGTACAAGTCATTGTAAGGTCTTGACAAATGACTCCAGCAAAAGCGATTTCATGCG
>KK116282.1:508691-544138 GCA_000611955.2 Stegodyphus mimosarum
GTTCTTCATGGTCCTCCAAGGCCAATATAAATCACCTTTCATACGTCTTACGTCACATTACAGTCATGAGAGTACCAGCACGTGTTGAGCAAACACTTTACTGCATATTGCAAACATGATTCAGTTCAACTTCAAAAATTATCATCTGTAAAAAAAAATGTGTGTACACATTTTTCTGACGGGTCTCTTCACTATTTCTCGTAATTCGGAGAAAGCGTGTTCACTTCATGAGATGCATATTTAAAATGTCCATGAGGCTATCCATTGGAACTTTCTACTATGCACAGTATGAAAAAATGAAATGCAATTTAAAAATGACTTTTATGGAAAGGGTTAAACGTTCAACACGGTTAAACGTTTGACGCAACTTAACGCGCAGTAAATATTCATTCTCCAAAAGCACTAAACTTTCGACATCAAATTTCCACATAACTTTTGCTTTGGCCTTAACATAAAAAATACGCCGGTTCTAGCTATTATTATCCTGTTCAATGAGACTTTTCAGACATGCTACAGCATACAAAAATCAGGATCAATGCACTTGAACCTCTTCGACTTTCCTTCAGCTAGAATAGGAATTTATTATATCATCCATTTTCGTCTTAAGAACAATTCTGGCTCGGTTCACACTGCATCCTGGCAGAATCATACAAATCAGATAAAATCACTTGATCTTGTATTTAAATAAATTTGGGGTACCAATCTCTTTCTAGATTGCTATCAAATGTTCAGAGATTGTTCACATCTTAAAAAGCAGAAGTTAATATAATGCGTCACGGTTCCTCACCATATACTATGTTCCATTTCATCTGGAAAGAGGGTCAAGCATATTATTCTAAGTTGCATACTCTTTACTGTGTTTCTAACAAAAAACTTGCTTAGAAAATCTAGGAGAATTTATAGAAGATATCTTGCTGGACCACGCTCATAGCCATGTTCGAAAAACGAAATAAATTCTATACTTAGAAAAAACTTATCGCCATTGGTTTATTGGAAATAAAGAATTTAGTTTATGCTTCAAAGAGTTTTATTCGATTTCTTCGTATAAGCAGATATTCTTTTTGCCGTGAATCGTCTTGAGTACAATCATCACACACATACTATTTTAAAGTTCCTTAATGAAAAATTTCTTCAATTTTCAATTGACTGATAAACATTATTGCTCATAGCTGCGAAAGTTCATAGGAAGACCGATCTGCGTAATATCACTACCTATTCAGATCCAAAATTCGTGAACAACGTCAGCTTTGACTCCAGGACGAAGATCTATGCTGAGACTTTCTTGGCTGGTACAGCGAAAATACATTTACAGAAGAACATCCGGACACCCGAGGATTCATTTACTGTAGACTTGAGCAAAAGTAAAAAACTACTATTTTAAAGCTGCATATTTTATATAACCACTATATAACCAAAGTTTAGTATATTTTGAAATATTTAAACATATTTCTTAAGAAAATTTATAATGGTATGTACCACCCGCACATTGTTTGAAACAGAAGGCGGAAAAATTATGAATCTACTTCATAAATTGACTTCAGAAATCTGGATGTTTTTAAAAGAACACTTGAAAATATGTATAAACTAAATAGTACTTCCTGTAGAGTGGCAAATAGTCTGCCAATCTGTCTGTTAGAATTACTAAATGGTAACTCAGCCTAAAACGAAAATCTGCTTCGCTTATAATTACAGAACTTCGAAAAGATGTAATTAAAGTATTTGCAAAGCAATACTATATTAATCAGAATATAAAAATTGGATAAAAAATAGTAGCAGTATTTTAATAGTTCTGAAAATTAAATTATTATTAAAGGTACAATAACTTAAAATTCCTTAGTGTAATCATTCATCCTATCTACCGCTTTCTACTAAATTACTGGAAGGTGCAATACACTGTCAGCACGTTCACTTCTGTTAACGTTCTACGATCACCACCTTTAAGTAACCACAGTCTCTTCTTTACTGTTGTAATAGGGAACTACAGTCGATCTTTCATTTTGACGAAGAGATCATAGCCAAACAGACTCATATCGAGCGATAATGATGGGCGTTTTCGTACTTCCCATCGTCACCGTAGCAGGAGATCTGTGATAGCGTTCGCACTATGACACCGCGTATGCAGGAGTATGGAATTCGTCACTAACACATGCCTCGCTTTCTCAGTAGTGCTGGTTGTAGATGATCTCTCAGGTGATAAATCCCATCATCTTACATGACAGCACACAGTGTCGCAATACGAGCGCTGGCACGGATCTCCTGCGACGTTGGGGATGGAAGGTAGTGAAACGCCTGTCATAGTCATCCCAGATCTCTTGGTCAAAATGAAGAAAATCTCATATAGACACCATATGACTTCTTTGTATGGCCCATTAAATTATATATATTTTTTATGTACTTCATGTAAACGTATTTGCTCGAAATATTCTAACTTATTAACCGATCCCTCAAGGCAAGTTGAAAATGACACCAGAAATTTCAGATTTTGAAATCAAATATCCTGGTGAATTTTTGTCACAAGGGAGTCAAATCTCTTATACTTTTTCATAACCAGTATATAGAGCTTTTCCGAATAGGAACCAGAAGACAGCATCAAAGCTAAATAACGCTGTTTAGAATTATTTTTTTTAGTTTTACATTGCCAAAACATGAATAATTTCATCATTTAAAACATTTGTGTAATTGGAAGTATATGACTATGACAAACGATTGCGAAAATAAAGGCTGAGTAAGGACTTTTAAACCGGGTAAATGGATGTACATATGTGTCTATATAATATAGGTTTGGTGTTACCGATTGCATTAAAAAAGGAGATGCGAAACTAGATATTATAGCAGTCCCATATACAAAATTTCAATGTTCTATTCCTAACCATTTCTGAGTTATGGGAGATACATACATACATAAATACATGTATACATGTCTATGTGTACGAACAGACGTCACAAAAAAATTCCTTTTGAATTTATTTTACACTCCGTTTTGGCAAAAAGAATCATTTTTTGTCCCTACGTACAGATATCACGCAAAAAATCGTCCAAGTGGATATTTCTGATGAAATATTATACCCGAAATTTATTGCTTCCTTTACTTTGTACAAGGAAGTAAAAAGCATCTGCAAGGAAACCTTACAGCAAAAGAGGAAATGTTATACTCTCTGTAAGACATTACTGGAAGTGGATGTGCTGATGGTATATGACTCCTTCTGGTTATTTGACAGAAGGAACTAGAGATGAAGACGATTGTGTTGAAGGATTGTAAGTATTTATACCTATGGTAAAAAAGTCTCACTAGAACTTTCAGTGTGTTGCCATTACTTTTAACCTAACCCTGCTAATGGCTATATACGTCAATATAGTTTTGACGACAATTTATAAGGAATTCCTGCCAGTTTTAAATATCTGCAGTTCCATGTGAATATCAGCAGGCTTTCTAAATTAAGAACTGTAGGAAAATGATTTGCGATCACCAGAAAATTTCAGTTTCTTTAGTGAATATATAGATAATTAGACTATTTTTTGTCTATAAAATTATATTATAGGTCTCTAATCGTATATTTAGATAGTAGAGTTTCTGTTGTAACTGGAAGCTAAAGTCCTGCAGACCCTACTAGCCTAATAGTCAATTATAGCTGCATCTTAAACAACTCACAAAATACTGAAGAAAGTAAAATCAACCTTTTTATTTATTCTTAATGTAACATAACAGGCACAACTGGTGCTACGGACGAAACTTCCTCAACTTGTGGATATTTTAATTAATATAGCAATGCTTATTATTTTAAATGCATACTATCTCCCAGTGGGCCATAAATGTACAACAGGGGGCTTATAACAGTTAACTAAAATATTAAATATTGCATGCATGAATAAAAGGAACAAAAATAGAGAACAGCAGTCTAGACTTCACAAAAACAGATAAGTTCTCTGACGAAGTCACGGCAAAAGCTTTTTCACACCATTGTGCAAGCAAAATCCACGGTCATTAAAGGTAGGACAGGAACAAACTAAATGTTCCACATAATAACGTCTTCCTCCACCTAAGCATGTGCACCTGGAAGTCGGAATTTTGAATTTCGAATTTTATGTTTCATATTTCGTAAAAGTTGAATGGATTTTTGTTAAACAAGCTCAGTGATCTGAAAGGCGAGAAACACTGTAGGGAATAAAACAGTTTTATCTCCAGCGAAAGAGACTGCGTATCATAAATTCTAAAGATATACTGTTTTTAAATATTTTGTGATTTTGCTGTTGAATCAGATTTTACGTGGCGTAAGTG
The DNA here is from genome assembly GCA_000611955.2 of Stegodyphus mimosarum. Taxonomy (NCBI): domain Eukaryota; kingdom Metazoa; phylum Arthropoda; class Arachnida; order Araneae; family Eresidae; genus Stegodyphus; species Stegodyphus mimosarum. The sequence continues at coordinate 512,968 of KK116282.1, forward strand.
CAAAGAAAAGGATATTTAATAAATAAAGTTAACACACAAAACTTTAATGATAAAAACACGCAGAAAAATGTTTTGCATGCCATCTTACTCTTATCTAAGAAAACTGAACAATGATATGATGAACTGAGAAAAACTGAAAAAACAATTTAAATTATATGCCAACACTTAACACTGCATCGTTGACTCTAAACATACGCTGCTTTGCTGCCTTTAAAATTTTTGTAATATTTCTGTTGAACTGTATATGGCGTTAAATGCAAAGAAAATTATCCTTAATAATAAAGCCAAAACGAAATGGGTTAGCAGGGGGTGAGTGCAACAGCAGACGCGTGGACTGTCAGTTCAGCGAGAGCTTAAAAAACCTTAACAAATCCTTTTGGGTGGACGTTAAAATCTGAGCCCTTTCAGATTTTTTTTCTTTCTTTTTTATTATATATTTTTATTTATCATAATTTCTGAAAACACTGCATTTTGTATTCTTGATGCACAAATTTTGAAAACAGTTGTTAAAGACATGTAAAGATATGATACTTGCACGTAAAAATGTAAAAAGGGTCATCTTTCTGTACTCAAAGAACCTCAAATTTGGTAATGATTCTGGTAATGCATTTCTGCTTGATAATTAAGTCTGAGGAAATACATTCAAAATTTCCTTGAAAATTACTCTAGTCTAAAAGACACAGCACCTGGCATGAAGTTGTGTTTTAATGTCGTATGACGCAAAAATAACTATATGCTTAATGAAAAGCATAAAACTTAGATTATCAGATCTACAAATATTATTCTCACGTAGATAAAATTGCAATAAGTACTATGCTAGATTTAACAGAATAGTTTTCTTTGCTGTCATAGGATTAAAAATTAATTATAAAATAATACCGATTTCCTGATGTATATATTTGATGTTTTCTGTCTTGTCTCCACGTGTGTGGTAATTTTTCTGGAAAATACCTTAAAATCTCTAAGAATGAATATATTCATCTGTAGCATGTTCTGTAAATGTCTTTCAACTGGGAATATGAAACTTTGACAGTCCTAGGTATTGTTCTTTAAGGTAAAATAAGTTTTCGTGTGATATTCATTTAACAATGTAGAGTTTTTTTTGCTTTTACATAGGCAATTAAAATTTCAATAGATGATTAAATGATATTTTCATGCGAATGTGCTTGAGTGCTCAATAAGTTCCGTATAACACAACAGCCTTTATACCTTGATGGCTAAAAAGGGTTGCATCCGAAAGCATCGCGGACAAAAATGTCGGGGAAAAAACAATGCAAAGCGAAAACATCGTGGAACAAAATATCGTTGGAGAAAAGAAAACAAAGAGAAAACATCGCAGCACTAAAACATCGTGGTATAAAATATCGTGGTCGAAAATAGAGCGGTTCAAAAACTTCGCAGTTTAAAAACATCATCGTCGAAAATATCGTGGTGAAAAATGAACTACCTACAAATCATCGTATGACGATAAGATCGCATAAAAATGTTTTATTTTGCAAATCTCATATTGACATTTTATGTAACTGACTTCTCATAACTAACGTATCCAAATACAAAACATTGATTGCACGAGATACATGGAAAGATTAACGACACTTTAAGAATAAACGGAAACAAAATAAAATATAATTTTCACTAAAACAATATCAGATTAACAAGTGTGAAAGGAAATAATTTGATAATTAAATAAGCAATTTTTATAGAGGTAACCTTATGCAGTTATTTATCTTCTAAGCATTTTTAGACTGTATTTTTCCTAAAAATTATCAATAAAACTTTATAAAAAAATTTGATCTGTACACCACATGACTTCCTTGTACGGAATATTAAATTATCCGCAATTTTCCTGCATTTCATTTAAACATATTGAATTAACAGTTAACGAATTTTGAATTAAATCTACTTCGTCGATAGTGCATAAACAACTACACTGGTGTGCAAAAATTAAGGACGAAGTCGAAAAATTAGCATATCAGCTGAACGAAGAGGCAGAGCGGACAGAAAGACCAATCAGGAGATTAAGTAAGGTGATGTACGGAAGCACATGCGCAGATATGCAGGTAGACGTAACGGGGGAGTGTCTGAGTAGTATAAAGCATGTTGTCGGTGTAAGATCAGTATTTCTGGCAAAGAGATTGCACGCCGTATAGCAGTTAAAATCACACCGAGTTGCTGCCTCAGCGAGAAATGGCGAATAATCAATCTGTTAGACGACATCTGGATGCTTTTACCCGAGGTCGAATCATTGGGAAGTTGGAGGAAGGCCGCAGTGTGACAAGTGTGGCTGCAGAGTTCGGAATTGCTCACAGCATCGTTTCACGACTTTGGAGACAATTTCAAACTACAGGAACAGCTATCCGGGGGTTTAGTAGTGGTCGTCCACGAGGAACCACACCCGCAGATGACCGGTATATTGCCTTACAGGCCAGAAGAAACAGGCGGCAGACAGCGGGAGAAATCGCTAGACACACGACACAGGCGACTGGACGACCGATATCGCGTTTTACCGTGGCCAGAAGACTGCACGGTGGTGGTCTGTTTGCACGACGCCCTGTACGGTGTGTACCTCTAACGCCTGCCCATCGGAGAAGGCGTTCTCTGTGGTGCCGGGAACACCGGAATTGGAGAGACAATGAATGGGGACGAGTACTCTTTACAGATGAGAGCAGATTTAGTCTGAGTTGCGATTCTAGACACATACACATCTGGACAGAGCGGGGAACACGCAATAACCCCTTCAACATCATCAAAAGGGACTGTTTTGGAGGTCGCGGAGTTCTCGTTCGAGCAGACATAATGCTTGGTAGCCGGACCGACCTTCATATCTCCCAAGGAGGTTCGTCACCTGGGACTGCTATTGTAACGAGGTTCTTCTTCCTTACATGCGTCTTTTCACAAGGGCTATGGGTCCTCAGTTCCTCTTCATGGACGACAACGCTCCACCTCATCGCACAGTTACTATCGAAGAGCTGTTGGAGAGTGAAGATATTGAACACATGGATTGGTCGGCAAGGTCTCTGGATCTAAATCCCGTCAAGCATGTACGGAACTTACTAGGGAGACCCGTGGCAGCACGTAACTTATCGCCAGTAACGATTCCGAAACTGCGATTGGTGCTACAAGAGGAACGAGCAGCAGTGTCTCAACAGCTCATTAACAACCACATATCCAGCATGCACAAATGATGTGAAACCTGCCTAGCAGTCAGGGGAGATCATATCCCCTATTAAAGACCGGATGTTTCTTGCTGGACACCCATCACAGGGATGTTTCGGCCTTCAGTCGCATTGCGCTCCATGCTACTTTTTCAACAAAGCTTCTTTTTATGCCTCTGATTTGTCTTTTAGTAAGTGTTTCTTACATTACTCATGTCCTTATGTATTGGGGATCTTACGGTATTAAATGTGTTGATTTGGAAAGCTTTTGTACAAAGTTATATTGAAAAAACCATCTAGTCCTTAATTTTTGCACACCAGTGTATAGAATAAATGCACTCTTAAAGTTCACTATATTTATTTACCGTGCCCACACTTAACAGCGTTATATCTCATTCATTTTATAACTCAGAGTGAGCAAAAATTATAGCATCTGAAGAATTACAGTTCTATTGAAATACTATAACAAATTTAAAACGATGTATAAAAGAAATTAAACAAATAAAAAAGAAACAGTTATTCACAGACGATTCAGCGCCGCTTACCTAATGGACATGCGCTACTAATTAATTCAGTTCTCGCTTCGCGGGAAGGCAAAAATACATAAAAATTCAAAATATTTTAATTAAAAATTGAAAGATAGAGAAAAACATAAAACACCAAGCACAGTTAAAACAATCAAAAAACAGTTTTTCCATTTAAAATTAAAATTTGTACGCAAAAACCAGCTAATAACTGAAATGACAATTCCAGAATAAATTAAGCATAATTTAATTTGCGATAATAAAAGAAGACATTACTTTGTTGTTGCGAAACTTAGTTTCTCTAGATTGTCAAAAAATCCACTATTCTGTTAAGCTTCAAATGTAAACAAATATGGCCGCTATCATAACCAAAAATTAGGCTTAGCCGCACCTAAGAAACTTTTAAATTGTTAATAGTTCCACAATTACTGCTTGCAGGTTAACTAAGGGCATAAAAATCTTAACAGAAAGATAAGAACAACATAATTCAATCATTTTTAAAGCAAAAAATGAGCAAATTAAAAACTTACAAGAATAAAGAAACTGAGCTCACTGAGCCGAGTAACAGAGTGGATATATATATACATATATTTATATACTTTTGGTGCGGCCGATTGCAACCAAAATTCGAGGTGCACGTCTACATATTATAGCAGCTCTATATACAAAATTTCAACGTTCTGGGTCTATTCGTTTTTGAGTTATGCAAGATACATGCATACATATGTACGTAGGCACAGGCACCATGAAAAAATCTCTTCAAAATCCCTTTTAAATCAGTTTTATAATTATTTTGGGGGAAAAGAGTGCTTTATTCTGTCCTTACGTACGGATGTCACTCAAAAACATCGTTAAATTGCATTCGATAGCGGTCAAAATAGATATTTTCGTTGAAATATGGTACTCGAAATTTTTCGCGATTACAATACTACCCTTTTGCTTCTTACAAGGAAGTAAAAAGATTAATTTATTATTGACCTTTGTTAGTTAACTATATAACTTTTAAAGTCTATTAAGTTCTTTAAGTTGCGCCAATTTTCTACTCATTTTCAATTTTGAAATGCTTAAGTTTCCTTCTTATTTTTTCAGCAAACATTTATTAGTTCATTCAAAAATATGCAATAAGGAAGTAAATTAATCCCTCCTTCTCTCTTGCGCTCCCAAATCATTATACGAATATGCATTTACAACTTTTAAAAGTGTGAAAACGCATTGTGTGCGATGTTATCATCATGCGATGATTTGTAGGTACATTATTTTTCACCACGGTATTTTCGATGGCGATGTTTTTAAACTGCGAAGTTTCCGAATCGCTTTATTTTCGACTACGATATTTTGTACCACGATGTTTTAGAAACTGCGTTGTTTTCTCTTTGCTTTCTTTTCTCCCGCGATGATTTGTATCCCGACGTTTTCGCCTTGCGTTGTTTTCTCAGCTATGTTTTCAGCGGACACCGCTAAAAGGATTCAAAGTTAATAATTTTATCTGAAGTATAATTTATTCTGATATTATTATCAATTCAAGTTTTCACAAGAGAAATTAAGCAGCGGAACTCACGTTTGCATAAAAGAATATACACAACCCAACAAGCTCGTTTTTGCAAAGTTTTCGCAATTCCTCTGCAAAAACAGAGGAATGTTATTCAGCAACATTCATCTGTTTCAACACTTAATTAGCAAAGCACAGTAGCCCAGCTCTGTTGAAAAAAATAACAAACAATAATTAAAGTCACCAAGTGTATTTAGAGAAATCTCTCTGTGTCATCAGCGTGTAATCTGAACCAAGATAGGATCAAGTTCAAGTTCAGATTGAGTCACTAGAACATAAGACTTTACCTGAAGGACAAACTTAATTACCTGGACTTGGCAGCTACCCATTGTTTCTACCTGAAATGTTACACGGAAGTTGTATATTACATTACGCTGCGAGCTAAAAATATTGGCGTAAATATACGAAATTGGCATTACTTATCAGTCTGAAATGGATATCTGTTTGAACAAGGGTTCTGTTTGCTGTTAGGACTCACTTCACGTCAAGAAAGCTGTAAATTTTCCTCTGCAATTGATGCAAATCGGCATGAAAGAAAGTTCTCGTTTTCTTCCTGGAGCGCGTATTTCTTAGATTTATTTATAAAAATAGCATGTCCTTGAAATGCAAATGCTTTACTTCGCAGTTAGAGACTAAAGTTTTGTATTCTATTATTGTATTAGGTAAGGTTTCTTACATAAAAGTTTGCTTATTTGTTTTTTAAGTAAAAACAGAAGTCTTTCCTTTTCTTTAATCATATAACTGTTTATCAGGAATTTTATTATTTTAAAATATGATTGTTTATTAACTACATTAAGCACGAAAATGAAAGATATGTAATATTTTTCGTGTAAAATTTAATATCAAGAACAAAATCAAAAACAAAATGTTTACTTATTTATTTTCATATTGCGTAGATGGCCATTACTGTTGTCAGTTGTAAAATTTTAATCCCGCAGTTGTTTATCAGGGATTGATTTGTCTTTTTTTTCTCAAATATAATTATTTATTAACCTACATTAAGCGTGATAGGATGTAGTATAAAGAGATGTAATATTCTGCATGCAAATTTTGTAATATCGAAAATGAAGTCAGAAAAAAAAAATTTTACTTTATTTTCACATTGTTTAAAAAACAACTGCGCTTACTAATTATTAAGTTTTGTTTACTTTTCAACATTCTCAAAAAATCTGATGTGTACACCACATGATTTCCTTGTAGGTAATACTAAATTATACGCATTTTTTCCTGCATTTCATTTAAACGTTTCCTCGAATTTCATTAGAGATATATTTATCATTCAATTAATTCAGCTCTCACTTCGCGACAAGGCAAAAATACATAAAATGTCAAAATATTTTTATTGAAAATTGAAAAATATAAAACGCGAATACAGTTAAAATAATTTAAAGAACAATTTCTACGATTAAAATCAGAGTTTCTACCCAAAAACAAGCAGTTCAGCCAGAAGGCAATTTTTCGGTGCAAAAAACTGAAAGTTTAGTTTTAGTCTCACTCAGCAAAAAGACACTGAAGGCGTAGAAATTGACTTAAATTGTTATGGAAGCTATGGTGAGTCAATATATGAGTAAATTGAATAATTTAAATGTTAATTCCAGAATGGATTAAGCATGATTTAATTCGCAATAATAAAAGAAGACGTTATGTTTGTTGTTGAGCAGCTTACTTTCTCTAGATTGACAACAACTCCACTGTTCTGCTAACTTTCAAATGTAAACAAATATGGCTGCTATGGTAAACAAGAATTAGGCTTAGCCACACTTAAACAACTTTTAAATTGTTGATAGTTCTACAATTATTGCATGCGGGTTAACTAAAGGCACAAAAACCTTAACTGGAAGTAAGAACAACATAATTCAATCATTTTTAAAGCAAAAAACGCGCAATTTACCAACATATAAGAATTAAAAAAATGAGCTCACCGAGCCGAGTAACAGAGTGAGTATATGTATATATACCTTTCGTGCGACTTATTGCAACCAGAAAGGTAGGTGCATAACTACATATTGCAGTAATCCTATATACAAAATTCCGGCGTTCTGAGGTTACTCGTTTTTGAGTTATGCAAGATACATACATAAATACGTACAGACGCCACGAAAAAAGTCTCTTCTGAATCCATTTTAAATCAGTTTTATAAGTCGTTTTGCGAAAAAGAGTGCTTTATTCTGTCTTTACGTACAAATGTCATGCATAAACATAGTTAAATTGTTTTCGATAGTGGTCAAAATGGGTATTTTCGTTGAAATATGGTACCCGGTATTTTTCGGGATTACAATACTTCCTTCACTTCGTACGAGTAAGTAATAAAAAGCAATGGTTACGTATATACTTAAATATTTTATATCAAAATTAATGTTATACTACACAGTTTTTATCTTGCTTATTTGTTGTCAAAATTGTGACCTCAAATTTTTCTGGAAAATATTTGTTGTGGATTTAGCAAGAATGCGTAAACATCTTCTAAATATTTTGCTTTAAATTTTTATACACCAATGAAAAACAATTGCATCTCATCATTATCAAAAACATACTTATTATTCATATATATTTTCTGATAAAAAATACATGTTTTGGTTCAATAGGAAAGTTAATTCAATTTTCGAGTTTATTAAAGGAGCTCCTTGTAAAATTAAGCGATCTAGGCTTACAATTACTTTCCGTGAGCAGCAGTATAAAAATAATTGCGCTGATTTTTTAAATCTAGAAAACCTAATTCTTTAGAAAAAGGAGCAACTTTATATCTCATCATTATGGCATAATAACATCCTTTATGCTTGTAGATAACAAACACAGATACTGCCCATTCAAACATTGTAAAATAATATTTCTATCTATGTTATTTCTATGAATGCAGAATGACAATAAAAGAAAACCTGACAAAATTGTTATTACTTGAGAATCTTTGTATCCAATGATTATTACTTTAATTTTTTTTAATACTAAGTACATAAAAATTTTACAATACGTTTTTAAATTTTTTTGGGAAGTTATTATTTTAAACTATTGGAAATTTGAAAAAATAATTTAAAAAACCTTTACCATAATTTGTAAAACTATTATTACATTAAAATCAGCGATATTAAAGAAGCTTGTAATTACCCAATTATAAAATATTATATTTCAGTATTTCTTATATTTATACTAATTATATCGCAATGCCTTTCCCTTTTATTAATTACAGATGGTCTGTATTGCATATTCATTATTTAGAGAATTTTCTTTATGATATAATACTTAGATATTTTATGTAATTCAGTTTTGATTGATTCTCTTTATCCTTATTTACAAATTTATACTTTATTACTTTATTTACTTATTTTTTGTCGTATTTAATTATCATTTATTAATTTACTTTTCTTTTGCTTGTTTCTCACACATAGTGTTAATCATTACATTGTTTTTAGCATGAGTTAAAAGTAAAATACTACTCCAGTTAATTCATTTCTTAAGCGTGATACATTAAATGAACAAAATTAAATACTGCATGGTAGCAAAGTATTTTTTAAAAATAGTTTTAAATAAACATCTGATGTGAACACCACATGACTTTCTTGTATGGGGTATTAAATTATACACATTTTTGCTCCATATCCTTTAAACTTATTTCCTCGAATTTCATTAGAGATATAGTTCTCATTCAATCAATTCAGTTCTCACTCCCCAGCAAGGCAAAAATACACAAGAACTCAAAGCATCTTCCTTAAAAATCATTAAATTCAGAAAAATCTAAAGCAAGACATGCAGTTAAAAGCATTTAAAAAAATTACGATTAAAATCAGTGTTTCTACGCCAAAACAAGAAATTTGGACAGCAGGCAGGGAGACAAAATATTCGGGGCAAAAAACTGAAAAATAACTTTAGATCCCACTGGGCAAAAGACACTGAAATTGGTGCACCAATGTACCAGATACAGAAAAGTACAAAACATCGAATGCAATTAAAAAACAATTTTTACAATTTAAATTAAGAGTTTCTACAGAAAAACAAGCAATTCGACCAGCGGGCAGGAAGCCAGTTTTTTTCGGTGCACAGAACTGAAAGTTTACTTTTAGTCCCACTCGGCAAAAGACACTGAAGGTGCAGAAACTGACTTAATTCACTATTCTATGTTTCAAATGTAATCAAAGGGCGGCCGGCCTCTTTAACCTACTACCACTTAAACTTTTAAATTGTTGATAGTTCTACCACTATATCATGCATACTAACTAAAGGCATAGAAACCGCTCCCGGAACATAAGAACAACATAATTCAGTCCCCTTTTAAAGCAAAAAAGGCACAATTTACCAACATGTGAGAATAAAAAACAACTGAACTCACGAAGCCGGGTAAGATAGTGGCAATATATTTATTTATTTATTTATATATGTTTGGTGTGGCCGATTGCAACGAAAAAGAGAAGTGTACAACTAGATGTTAAAGAAGTCCCATTTACAACATTTCAACATTCTACGGCTATTCAATTTTGAATTATGCATTATATTATTTGAATTATACATACATACGCACACACGTACGTAAGACATCGCAAAAAACTTTCTTCTGAATCCATTTTAAATCCATTTTACAATCCGTTTGCGAAAAAGAGTTTTTTATTCTGTCCGTACGTAGAGATGTCACGAAAAAATATCGTTCAAATGGATTAGAGAGCGATCAAAATTGATATTGTCGTTGAAACATGATGCCCGAATTTTTTTACAATTACAGAAGTTCCTTTACTTCGTACGAAGAAGTAAAAACATAATTATCTCGTTTCGTTTTAAACAGTGTACTAATAAATACAATGTTTTCTTTTTTATGTACCTTGAGTTTTGACTCTGATGGACTATCTACAAATTTTGAAAATTTCAAAATGCTGTAATCGAGTAATAAGATTCTCAATCCATAACATTTAGTTTTATATTAGACTGCTGTTTTTCGGTTATTTACGCTGTTCTATGTAAATCTTTTCTATTTTTAACCCTTTTCTTTCAACATTTACAAACTGTATCTAATTTAAAATTAAGTTATTCAACTTAAAATATTATAAGTTTTACAAAAACGATTACGTAACTGTTATGCTTAAATGCTTAACCAGGCAGTTATTAGCCCAAAGTAATATCCAAAGTAATACTATCAAATAGTAATAATAGTATCAAAGTAATAGTAGTTTTGCATTGGTTCATTATAAATGTTGATTCACTTTTCAAACTGTTGCCACCAAATATTACGGACCTGTGTTATATTTAAAGAAATTAAGTAATCAAGAATCTGTATAAATATATGCATGTTTCCCGCATTGTGTTAAAACGACGGTACCTAGAGCCATCCAGTTTTGAATAACGTACGTTTCCAAACGAATATGGGCATCTGGAAGCCCAAATTTGGAAATTAGAATTTATTTTATTATCTATTCCACATTTTGTAAAACATAAACGAATTTTTTATTAACAAACTCAACTATTTCAAAGCGAGCAATGGCAACACTGTACGAAAAAAAAACATTTTTATCTCCAGCGCGAAATTGTGTATCAGAAATTCTAAAGATATGATCATTTTAAAATTATTTTGCGATATTGCTGTTGAATCGAATTTTATGGTTTAAGTGCGAAGAACATGATATTTAATAAATAAAGGTAATATAAAATCTGAAAGCTTTCAGATTTTTTGAAGTTTTTTTGGAGCTTATTTCATTTGCTTGAATGTGATTCATTGCCAAAGTTATATGTCAGATTTCATTGCGCATAAATATGAATTCGAAGAGTGATACTAAAGAATTTAAGGTAAGTTATTTGCTGACTTTGATGGTATATAAAAAGACTTTGTATAATATATCATAAAAGCGATCTATATTGCACAATAAATATTAGTTTTAGAATACACGTACTAATGTACGAGTTACGGGATCATTATTGAAAGTTATGTGCCATGGCTGCAAAATCTTAAAACAAATTAACTGAAACAAGTTACATTAAATCTTAACTGGATTCACCCTTTATTTTAGTATTTCCCAGGAAATTCCTTTATAAAATTTTCAAGACTAGTACGATGCTTTTTCTAGTTGAGCAAAATGAATGGTAAGAATTTTCCCAGTGAACTGCTGCCTTTTTTAACCTATCAATGAAGTAGTTACAAACTTCACTCTATAGTTAGCATTTTAGAGCATTAAAGGTTATAAAGATTTCTTTTAAATAATTTATTTTATATTTTCATTGGAAATGACCAAGATGCATTAAGTGACCAAGATGCCAAAGACCAAGATGCCAAAGAGTGCATACTGATAACTTAAATTATATTGAAGTCTTTATAAAAGCAGTTTGATGTGTCTTCAACTGAAAATCTTTGACAGGTTTATGAAATAATTACTCTTATTCCAATTATTTAAAACTTAAACAAGTTGTAACCAGCGGAAAGTTCATTACATTAAGTTTGAAATGCAAATTTCTCCAGCCGCAGCAAAATAAATATTTTTATAATAATTAAATTTAATTTTTTAAACTAGCCATATATCGCAGTTTAGTTCACATTTAGAATTTTCAACTCACTAAAGGATGTTTATTTTGCATGAAGCTGAAAGCATCACTAAAATTTAAAAAAACATATATTTTATTAATAACATCTTGGGTAGCTTGATTAAAAATGACTAATTATTATTTTTGCAAGCTTTCTATCTATCTGGGTCAATTAAAATTTTAGCATAGCTCTTTTATGCTAAAAAGGATGTTGGGACCTGTGCTGTTTTAAATAACCTTAGCAACCTCTTTACCAACCTTTGCGAAAAATTAATTGCATTTTCAACTATTTTAGGGCATAGTTTTAGGCAGAGAGCCAGCATTATCCTTCAGCTAATTGGTCGTTGGAATACGTTGGCTCTGAAACGTGATTTTATCGCCTATTGTGTTCATTAAATAAATCGAAAAACTATTTTAAACACGCTTGAGGATGAATACAATATGACATGATTTGCATTACGTTGTCAATGATGAAAACACTGGAGCTTCATTAAAATATCTAAAACAATTCTAGCATATGTATTTTTAATGTTCCTTCTTTTGCACGAAAATAGAAACAAACTGGTTCTAAAAGCCCTTTGTTTTTTTCTCGAGCTTCTATATAAACAATAAATTATTTTACATATCGCTTTTAAAGTAAGTTCCTGTTTGATTTATCTTGAAAGTGGCGCAATAACGTTTGTGATTTTCTCTTAATACTTGAAGATAGTAAATTATAGTAGCACTCTTCACAACTGCTTTTGATTTTCCCAGTTACCAGTTTTTCTAATATTAACTTCCGATGAGTAGCTTATTGAAAGGCTTATATAGTTCTTAGTTAGTTCCTTACGTAAATATCTAAAACGTTTCAGTGCATATTTAGCTTTAGCAACCAACAACTCGACATTAATTTTGATTATCGTCTAAAACGCATAACAGTCTGATGTTCAATAATGGAGCTGTTGTTATTCTCAGTAAAAATGTGGAATTATCTACACTTTTTGATAAAAGTGATTTGAAATTTTGCTCATCGTTATAAGTACGTGGCTATATGTAAGATGATGAGCATTTCTGTGATAACTTAAATGTTTATTTGCTTCCCTTAATGTTTTTTTCTGTGTTTTTTTTATGTTTATTTGTTTCCTGTAAAGCTTTTCACTATCATTCAAAGCAGGAAATTTCAAAAAACATTAACATATACATTATTAATGAAATAATTTTGGCAATTTAAAAGAATATATTAGGAGGGTTTGGTCATATTGTTACCAGTTCAGTATTTAGTTAGATATTTTTAATAGAATTACAGTTAATTCTTTTTTATTTCCCCGTGCAATGCAGCGCGTGATATATTTTGAGAGAAAGCTTCGCCGGAAAAGTAAAAATACAAGAGAATAAAAGTTAATAGTAAAAAATACAAGAGAATAAAAGTTTAACTCCGTAATTGATATTTAATTTGAATAAATGTAATTGTTAACTGTAACCGTAATTCTACTTTTTTTGCTTTCCAGAAAATGCTAGAGTTTTCTCGCGCAGCTGATTTAGAAAGTTATAAAAGCCGGAGAGAAACATCTCAGCTCAGTTGCTGTTTCAGTGAGCTGTTGTCGTTGATTGTAGCGAATTCGCAATGAGATCGGATTAGCTTTCTCTGCTCTTCGGATTGCTTTCCATTTAATATTTTAGTAGTTTTAAATACAGCTATTGATTATATTGCGTGATATTGTACGAAATATTGATGTGATATTGTACGAAATAATCCAGCGTTTTGTTATATTTCTTATGATTTAGGATAAATTTTATTAAATTTTTATCGGACTTGTGCATTCAACCCGTACGCACGCAACAATATATATAAAATTACATTATTTCCAAACCTATCTTCCTGTCTTTTTACTCTTAGTAGAACACAAAATGCAGTCCTAAAAAATCAAATATTCTAAAAAACATTTTGATAATTTTCTTATCATATTTATTTTTGTGCATAACAATTTCTTTATGAACATAACAATTTCTTTTAGTGGCTGCCTTTCTTTAGTTCACTTCAGAGCTGTATTTTTAATTTTTATATGTTTTGTCATGATTATAATACATTTTATATTCTTTAAGGAAAATAAATATATCCTATAATTATACCGAACGAAAATTCTAAACCAGTTAACTTAAAACAAACAATAAATAAATTATGATACATAAAATCCCTATTTCATTCAACAAAATTTCTAATGGTTTTCAAGAGTTCTTTGATTTTATAACTAATTTAATTACGAACTAAATGGCTGGAATTGCAAATTAGGTTTCGAAAAGGATGTAATAGTTAATCTTTCGTTAATTCTACAGTCGGAAAATTTTTCCTAGTTTTATTTAAGTGTGTTATTGGTCAGAATAGACTTGCATAAAATGTAAATGTAATTTTTAATCAAAACATTTTTTAAATGTATAACGGCGGGCACTTGCCTATTCGACAACGGCCACTACTAAGGCCTGAAGTGGCAACCATTTTATTGTGAAGGCACCAATATGTGGCCCCCGTTACCTCTTATGAAGGGACGGACTATTACAACCATAACTTCTCCGGTGTTCGAACCGAGGCCCTTTGGTATTGCAGTTGATTCCTCTAACCCAGTGATTCTCAAACACTGTGCCGCGGCACTTTTGTATGCCGCCAAATTTTCCAAATCTATATAATAAAAATTATAATGGGTTTAATCCTAGTATACGGTATACATGAGAATTGGCCAAACTCGGTTATTAAAACATTAATAAGCGCTCCATTTGTTTTATCTAAGCCGATTTTAGGTGATAACGAATTCTTCTGCGTTTGAATTAACTTTGAATGAAGAAGAAGAACTAATTTCGCTTTTTAATAATCGAGATTTAATTTTAAAATATTCAGAAGAATCAATTAATTCATTTTGGATTAACATTAGATGCGACTATCTCAAGTTGGCCAAAAAAGCTTTAAAGATATTATTACAATTTTCTTTTGTGTGAATAGGAATTTTCAGTATTAACCAACATAAAACGAATAAAGGATCGAGACTGTTAAATGTAGAAGACACTATGAGAATAGGATTGCCATTTTTAGGACCAAATATAAATGTAATTATCAAAAAACATCAAGCTCAAATTTCTCATTAAAAGTATTCTTATTATTAACTTGTAATTAATCCGTTAATAAACTTACTGCTGTTTTTGAAGTACATACTATTTTATTTATCATAAACTATTTACACAGTATATTATAGGTAAATAAACAACTTATCTTTTTCTTTGTGTGCCGACAAATTTTGAAATCGATAAAAGTATGCCGCGTTAAAAAAAGGGTCGAGAATCACTCTTTAACCACTACACCGTGTGGGCGGCTTTTAGTCAAAATATTTTTAATTTAAAAAACTCTCAATTTTCTATTAACATGCAACATTGCTTTTGTTTTTCATAATTATAATATGTTAGATAATTTCTGTGCAAGAATTCGGTCTCCGTGATTAAAATTTGAAAAAGTAAAACCCTTTTAAAATCTTGCTGAATAAACTTACTATTGTATATGCTTAATACCGCCCTCAGCAAACTTTAGTTATCACGAAAATGAATCAGAAAAATACAGTGTTGATAATTATTCATTAACTAGAAGCTGCTAATTACCGAGTTATGCTGCAATTCTAGCTTAATAATTATTTGGATGGTAATTATGATCATTGCTGATTAATTATTTGATATTATTAATTAATTATTTATTATTCAATTAATGAGAATCTATTTTCCATTAAGGGTTTTATATATATATATATATAATACGAGAGAAAGGAAATGTGGTTTGTTGAATTGTTGGTGATTTTATGGAAGGAGATTCATTCGCGTTGAAACTTCAGGATCTTTCTATGAAATCAGCAACAATTTTCTTATAAAATATTTTTAATGTTTTTAATATTTTCATATGGAAATCTTTTTCATTCAAATTTTTATATTTTACAAATTTTATTTTCCGCAATACGCACTACTTGCATTTTTCAAAATCTTACTTTTCAATAGTTTTTGAATTAAAATTAATATTTCCTTTTCATTTCCTAGGAGGTAATCAAATTGAATTTAACTAATAAAATGTATTATATGTATATAACACCTATCATTTATTTTTTATGGTTCTTTTATAGTCTATTAAAACTTGCCTTTAACTGGAAGAAAGAAAAATGTGTAAAACTGATATGGTTTGTCCAACAGACCCATAAAAAATTATACTTTTACTGACAGTTCTCAAATATGGCCAATTTTCTCTCGGTGGACTTCCCATGGTTCCAAACGATTTTGATCATCTCTAGATGTGATTGATAGCTTTAAAGAAAAGAGGCTGAATACTGATGTTTATATACATTCTTACTTTCAAATAGCACGTTTTTAAGGAAATGGTTGTGACGAGAGAGTTCATAGCATATACTTATTTAATTGTAGAAATAATTCATAACTGAACCTCTAAGATAAAATTCTAAGAAATGATTAATAATTGCATTTCTAAGATGCATAAATGATTAATAATGCACCTACCTCTAAGATATACATCTTTTTTTATTTTCAGTTTAAACAAAGTATTTAAACGTATATGATATCTTTTAAATAAAGGAAACAGGAACGAAATGTCTTAAGGTTAAACGAGGTGCTCTAGTTCTTGAGACTTTAATTCAAGATCAAGCTTTAGGGAAATTATAGCAGGTTTTCAATGATAAGAAATTTGTAATAATTAAACTGACGCTTATTTTTACAAAGTCGTAGTCATGAGTGGACTATTCCTAACTGCCCATAAGACTGCCCATAAAAACCCAAAATGATTGCATAATTGTGAGACTGGATTTTTATTATCGTGAAGTAACGATGTTGATAGGAACTAAAAGTTGACTAAATTCGAATTAAACTAATATTTGATAGAAATGAGTAAACATTGGGAAGTATTGCTCTGTGTTGCGTGTAAGTTTGTTATTAAGTTGCATTTTATGCACTTTCGAATCAAAGAGATCTCTACTGATAGTACTTACCTGTCAGCTTCTTATTTTCCCTGGTAAGAGCGGCAAGCTGATCACGTAGTTTCTCGTTCTCGTGCATGGCCTTCTGAAGATCAGCAATCTTTCCTTTGAGATCACGTTGAGAACCTTCATACAATTGCGTGACCTCTTCCAGTTTTGTCTTCAACTCGATATTTATCTTCTCGATTTGAGTGATGCGCTTCTCCAATACTTGAACATGGGAGGTAGCCTAAAATAAGTACATATTACAGTTAAATTCTCTCTCGTTAAAATAAAATCCTATGTTAAGAAGTTAATTATATTTTTTGGTACCGTATTACTCTAATTATAATACAGCCTCAAACATTAGACGACCTTGAGTTTTGAAAACGTTTTGAAGAAAGATATAACATAAAAGATTAGCAGAAATCTAGGATTACTATAAATGCACTTTCAATAACTTAAAAGAAAAGCACAGGGAAATATCTTGTGAGGAATTCTGAAAGAGTATAGGAAGACATGAAGATTTTATCCAGTTTTCGGTAAGGTGATGTAAGAGAAAACCGTATGTCATGTGACTCAGTGTACAAAATGATCAGATCTTCAATAAAGAAGGCTTCATTTTGAAGTCAAACAACAAAAATCAGGGTTATATTTGGAAATCTTAGCTCGTTCATTTGTGTTTTGGCAGCTGAGGGGGATGGTTCAGTAAAGCCGTCGAAACTAGTCCTGTGAAAATTTACAAATATAATGCTGATTTTTGTTGTTTGACTTCAAAATTAATACTTGTTCGGCGTATTATTCTATCTTAATGAAAGAAGGCTTATTTTGTTTTGCTAAATTCATTTAAATGCAACAATAATTGCAGTTTCTATGAAAAGGATTTTAGCTACTTTCACAAAATTTTCAAAAAACAATTGACAAAATTTGAATTTCAATACTCCATCTCATCTTTGATTTCCTTGGTCCTCCTTGGAAAGCCCCGCAAATAAGTTCAACTTATTACTCAGATACACTGTCTTTTATCTTTGCATAACTATATATTCTTATACCAATAGTACATAGATTTCTTTCTATAAAATGATTTTCTGAAGCTTTATGGAATGTTTTGAAGCATAGTAATAGATTTATTTCATTTAGCTGAATTCTGAGCCTATAAAAAGCTTTTGTACTACAGATATAATTACTTTGTCTACTGAGTCACATGACACTCGGTAAGCGCCTATATCAGCACACAGAAAGCTGGAAAAAACTTCTAATCTCTATACCTTACAATTTCGTCACAATATCTTTTATGGTGTTTTTTGAAAACGCTATTGAAACTGTATGCTACTTGGTATAATATGCAAAAAAGTACTACATGTTTGTTTTGAATATGAGAATGATAGGGTTGAGACGTTCTGCAGGAAAAGTAATTATACTATTCAAATGTTATGTCCTAAATGAAATTAAGTAAATGTTTCCTTTTAATGTAAATTTAACAAGATAAGTTATCTTACGGTACTTTTAAACATTTAAGCTGCGTGTCTGAAACAAGTATGGTGTTCAGATTTGCATCGTAATAGAAAATATATCTTTTATTAAAATATTCAAAGTAGTCAGAGATTTTGTTATCAATGCTGCTCATTTATAACAGTACTCTTAAGGGTGTTCATGAAATTCTGTGATGGTAACATCTTAAATGAAAGTATTTCTGTATTAGATCATTCGCCCTTAAAATACTATACGAAATAATGTGGTAAAAAGTATAAAAATAAAAGACATTCACTTAAAATATACTTTAATTTTGCATAATGTCATCTAAGTCCTTGAGTATTAAAATGCATACAAAAGAAAAAAAATTAAACATTCAAAAATATATAGAAAAGTTATGCAGTAATTTTAGAGATTATTTTACTAGTAGAATAAAGACACTCAAAATCGTATTGTTGTTCATTCCTATTAATCATTTGGCATTCACATTTTAGAATTAGCATTAATTTTGTAATCATTCTTCTTACTGAAGCAATACAACCTTGATTAAATCAAAAAATGAACGCCCATTTTTATTTACACCTGCTGAATAAAGTTTATTATTAATATTTTTTTGTATTTATATTTATTCTAAATTAAATAATGCCATTGTTGTGTCATACCTATTGGAGAAAATCCAGCAAAGAATGAATAGAATGCAATGACAGTTTACAGACAAACAGAAAATTCACGCATAAAAGAGCGATTTTAATTTTTAAAAGATTCAATACTGTTATCGAATAGCTCAGGCTACGGCAAGCCAAATAAACGACAGAGAATAACCTTCTATACGTGCTCGATCGGTGTGTGATCGGATACCTCAGTAAGCAAATGGAAGCATCTGAGTGCCTTGAAGATCTTTTCTCCTGATGATTGCCTTGTGCGGTTAGACATTATCCTGCTAGAAAATAACATTTCGCAACCGCTAAAGGTAGGGTAGTGCAATCGGCTGCAACACTTCCCACTTGTATCAACATATAATCTTGTGCCACTAATATGAACAAAAAGTGACCGGCTACTTATAGTGTTCCAAGCCACGATACGACGTTCACGATCAGAATAGCATTCTACAGGCAGAACAGGATTGTTTGGTTTCACTTTGCCTCCAGACTCTTGTCTGGCAACTGTCATAGATGAAACGGAAGCGAGCTCATTTACTGTATAATATCCTGAGCCATTAAATCATCCAAGAGGCTCTGACCCGACATTATTGCAATCGTTGGCGTCGGTGGCTTTCCGTCAGTACAGTCTTTCTAAAGGGCGGCATGAGTGTAAGCCACTTTCGACCGGTCATCCAGAAACTCTTATTTCTAATATTGGGGAATTGCAAAATTACTTTCACATCCTATATTGAAGATTGTTGACAGTCGTAATTTGTGTCGTACTGCGTGCCTTTTGATGCGTCGATTCAAACGTACGGACATTGGACTAGATGCATAAGTACCTCTTGGACGGCTTTCTTTTTCTTTTTCAAATTCTTTGTTCAGTGGACGTATGTAGGTGTGTTTCGGCTGCGATACGACAGAAGGACCAACCAACCAACATTCATAAGCCTAAAATAAAACCCACTGTGAAAAACATCACACTGCCGAAACTGATTTTGGTGTCGACTGCCAGTTCTCCCTTCTGATACGCGTGTCTTTGAAGATAAAAGACAACTTTAAAAGTGGGTTTCCCACGACGGCGTACAATACCAACTATTTATTCATCTGATGTTTCTTTCTCTTACATCTTGTCAAATTATCACTTGATTAACTTGTATTTCAGATCATTTGCATAAATTATTTTCGGTTTGCATAATTACACAATCAACTCTTTATGATATTGCATTTTCTCTGTCAGATAGTGTATTTAACTGTCATTTCTCCAACCAATATCTGCTGGCTGTGAAAATATAAATGTTAGCCGTACAGAGTTCCGTTTTCACATTTATTATTACTTGTGAGCTGAATTAATTACTTTTCAGTTTCTGGAACGTTATATAGCAAATCATAACGCCGCTGTATATGGAACCGTTCATGGATTATTCGTAGCTAAAGCTAACTATGCATAAGTAAATATACTCTACTAAGGTACTTGCTGAGTTTAATGTTTTAATTTTTTTAAATGGTTACCTTTTCGAGGTCCATAACCAAAACTTCGACTTCGCTTTGGAGTCTGGACTTGGCTTTTTCCAATGAGCTGCATTTATTCAAGAGAGCTTCCAGTTGTTCTTCATACTCAGCTGTCTTCTGGGTAATCTTGCGTCTAATTAAAATAAACATATCTTAATACCTACAATATTTAGATTTAAATGTGAGATATATTAGGATTATTTAAATTATCGTAGTTAGATTTTAAAAAAATTAAAATATAGGTTTTAGAATTTCGTGCATTTTCAATACCAGATATGCTTAGCTACTTTATTATGTGATCTGAAAATGTCTTAAAACAGAAAAATTTCAATACCGTCTCAATAAAGGATACGGGAAAGATGTTTGTATCAACTCTTCATGAATATAATACCCATTCTAATTTTAACTAATCCTACTTCGCCTTTTTAACGTTACTTTAACTCTAATCCCGATAGTAAAATGTATAGATACACTACGAAATCTGGCAGAAATTTTGAAATAATAGGCATACTTTACTTTAATCGAGGCAAAGCGAATATAAAATTTATCGTCATTCTAAATAACCAAGAAACTCAGATCAAAATCTCTCTAAAAGTGCGGTGAATATTTCTGAATCCAGGGTTTACTATAATATCTTGTAAAACACATAGTGTGCAAAAAAAATGTAAGTTTAAACATATAAGTCACACAAATCGAAAGAAATCTGTATTAAATCGAAAGGAATTTCCATTAAAGAGTATGCAGTTTTCAATTTCACTAACAATAGAAATTATTCAATTAATTATTTCCACTTTCATTAATTACAGAAACGCCAGTTTTAAGAAGTCACAAGTTTGAAGATAAATAATATATATGATGTTATAATACAACCTTGGATTGCGAATTGTTAATAATATTTTTCAATCAGGTCTGTTTTCTAATTCATTTCTCACAAATTGTTCCAATGGCTGTAAATTCAGTAAAAGTTTAGGAAGATATTTGCGTAATTATTCAAATAACAGTAATTCAGTAAAAGTTCAGGAAGATATTCACCTAGAAAATAGCTTATTGTAAGAGCAAAAATAATGTACTGATATAAATTTATATATAATGATGTAAAACATTACAATGAACAATAAAGATTAATTATTCAAATCAACAAAAAATATTCTTCAGTAGGTGATCAGATTATTTTTAGATTATTGAATAAAGGTTTTAACAAATTCGGAGTTGAACTAAAATTTACCATATTCCTCTATTATAACATTTTGAATATTGGAATGACTGTTAATTCTTTTGAATATAACAATGGAGTTATGGGTAACTTAAACAGCGGGATAGCGTATTTAAAAAAATAAATATAAAATCGCTCTGTATCTTCCACAAAAAATCCAAGCTATGAGAATTTCCTTCAAAACGTCCTCCGCCATCCTCCTCACGCTATTAGCCTAGCATATTTTGCCGTAATTGATTTCAAAAAAATCAATAATGATTGCCGCACGTAATATAAACTATAAAAATTATGAAATAAATTTAAATAACGTTTAATTAAATGCTATTTTAATAGCACACAGTTGTCTTAAAGGCTATCACAAATAATTGTGATTCAACAACAATATTTATTGTAATTACATTTTGAGCCATTTCTGGTTTTCATTAACAAAAGTTTTGAATTTTTTCCTTAATGCAGTTTCTATTTATTTAGTTATAACGAAAGAGGTTTAGTTATAACATTACGAAAGAGGACATAAATTATCTGCTTATGAGAACATTAATGATAGGTGAAAAAAATGAAATATGCTATTAGATTTTGTTACTCCATAATAATTGATTTTAATATCTGATTCAAGAGAGATAAAAAACAGAAGTTTCATTTGTTGACAATTCTTCAAGTATTTTAAGACTACTTTGTGTACCATAAATTTCTTAATTATATATCACATTGCTAATGTCCTAGACAGGTTGTCTCAAACTGGCGTCCCTCATGCGGCTCCTGAAACAATTTTACATGGCCTACGAATACATTTTCCGTGAATTAATTAAGCATTGCTATGACAAGAATCTGAAGAAAAAGTTTAAGATTTCAATGATATGGAATTCAAATTTACATTAATTTCATTATTAAAAACGATCGTGAGTAACATCTCAAATGTATAAATGGAGCTAATTAATTTCCGCTGTAATGTAAATCTTATTCAAAAATCTGAAGATACAAATTTGATTAAATTTTATTTGTACTTGTCAAAGGATAAGTATCCTTAGTTACAATTTTTTTAATAAGAATAGTCGCTTTGTTTAACAGTAAATGTTTGAACAGCGTTCTCTGTTGTTGAAACGTTTAGTAGTATTTTCTATAGTTGAATTAAAAAACCAGTTGCCAAAGAGTATCTACAATTCGTGATGAAGATCTTTTCTAGTAATTTTTCGCTAAGGTTAAAAATTTCATTAAAATCGAGACGCCATAAAATATAGCTGAAAGTTGTAGTAAGAAATAAAGAAGTTTGTAATTATTTATCTTAAAAAAAATCTGAAAGGATTCAGATTTTAGATTACGTCCAAAGGGATCTTGCTTAATAATATGAAAACTTGCCGAACGAGACAAACATTAAACTAAACCTAATACGTACACAAAAACAAACCCAATATAATTCCAATAGTCAACCCAATACAATTCCATTAATCCATCCAGTACAGACCCGATAACCAACATAATACAATTCCAAAAATTTCAATAGCCAACCCAATGCAACTTCAATTACCAACAAAGAAACATTAGCACTAAATTGAAAAGTGAATCGGACAATTTTGTGAAACGACGCAAAACGCCCAAACGAAAGTAATAGTCCTTCGGGACTAAATCTCTTTGGACTAATAAATGTGTATTTCTTCCTGTTAGTCTTCACAGAAAAATGTAATAATTAAAAGAAAGATTGCCATTATTTATTCTCAAATTTTGTATCTCTTCGAAATTTTTATAATTTGTTTATTATTAAATTCCGACTATTAACTCCCACTCTCCCTATATCTTGTTCAAATTTTCAGTCGTTAATAAAATATTTTTTATTCATCCACTCAAGTTCAGATACATTTCTTTAAATTTGTAGTGGATGGCATTTGATGTTAATATAGTTTTTTACACATATTAAAGTCAATTCCTACTTATTATTCCTGTTTATCGGAACTAAGGATATGTTGTTTTTATTAAATATATTAGAAGACTTACAAATAATGACGGTTTATCAGGAATTCTCATGTGCTGTCAAAATTAATTTTATAACAACTTAAGAATAATAGTACTTGACTGTGATAAATGGGATTGTAAAATTTAACAAAAATAAGTGGCAATTGTAAGACAGAGTTCTAAAGATTTTTAAAGTCTATGAAATTAAAGAACTGTAGTTTTATAGAGTTGGATGAAGCGGATGTAATGTCCCATTATATAGCGAAAATTCTCCCCTTTTTTCTATGTTAACGTAATAATAATATATGTTTAAAATATAAACCTTTAAAATGTCCCTTGCTTCGCAAATGGAGAAAGCGAAAAGAAACTACAACACAGCGCAAGCGACGATTAGAGAAAGAAAAACATAAGCGCCAAGAAAAGCTTCCTACGAGAACTCTTCGCAGCAGTTCAAGCTTATGTCGTGAAATCATTAGATGGAACATTAATTGAAGAAAAAGACTGCTCGAAACTCACTGGAAAGGTTCCTTGCAATAATGAAGTGTTACAAGAGATGGATAGAATAATGAGAAATTATAGACCACCATCAGCTTCATAAATTAGAAACGAAAAAATGTTAATAATGTTAGTAAAAAGTAACTAAAATAAAACTTTTCTTTATTGACTTAAGTAAGAATTGACTTTAAAATTTTTTTATATTACTTCTTTTTGGTTTAAGTAAGTAATTTAGTAAATTATAACTTAAATTTATTAGAACTATATGGATAGATATTAGTCTGAAAATTTAATATTTAGCTGTCAAAGTGATTGAATTACGGAGTGCAGTCAAGACATATATGCAACTAACTAGACGTGATATTTCTTGTAGCTACCAAGCTTTATCTTTCAGGCAGAAAACTAATATAATTTTTAATATTTTATCTACATAATTATTATTACTATTTATGCATGCGTTGACAAATATGTCGTAAAAAATTATTAATTTAGTTAAAAAATTTTATTTTTTAAATTGGGCTTTTAAACCCGGCAAGCGATGTGCTTTCAGATTCTGCATTCGACCCGGATGCAATTTTATGTTTCACACTCCTTTCCGAAAGAGTAGGCACCTAAAAGGTTACTATATTCTCAGCACGAATTATAACCCCCACTCTTTTTTTAAACGAAATAAAACAAAGAGGCATATCCCTTTCAGATTGCATATTTCAACATATGGGTATTTTAGTTTGATTGTTTCAATTGTTCTCCTTATTTTTACATTGTTCAGAAATTTCAAATAATTGAATTAATAATTGAACATATTTAGTTTTCAATTTGAGTATAATTTTAATTCCGTAGAAATTCTACTTTGGTATTTGTCCCAGAAAAAAAAATTCGAGCTTTGTCACTTGCTCATACGTAAAAGTTTATGTGTTTAACTTTCTGTTCGGCAAAGTATTTGAGAACTATTTCCTTAAGAAGCAGGAATTTCCATACAAAATTTAATTAAATTGTAATGTTTCAATCAAGTGTTTATAAACCAAGAGAACTGGATATATTCAATCTTTGATGTTTGCTCACCTTAATTCTTCGACTTCATCAGCGTGGGCTAAGCATTCAGTCTCGTATTTGGTCTTATAGGTGGCGCATTCTCCGTTAGCTTTGACCAGTTGCCTCTCCAAATCAATTCTAGCCTCAGATTCTTCGTCCAGTTGAGTCTTGTACGATTCCACATCCATCTCCAGAGTATGAACAGTAGATTCCAAGAGCGAGCGCCTCTAAAATGAAAAAAAGCATAATAAATTAAAATTTTAAAATACAAAGTTCAAGAATTTTTAACACAAATTATTAATAAAGAATGATAAGTTGGGATATATTTCATGAAAAGTAGCTTAATAAAAAGTCCCATTTGGGAGAAGATATTTTTAATTGTTTGGTAGCTTGTATTATATTTTAAATCCGTCTGTTCTTGCATTTTCTTTAAATTTTAATTAATTTAGTTAAAAACTGTTTTCGAAAATGTGGATTTTATGTAAGAAACCTCAGGGAAATTGTAAACCATATCTAATATTTTATACATCATCACGGAAAGTTATGAAGATTCATTTTTAGAATATGAATCTTCATAACTTCATAACTTAACATTTTTAGAATATGTGTTAAATAACAAAAATAATTATATTAATTGTTTCAAGTAAGTGTTTTTGCTGAATCTTAGTTCTTTATTAAATATTAACATGTCATTGCCGTTCATATTCCAATACAAGCGTTAACAGTGTTTTGAAGCATTTAGTCTAGAGTTTTAATAAAAACTGAAAATTGATCGGAGGATCTAAAACTAATTACGATTATACGTTCTTTTTGCCCTTGAGATTTCTATACACTAACATTTACACATTCTTGAGAATTAAATTCCATCTGAATGGGACATTCATAGAAGGAGTAATGAAGCCCGAAGCTTCAGAGAACATCTTTTTGATAAAACGCAGTATCTTTTTATTTATCGTACGCGTCATTTTATTTTCAATTGAGTTACGAATAAGGAATCTGCTATTGAAACTAATATAGAAAACGCCTGTATGTGTCTGATATATGTATTATGTGAAAAAAATTTAAACGAAAAAAATTAAGAATATTTATGTATATGTTACCGGTAATGTATCAATGTATTCATTCGGCAATGTATTCACTTCATAGAATTTCGAAATATTTTATAGATTGTAGAAATTTGGTCGGCAATGTATGTAACTATTAATGCGTTTATTATTAAACTATGAATGTATTAATTAATGCACTTCATACATTTCTTAGACATTCTTAGACATGTAGAATCCCAAATAACAAGAAGGCAAAGTATGAAATACATCTCCGATTCATTTCGAATATCCATACATTTAATAAATTCATACATAATCCATGCATTTAATACATTCATTCCATAATTCCACACAATTTATACATGGATTTTCTTAAACAAGGAAGGGCGAAATTTCGTTTTATACAACTTTTGGTTTTCTTTGACATATTTTGAATAAAGTCTTTTAATGGCGCTCTTTCATTATTTTTTTTTAAATCACATTTGTATTTTTGAGAAATGCACGTCTTCTACATAATAGCCTTATTATGAACTTTTTCCATACTTTGCTTGAATATCATTTGTTATTCTATAAAATGATTAGCTATTACATACGATGTCTAGGAAAAGCATATTATAATTCTCATATTTCATACTTTACGTAAAACATCAGGCATTCTATAAAACGCCTAGATATTCTATAGAATACTGGCGTTTATTTTGCCACCAGAACTATATATTTGTCTATAATTTTGCCACCAGAACGTGTTGTGTTAAAACCAGAACTTCTGTTTTGAATTCGAAACTGAATTTTCATTTTACTGCATTAACTTGTTCATCAATTGTGTTTTTCGAAATAGTTAAATTGTGACAATGTCAACTCTAAATAATATACTACATATAGCTAAATCTTTAAAATCAGCTTCCCCAAAAGCAATTAAGTTAATGCATAAATTTGTGTTTGGTTAAAAAGGCGACCGTGCAAATCGCAAACGTCTTCGCGAATTCACAGGCCCAGATAGCTCTTTTCCTACTGCCGAAGTTAAGAAACGTTTATTAAATATTTTCACTTTGGCAGATCTAATTTCGATTCTTAATGTTCTGAATTTAGAATATGCCGTTTCTACTGATGAATTCTCATATTTCATACTTTGCGTAAAACATCAGACATTTTATGAAGTGCTTAGGTATTCTATACAATACTGGCGTTTCATACATTATCCGGTGACACATACATATAATAAGTACTGCATAATCGTTTAAATTAATGTAACGTTTAGCAGATCACATGTTCTTTAAATGCCCTTACTATCCATTTTTAATAATTCCGTATCTTCGAAATTATATTTCAACTTCAAAGAACACATTTTACAGGCGGAGTGTGGCTTGATGATCTGTAGAAATATTTTACTTACCCTCTCTTCATCCTCGTATTTCCTCCTGAGGTCTTCGAGTTGAGTAGCCAGCTGGGTCTTGATATGATTCACATTGTCCAAGGAGACTTTGTATTCCTGGACCTCCTTCATGAGCTCGGAATTCTCGGAACTGAGTCTTGACCTCTGAGCAGTAATCTCCGTGACAGTTCGGTTCAGCTCTTCAATTCGGATGTTCATCTCATGAATGGTAACCTCTAACTTTTCGACCGTCTTTTGAGCTGACAACTGAAGAAGGAAAAGAAAAGTTTATTACAAATTTTGCAAATGCAACGAATAGCATGTACGAGAAATGCAGTTTTTTATTTTTAAGAGTATTAGAGATATTTAAATTAAGAAACTGATAATTAAAAGATTGTGATATTGTGTTTAGAAGAAATGTTAAGAAATTATAATTTTTCAAAGAAATGTTAAGAAACTGATAATTTTAAAAAGAAAATTTTAAATACTATTACAAATTAAAGTTAGTAATTTCGGTTATCTATTTTTTATGTTACATATATATTGACATACAATAATGTCATTTTCTACCTTTATGCAACTTATTTTCTTTAATAAGAGTGTTTTTATGTTTTCTATATGTGTGTATTTTTATTCAAATAATTTTTCTTTATTTAATCAAGTTTGGATAGCAATGCAGCAGATTCTGTACTTAATTATTTTGAGACTATAAAAGCATCTTACGCACTTACGTTATAATACGCTTAGATGACATCTAACAAGAATGATGAGAAGTTCTAAGTTCAAAGTTTGCGATGTAACTCTACATTAATAAATTTTAAAGAGAAGATGAACTTGAATACTTTCCATAAGACAACTTGAGATTCTATAATTTCTAATAGATTGTTTAAAATCGAAGTTCAAGATTATTTAAGCTGAATAACGCAAAAAGTAATGTTTTTTCATAACTTTTAGTAAAACTATTAAATACAATGAATGTAGAACGGTTATGATAAAAATATTAAAGTTAATAAATAATTTAACTGGCACGTCCCTTTATTTTAAATGTTTTGTTAGGATTATAAAATACTCTTGTACCGAATTATTTGCCTAAGAAATAAATGTAGGAAAAATTACATTTTATAAATTTGTCTACTTTTTAAATTAAAATAAATTTTAGCCACAAAGTTTTATAAAATGTTAAAGAAAATCTGAAAATGTTCAGTTTTTAAAGATCGTCCAAAAGGGCTTTTAAAGTTATTACGGTTTATCGGTACAGATTATTGATAGATATGGTCCAAATGCAATAGCGAAACATTTTATAAGATATTAGATATGCATAGGATATTAGATATTTATAGGATATTAGATATTTATAGGATATTAGATATGCATAGGATATTAGATATTTATAGGATATTAGATATTTATAGGATATTAGATATGCATAGGATATTAGATATTCGTTTAGACTAACATGGGAACGTTATATATCTTTTGTATATTTGAAAAGTGAAAAAATATGCAATGTAATTCTATAAAAATATTTAACGATTTTAATTAGATATACCATGAATTAATTAAATCAATCAAATTAAAAGGTAAAAAATTAATGTTTTTAAGAATTGCATCTATTGCTGAAAGAATAACATCTTAAATTTTTCCTAATGGCAGTAGACCCGAATGGAAAGGAAAACAATAAAATGAAACAATGCAAAACTGGGTTTTGAGAATAGCCCTTTTGTGCTAATAAACTATAAAGGTTTTATGTGAATTTAGAAGCCAGAATTGGGAAAATTTAAAATATTATTTACACTGCAATTACGATAAATATCCTTTCGTAGAGATTTTTATTTATTCTTTTCTTAGATGTTTTTATATATTTTTCTTTGATGTTGTTCTGTTTATCTTTTACTGATTCTTTAAAAACTCCCTTCTTTCTTTCATTTTATGTTTCTTATATCTATACAACTATGTGTAAACACATTGATATATAGATTAGAGATTTATGTTTGTTACGATTCAAAATGATTATTCAGAACACAAGTTATATTGAAAAATTTCAAGTTTATGTGCTAATGAAATCCCAAAATAAATAGGAATGTGTCAAGATCTGTTATCAAAGGCAATATTTGAATTACAGTCTTTGAATACAAAAAGCAAGAAATATTATTCGTATCTAGCATATCAAAAGTTTGCAATTGTGACAAAAAAGCGAAATAAAAAAGTGGTACAGAAGCAGATTGTAAAAAAAAATCTGAAAGCTTTTAGGTTTTACATTATTCCCAAAAGGGCGTTTTTTTAACGTTTTGTGTGCTACTTTTATTTATTAAACATTATGATTTTCGCACTTAAACCATAAAATTCAGTTCAACAGTAATATCGCAAAATAATTTTAAAATGAGCATATCTTTAGCTTTTCCAATGCACAATCTCACGTGCTGGAGATAAAAATGCTTCCTTTTTTTTTCGTAGAGTGTTTCCATTGCTCGCTTTTAAACCGTTGAGTTTGTTAATCAAAAATTCGTTAAAGTTTTACAAAATATGAAATAGATAATAAAACAAATTCCAAATTCGGGCTTTCAGATGCCCATATTTTCGTGGAAACGTACCTTATTCAAAATTTGATGGCTCTAGGTACCGTTGTTTTATCAGAATGCGAAACACATACATACATTTATGCAGATTCTTCATTATTTAATTTCTTTAAATATAATACAGGGTTCTAATATTTGGTGGCAACAATTTGAAAACTGAATGTACGTTTATATTGAATCAACGCAAAATGCCAAAATGGGCAAATTGCCCCTTTGGATTAAAAAGCTCAGAACATTTTATTTAAAATAATTGTTATGCCTTTATGGCTTTTAATTAATAAAATGTTTTTAAATTATAATACAGATTCATAAAATTATTTTATTATTTTAAGAATTAAAATGTTTTATTCAAAAAGGTTGTTAGGAATATTCTTTAATGCATTATTTAATACAAACTTCCCTCTAAAAAGAAAACTTAGAAAAATTAGAAAAGGCTTACTCAGGAAAGTCTTCTAATCATAATATTTAAAAACAAACTGAGTATAAACATAAAATTGATCACACATGATGATAATTTTGTCAATGATGTTCTGCCTTTTTTATACTGTTAGGCCAAAATGCGCTATTAGTCTCGAAATAGTTTTTGCGTTGGATCATTAAAAAGGCAACGTTTCATTCTTGATTCGAGTCTGTTGCCGTTCAGCAAAATGTAATTCATCTTTCAAAATTAATCTGTCTCTTGTGGATTAACAAACTAAGTTATCTGAAAGCAGTAGATGCAGTTCTTAATGAAAACGCATTTAATTCATGAACTATCAAATTAAAAATATTCAATATTTTCATAGAACGACGTTATTTTTTATTCTTAATTTTATGTTTTCTAAAACTTTAATGAATTTTTGATCGGAAAGCAAGTAGTGGCAACACTGTATGGAATTTATGTGGAAAATTCTAAAGGTATGCTATTTTTAAATATTTTGCGATTTTGTTCTGAATCAAATTGTATGTGGCGTATGCACCAAGAACATTATATTTAATGAATAAAGTTAACAGACAAAACGTTAATAACAAAAAGCCAAAGAAACGTTTTGCAAGCCATCTTACTAAGAAAACTGAATATTGATATGATAAGCTGAGAAAAGACTCAAAAAAGTAGAAAAAGCATGCCAACGCTAAACATTTGCATCGTATATTCTAAACATATGCTGCTTTTAAAATTTTTGTAATACAAAAAGAA
>KK116282.1:544183-582859 GCA_000611955.2 Stegodyphus mimosarum
AAAAAATCCTAGCGATCGTTAAAATCTGAACTCTTTCAAATTGTTTAATGTTATTTTTTTATATATTTTTTAAAATAATAATCGGAAAAAACGTATAACGTTTCTAAATAGTTTCCTGAATGTGGAAAAATTAGAAATATGAACACTTCGATACTGTTTTTTTTTTTTTACAATGAATTTCATTTCTTAACTGATTCTTCAAATTATGGCCATTATTAAGATTAAAATTTAGTTGTTGTAAATAAGCATCTAAATGATATCGCAAAATAATTATTATCGCTTATTAGATAAGCATCTAAATGTGATAATTTTTCATTTAACAATGATTAAAGTAAAGGATCTGAAACAATATGTTACTAAAGTGAAACAGTTCGCAAATTCGTAGGAAAACAACTTCTGTAAAAATTGTAAACTGATTTATGCTTTAAATTTTAGAGAGGAGTACATTTATTAGCCTGTATAATGGTTCGTCGATGCTTATCTTTTAATATCATAATAAAAATGGTACATATATTACCTTGTCCTTATGTGCAGTTTCTACTTGGGCCAAGAGATCATACACTTCAGCCTGGTACTTTTGCTTTTCCTTCTCAATCCTGTAAAAACATTTAATGAGTTAATTGATACATGTTTAATGTTAGTTTAATACATTTAACGTTAATCTATTACATAGTTTAAATTTTTTCAGGTAATATTGTTCATGGGCTGCAATATTGGAACAATTCGGAATCTTAAATTTTGGGATAATCTTGTTAAAAGTTTTCCTTCGTACTGAAATGCAAAAATCGGATGCCTAAATGATGGGTTAAGCAATAAATTTTGTTAGTAATGTTACCACATTGTTGTTATATACTTCAAAGTAATAAAATGGCATTAGATTTAATTGTTACATAAGTAATCTAAATGTAAAATAAAGTGAACAATTTTTCTGCACTTATAAAGTATTTCTCCCGTCTTGTTAGCATGCCTTCCTGGTGTAACGGTCAAGCACACTCGGGGCCTGTTCGAGAGGTCCATGGTTCGAGTCCCGGTGAGGGTATTGTTTATTTTTCATCTTTCCTGCTTCAAAAAATCATAATGTCTACACATTTACGTAAAATATAACCTGTTTTCATGATTGAAATTTTAAATCGCTGCAAAATGTTGAATGCGAGGGTCACGCTATAAGTTTTAAGATACACATAGGTTTCAAAGTTATCTTTACGAAATTTTAGAAGTGTTAAAAGTAGTCTTCACTAACATCAATACACTTCTGTAGACGAATTTTCCAAAGATTAAATGCCTTAAGCCATTCATTTCTTGGAATCGATGAAAAATGCATTTATAGCCTAATCAATCTCATCTTCGGAATGAGAACCATGTCCATGTAAGTTCTTTTTTAGCTTAAGTAATAGCCAAATGTCACACATAGGTGATCGGGTGAAAGGTGTGGATGTTCTATAACTTTATTCAAGAATCATTGTGTTTTTATTTAAGAAACTCAACTGTCAATCTTGCTGAATGAGAAGATGCATTGTCATGGTGGAGCATGAGTCCTTTAACGTTCATTTCTTGAAGAATTTATGGAAGACACTTAGTGGTGTACCGTTAGCTGTATCCTTCCAGCTTAATAGCTTTGACCCGTCATGTACTTCTGAGGAAAATGGCATACTTTATCTTTTCACGCACATTGTCTTTTTCCCAGTGTGGGCGTGGGATCATCCTCAAAGACCCACAATTTGCTGTCTTGACGCGTTGGAACGTCAAGAAATTGTATGTACGTTTCATTTCCAGTTATGATTTTAAAAATAATGCGGCGGGTACCATCTTTAAGTAATTTAAGGGTTTCTTTACTGATTTTGACACACTCCTCTTTTTCGTACTCATTTAAATTGTGGGTACTAACCGCTAACTAGTATTTTCTTATTCAATTCTTCATAAGGAATTTTTTGTACAGCGGCGGATCCAATGTTACGTTCCTTTTGTATCATTTGGTAGGTGCAGCGCTTATTATCTATTAACATTTTCCGTATGGCAGAATTATTATTTGAGATTACTGCTGACAACGCCCTTCCTGTGCGGTCTTCATTCTGAAAGGAGTTGTGACTACTCTGAAATTCTGTAAATAATCTGATTATAGTAGCGCGAGATGTGATCTTCATTTCCAAAGTGTTAATTGCAGATGTTGAACTAATTCTTCTTTGATTTAATCCCACTTTAAAATAAAAAAAATCATATCGCGATAGTGTTCTTTCGTCAACTTTATTTTTTCTTCTGTTTCTAAAATTTATTCTGTGCTAAGCTACTTGCACTTGTCAAGTAAAACATCATCTGCTAGTCTAAAATATTTCATATTTTGAGAGCTAACCGGCATTTTTTTCAGCCATTTATCGCATGCGCGTACCTCAGAAATCTATGTGTGACCTCCGTATGAGCTTGGTATTGCATTGTTGGCGATTAATATTTGAATATCGTACAATTTCCTCTTAGGTATTGCAAGAAGTCTATTGTAAACAATTTTCAGCATGGTATTTTGAAAAGATTGCAAACTTTCCTGCGTCTCGAGGGCTTTCACAATGAAACTTTTAATTTTTGTTTCCTCAAAAGGAGTTTTATAGAAGAAGTAATGCAATGATTATTTTTTTACTTTCAGTATAGAAATTTTGTCGAAGTCTAGGGTGTCACTGCTAACATTTACAACAAAATTATTTTGGTATGTCTGACCTGTCAGATCCTTTACATCAATAAAGTAGTCTGGCGCAAGCTAAAAAATGTCAGTACTTCAGTCAACGTACATCCAAAACCCAAGAATGCAGCATAAAGTATGCACCAGTTCAGCCGCAATAAAGATGATTTTAGAATGTAGAAAACGGTTTTCACTCAAAACTCTTCTTTTTTGAGTTGTGGCAGCATGGCTCCATGTTTCAGTTTCATGTAATTCGTCACTAGAGGAAGCAGCTTTCTGATTTAGTTATGTGTTTATTTCCTTTCTTTGCGATTTGCGGATTTGGATAAAGTAGTAATGTCAGCAACAGAGGAAAGGTGAAGTATTTTGGTGTAAGCAAAAAGTTCTAAATACTGTTAGTATCTTCTTCCGAATGATAAATGTATGACGGAAGGACTTCAGTTGCCCTGTGTATTATTTCAGGAAAGGTCAAGATTAAATGAACATAATCAAAATTTCTTACCAAATTACAAAGCAAAAAATATTACGAATTTAAAATTATTGTTAGATATTGAAGGTGTAATTAAGTATACAGAACAAATAAAAGTAAACGTAAATGAAGGTGTAAAAACCCAGGAATAATATAATAAAATTATACAGAATTATTTTCTGTTGTTTAAAGCTTCTTATAGGATTGAAGATGTGTGTGTATGTTCATATTTGTTTTTGTAAGATATTAATCGATTCCATAATGAGGAAGTAATTTATAAATCGATTTTTAAGAAATAAACTGATCAATATTAATCAAATGTATGACCAGTAGTTTTTCACTTTATTGAAGAAGAGCAGTAGACTTACTTTGCGCGGTGCTTATTGGATTGGTCCAACTGATCTTGCAACTCAAGGATAGCTTCTTGATGTTTCTTCCTCAAATGGTGTGCAGTCTCTTCGCTTTCCAGATGGACGTCTTCCAGCAGTTTCCGTAGCTTGGACAACTCAGTGTCCCGCTTCTTGTTCATCTCCGACTGTTGCAAAAGAAAGAAATGATGTAATTTAAAAACCATGATTTTCAACATGCAAATTACATATACATATCCCCTACTTTGCGGAAAGGTTAAATAATATGTAAAATAAATATTCGAGCAAAAAGTACCTTTTTGTTCTCAAGGCGTTATTATCTGTTTCATTACTTGTCACTTTCGTTACTTAGGTATTGGTGATATCTGTAAATATCAAAGCTTTATCTATCGTTGATTGAATCCTAGACTAAGAAGTCTTAAGTTTGCAAATATTTTTAATTTTATGAATGCAATTTATATTGCTACAGCAAATTTTCTGTAATGCGGACTCAAAATTGTTTAACTAGTGAGAAACCCATTACCAAGCTTAACTATTTTTTGTTATTTTGAAACTTTTTTTGCCGTTTAAGGTTACTCAATTATCAAAATGCAAATATTTTTAATACGCCTAAAGAGAAATTCTTATCTTCATGTAACTGTTTGGTACCATAAAGGCCCTGATTTTTGGTGATCCTTTGTGCTTCTAAATTGTGATTATATTTCACACATAAAAAATTATAGAACAAAATAGTTATAACCTAATCGTTTCTTTCTTTTTAATAAACATAGTCAGCTTGTACTTCAATCGGTTTGAGCTACCTCCCATAAATTTTTTCTTCTTCACTTATTAACCTTCTTTATTAATTAAGGGGTTTCCTCATTAATAATGAGAACACACGGACGAATTTTTATACCGACACAAAATACAGCTTTCGCTACCAAGCATTTAATGCAAAATCCGATTTTGAGTATAAAAACATTCAGTTTTTTTTATTATAAAAGTGTGGTATTCTGCTTCTTTTCTTTCTTATATAATTATGTAATTTGTAATATTTATTTTTGAAGGGGCATTGTATCAGTTTTATAGTTTCTGTTCTATATAATCTGAATGACTGAATGTAAATACGTAAAATTCAATGATTACTACTGAAACAAATAAGGAATATAAATTTAGTTATTTATTTTTAAAGTTATGAAGGAATGCAAATTGATGAGAATGTAAAAATTATATTAATTAAATTAAATATAACCGTTGTTATTATTATCTATCTTTCTTTAAAACGATGCAGAATAATTTTTAATTATTTTAAGACAGGAATAAATATTCAAAAGATTTTTTTAATTTCTCATCTAAAATGATATGATAGTTATTACTTAAACCTTAATCGGAGGTAATAGTTGAAAGACTAAGATAAGAAATTTAATGTAAATATGTACCAAGATCTTGTTTTTTTCCTTTTAATTATTATTTATACTATCTTTCTCCTATTTTGTAAATTTAATAACTGCAAATCTTGCTTTTACTAAAGAAAGGTTGTTTCTAGTTTCAAAGACGTATTGTACCCTAATTACGTGAAGACTTTTATCTTTTATAACCTATATTTTTCCTTTTCCTCAACTCTGAGCCAGTTCTGCTTTCGCGTTTTAAGATTTTTACTGAGGGCAACATATTTTAGAAGTTTCTTATGCCGCCATTTTGAAGCTGACGATCACCCTCCTCGTCGGTAATAATTTTTATGGACTGCACTCAAGTTTTGCTCCCTCCCCCCCCTCACGTACAAAAGTTTAACAGGGTAGGACATTTTGAACACATGTTAATGTATTTAGTTCTGCTATTGGACACTTTGAACCTTATCGCATTCTTTTTCCAAGAACTACAAAATTTTTGCTTCTTCAGAGCAGCTTTGAATTCTACTTTCTTTAGCAAGGAACACAGTTTGGTCGTCTTAAGAATTCAGTAAGTTTACTTTTTTTTTCAATTTTTGTTTCAATAGGTTTACATTTTTTAGCTGTTTAAAGCTCAGATCAGATTTTATTATTTATAGAAATCTCTATAAAAAGTTTTTCGTTTTCTTGGTATTAAAAGTTAAGCTTAGCATAATTGGGGAGCACCCAATTTTTTAGTGTTGTTTAAACGACATTTTTTAAAAATATATTTGTTTTGCTCTTTATTCGTTATTACTTTTGCATTTCGGATTTGCATATAATGGTTACAGACCAATTTGTTTTCTTTTAATGGTCAATTTGCATAATGTAAAGTTTTTTTGTTTTTTTTTTAGTAGTCATTTTGGCACAATGTTAAGTATGATTGTGTTTTGTTTTTTTAAAAAAATGTTTTGTAATTATATATAGATATATATCGTGTAAAAATTATATTTATATTCGCTATTAAACGCACAAAAGCTCAATTTCGTTACACTACGTAACTACTCCTTTTTTTCAATCGAAATCCCTTCACGTTTAGTGTGACTTTCTTTTAATTATGACTCCGGATCCCGCATTCTAATGAGAGAACACTGAAACTATTAGCTACGAGCACCTGTCCAATTGTGATTTGTACTAGAACTTATATCTCGAGTAATATTGAATGTCATTTCTTTAGTTCGATAGAATCTTATTTTTATTTATTTGTATAATAATGCATATATCCAAAAATATTCCACATCATTCAGAAATTTATTTTTAAAAATTGTTTTTATTTCTGGTACTCATTATTTATTTTACAATGAATTGATAATGCCTATTAATGTTGTTAGTTTAGTAATGCTATTTGATGTGCTCAGAGATCATTGATTCATGATTAAATGTGAAGGATATGGCTAATATTTCAATAATTAGAAAAAACAAATTATGATATTTTATTATTTATATTTTCATATCATTGAGTAAATTACTGTTTATTATTGAAATAATTAAATATTGAAATAAACTTCTGTTTTTAATGTTGTTAATAAAGTGATTTCTTAAATATATGCAGGTTTTTTTTTTTTTTTAATCTTCAATTTCGTTTCACGAGAACAACTGTTTTATTTTGTATGTTTTAACTTTAATATGCAACGCAATTTTATCTTTTGAAAAATACGTTACCTGTGATTCTGATGATCCCTCAGCTTCATCCAGACGTTCCGACAACTGCATCAAGTGGACGGTGAGATCGGATTTCTCGCGTTCGATCTGCAAATTTCAAAACGAAAAATTTCATCACGTGTGAAAAAGTGAAATTATATTAAAAATCAAAATTTTTGCAATTGTACAAATAACTTAAAAATATTTCTTAAACAGGTGAAGGGTTCTGTAAATACCAGAAAACTAACTGCGTAATTTTTTTAAACTAATAGTTATCACCAAGTATTTTCAAAACTTGAAGCTATCCAATGTTATTATTTTCCTCCCCAGATGGCAGCACCATTGATTTAAGACAACCGATATTTTATGATTCTGCCGATATGCAAAACTAACATTTTCCTTTATAATAACAAATATTTATCATTATTTTTGAATTAACTCCTATTAAAAAGACTTTTTTTATATTTCTGTGGCAAATACAATGAAGAATTGCATAATAAATCATTTCCGGTAAACTGTGACCTTTCATATTCAATTTCCTACACTAGATGGCAGCACCATTGTTTAAAAATCAGGATGCACAAATCAACTATAGCTAATTTAGATAGAATTTTTTGTTACAAATTTTCCTCAAATTGCCTAGTAAATTCTTAAAATTTAATCTATTGTATCCCCTTACGATAACTAGTATTAAACCATGTTAACACTAATATGTTGTTACGATGTGTGTGTTGGTATATAAAATATTATATGACAATATCTTTCTATTATAAATAACTTAGCAATCAACTTCTTATAAACCAATGTTTCCTACTTCAAAAAAACAGAGGATATTCATTTTAAGTTTGAAATAATTTTCTAATAAAAAATTTTATTACGTTTCAACAATTAAAATACAAGGTAAAGAAATGCAAAGTAAACGTCTTCTGGTAAACAGCGCCCGAGTTGTTTTGTTTCTTGATGTGCAGTAAATCTATACATTTAAAATAAATGTGAAACTAAGAATTAGCTTCAGTCTATTTTTAAAATGCAAGCTGTCTTGTATCCCTTATATTTTACAGTATTTGCTACTTAAATTTTCAATCTTGCAGTCTTTCCCAAGTATCAAATGTAAGTAATACAATCTCTGTCACTGTGTAGGATAATGAATAAGAAGAATTTATTCTTCATGGCAAAGAAAGTACTCAAAATTCTATTAAATATATTCTAATAAATAAATCTGAATTTTATTGAAATGATATTTGGTTAGCTTATACATAAACATGTATCAGTGTATGAAAAAAAAAGTCTTCTTGATTGTTTTCTTCTTGGTACATTAAACGATCCTCAAATCCTGTATGAAGAATTTTTTAAAATACCTTTCTAATTAATCTGCATCTTTTGCTCTAGAATACTGACATGAACATGCATTGCAGATATGTAATTTATAATTGTCTGTTCCATTACATACAACTTTTAGCAGTAGAGATTATAGATAAAATATCATTATTTATTCATACGATTCCAAAATTTATGTAAAAATCTCTAACGTTTCTCTTCAGTTAACTTCATGATATTATACTGATTTGAATTTTAATCTCTATTGTTTCTAACTCAATTAACTTCATTTCAGGATTGATGGAGTGCTGTCAAGTTACCGCCCTTAATTACTGAAACGTTTTCGCTAATAATTCTCTATTTAAAGATTTTCTGTGTCTTGAATCATAAAACTCCACATTGGCTTATGTGTGTATGTATATGTTTAACATATAATACAGGGCCATAAAACTTATTTTAACAACATTTTTAGAAAGAGAAAATGCAAAATAATCATTAATGAAGAAAAAAAATGGAAAATATTTTTATACTCGATATTTCTGTTTTATCTAAATTAAAAATTTTATTCACGTAACATTTAATAAATTTATATATAATTTCAAATATTGTATTCGATCAAAATATATAATGATAAGATCGATCAAAATGTATAATGAGAATAATACTCCTTTAATAAAGATAATTATAAGCTCAAAAGTAGATGAAACTAATGCATGCTTCTTTCCATTGGTCAAACTACGCATTTAATTTTGTATGTAGTCGATATCTTTTTTTCATAGCAGGGAGTGGGTTTCAGTTTATCATACCTTCATGTACGGTATTCTATATTTCACTCTTTATTTTTAATTTATGAAAATGTGAATGTTAATTAACAAAAATAGGTTACAATATTCTGTAAAAATGATCATATAAATAAAGTTATTAAATAACTCTTTCTTATATCTGTCCTTTTTGCAAAGAATTATTTACAGAATAAAGTCATTTTTCGCTAATTAAAGAACCACTAAATTAATAAATATCAGATTTCTGGAATAGCTTTTTATTTTTTTAATTTCATTTTTAATGGCTCCCTTCTATCCTATTTGTTAATTATTCTTGCTAGTTTCAGAAGTTGGTATTCCTACTAGTCAGAAACAGCTTATTCGAAGTAGATACTGAATAATATTTAATACTCCAGCTCTTTTGTTAACACTGTCACTACTTGTTTATACTATTACACGTTTACTACGCATTTACACTTATATTATTACCTTAATTCTAGTTTATGCTTTTACTAATTTTTTATATTTTTATTATTGTACTTTTATTGTCTCATATTTTTATTATTTATTTATGAATCTTTTTAGCCCGAATGGTCTCAAAACACGATTTTGTATTGTTTTACATTTCATTTGAGACTGTTGCCATTCGACAAAATGTAAGATATTTTATCTTTCAAGTCTAATCTGTCTGTTGCTAAATAAACTAAGCTATTTAAAAGCAATGCATGCAGTTCTTAAGAAGAGTAATTTTTTATACTTTTTAATATGATTGATTTAAAGAAAAACGCACTTAATTTCTGATATATCTAATTGAAAGCATTAAATATTTTTACGGAATTATGTTATATATTTTTTCCCTTTTCCAATGTACAGAAGATATACAACGTTTGCTTTTTAGTCTATATGTAATTCCTTTTAGTATCCTATGAAATGTTTCGTTATTCTGCCTGGGCCATCTGCATTAA
Source organism: Stegodyphus mimosarum (assembly GCA_000611955.2). Lineage (NCBI taxonomy): Eukaryota > Metazoa > Arthropoda > Arachnida > Araneae > Eresidae > Stegodyphus > Stegodyphus mimosarum. Next base: position 553,776 of record KK116282.1, read on the forward strand.
TAGTCTTTATCCATATTAAACTTTCACTGATCCCATTTGGTCGAACTTTAAAATTTTAACTCATTCAGATATTTTGGGAGGAGGGGCCTTTTTATCTTTTGACTAAAAAAAGCATCTGTTTTTATATTGTTTACTTTGCAATATACACTAAAAATTCAATAGATATTAGATATGTTTTTAGCAAATTGCATCATGTGCAATACGACATATTCTGAAAGCCAGTTACGACTTCTTAAATGTTAATAATATAAATGATTAGATATTTACTCACTTTTTGTCGGAGTTCCCTTTCGAATTCTAAGTCCTCTTGAAGCAGTCGAATTTTGTCCTGAAAAAAAAGAACAATTAATATCTTGTTGATGTGGCACAGATTATTGTGTAATTATTACTAGAAGTCAGATATCTATCAAGTAATCGTTGAAAAATAAAATGCAATAACTGAATCAAAATCCTTTTATCTTATAACTATCCAATTTAATTTACTAATTAAATTGAATAATTATTTGGCTCAGTTAAACTTACAATACATGCTTAATTACATTAAACTGAACTTACAATCTTTTTTTAGAGAGAGTTTCTAAGCGTTGGCACAGTAAGAACCAATATGAAAAACGCAACGATGAAGCATACACCGTGAGAATATTTGACAGATTTGGAAGTAAAAAAGAAGCGCTATAAATTACATCTATCTGCTTTGAACAGTCAGAAGTACCTAACGTGAAAGAAAATCTGTACTATATTTGCATCAAAAATGTTTTTTTTAAAAAAATTACTGCTAATAATTTCTTTGAAATTAATTATAATAAGCTTTGTAAAAAGCATGTGTTGTTTGAAGAAAAATGAAACATTTTTTGAAAGACCGTGTATTTAATAACCGCAGTATAAATTTCAAAAATAATAAAGCAAGCCTGCGGCAAAACACGTTGAAGCTTAAATTACATTGCACTTCTGTTAAATGAATTTTGATACACTAGATGGCAGCACCATTTCGCTATTTTTTAACTTTGTAGTCATGCCGACAAAATAAGAGTGAAAGAGAATCTAAGGGTTTAATTTTCGTAAGGCTGAACTTGCATTCTAGAGCACTACAAATTAAATTTAACAACATAGGTTCCTAGTAATTTTATAGCAAAAAGTTGTTTAGCATTAAATGATAATAAATACTGTTGCCTTTTAAAAATCACATTAATATTTAATATATTTGTTAAAAATCGAGGAAATTTTTTTAACTTATGGAATAAGAAGAACAAATATATTATTATTACAATTATTGCTGAAATCGGATGCAGATTTGAATATAAAGTAGCATTATAAATATCCGTACCAAAGAGATAGCAGCCTGTCTCATATTCAAAATAACCGAATAATCGTGTTATCTTTTTTTCTCACGCATTCATTGTAAATGAAAGATTTTTTTAAATTTATTCAACAAAGATCAAATTTTAAGAAAAAATATTATCTAAAACTAAATATAAAATGTGCATTTTTTGATGCATGAAATTATTTTTGATTATTTTTCGATACATGAAATTATTTTTTGATTTGAACGATATTTATTATCACCATATCACATGTTGATATTTTGGATAAATTTCAATAATATTAAAAAATGAAATTTATGTTCATGTATGTACGCTTTAAAATTAAATCCATATCATTTTAAAAAAATTTTTACCACGTTAAATGTTACGAGAAATTCATTTTTTATTAGCATGTAACCTATTTCTGTTCAACAACAACCAGCATGATATGTCAATTTTTATATGTTTAAAATAATGCATTACAAAATATTATAAACATCATTAAATTTGTTTACTTAAAATTTGGCATAAATTTATGGTTTTTAATAAAAAATAATCAATGTAGAAAAACTCTTTTAAATCAAGAGCATTATAAAAAAATAAAAATAATTTTTAATTGTCATATTACTCACTATCGTATACGATCAAAAATTAATTTGGTTGAGGGGTCGGTTAAAGTAACAGATTCTAAGGTAAAATTGTCAAAGAGAAATTTATGCGAACTCATTGTAGTCATTCTTATTTATGTTATTTCTGATTTATCAATTTACTGTTCCTTGAAATTTTGTTAATATCCCAACATATTTCGTGCATGAAATCCTCGACATTTAATTTTCAGAGGTATGTAATTAAGATGTTATAACCGCTAATTTTTTATATTTTTAATGCAGTTGGTTAAAAACTTAAAATTTTAAAGTATTTTTAAACTTTTTTTAATACTTATTATATAATTTTAGTCTATGGAAGGTGGGAAAATAATACAAATAAGAAAATCCTTGCCTCTGACGGTAAGAAAATTATTCTTAGTAACTTAGCATAAAATTACATTCAGTTAAGTTTTTTGTCTAATTTGAAAGTCTACTTTCATCACTACAAAATAATACGCCTACTATCAGCGCAGAACTAAATCATTTGTTTTAATCCCTCATTATTAGCAACTTCATGACTAAAAATGTCGAATTTGAAAATCCGCCAAAATTCGACAAATCACATTAGAAACCCTGAAAGACATCCATTTGGAAGGTTATTTTTTTGGTCTATCTGATGGTGCAAAGATTAAAATGATACTATGATCAGTTTGAGCATTAAACAAAAGTATGTGAAAAAACTCAATTTTGATATTTTTTAAAAATCTGTTCTGTATTTTAGTAAAATTTCAGCGGAATATTATATTGTGAAGGCATATATCTATGTGTAATTAATTTCGAGAAATTTTGGTTTGTAGAAAACAATCAAAAATTAATTTGAAATGAGGAAACTAACCAATAAATTGAGAGACACCATTTTAAATAAAATTGTTGTAAAAGGTACATTTGTTTGAAAACAAAACAGACATTTTCAAAAGACAAAACGATTCAGATAATCATAAGTCTGCATAAAGGAAAATTTACGTTATTTATTTGAAGAAATTTATTTATTTAAAAACTTTTAAAAGAGAAGAAAATATTTTACTAAGGAAAAGGATTTCCTAGAAAAATGAATCTTATATGCTCGCCACAGGACTTCCTTATACGGCCTACTAAATAATACACATTTTTTGCTGTACTTCATTAAACTTATTTTCTTGAATTATATTAATTTAATCAACTGATCTCTCGAGGGATGTTGAGAATGATATCAAACATTGCAAACTGTGAAATTAAAAATCCCAGTCAATTTTTGTCGTTTGGCAGTCAAACTGGTTATAATTTTGTTTTTTTTTTTCATAACGAGTATAAAACTTTGCCAAGTATAGGTATAGGAGCCGAAAGACCGCATTAAAATCTAGATTACGTTATTTGTTCAAAACCATTTTTTTTAAATTTTAAATAATCAAAAGACGAATATTTTCGTCATTAAAAATCCTTCTGTAATTCGAAGTCCAATGACTGCGAAAATAAAAGCCGAGTAAGGACTTTTATCCTGGGTAAGGGAAGTGGGTATATATGTATATACCGATTACAATAAAAAAGGGAGATGCACAACTAGATGTTACAGCAGTTCCATAGACAAAATTTCAGCGTTCTATGGTTAATCATTAGTAAGCTAGACGAGACATGTACTGACATCACGCTAAAAATAGTCAAAATGGATTCGAGGACGCTCAAAAGGGATATTCCAGTTGAAATATAATACCCGAAAATTTTCCCGATTATAATACTTCTTTCACTTCGTAGAAGGAAATAAAAAAATTTAAATAATTTATCAGTAAATAATATTACTTTAGAAAAGACATTTGAACGATTATGTAATTTAAAACATTTTTTCTGCAGTTTTATTCAAATAGTAATAATTGTTATCCTCTTGATACACCTACTGTAATTGATTAGAATTTTTGTACCATTTTTTAATTCCTTATTTCATTGTACTATAATGTCTAATTAAATTCAATCAAATGAATATTTTGGAGGAGAGACAGAAGTTAAAAATTACATTAATACTTTGAAGCTCTTAATACTTTTCTATTTTCTTAATACAAAAAAAAAATTGTCCTTACGGTTAAGACCATCAATTCGGAATTTATATAGCTATTCTATATAAATATAGCTATTCTTATTCTATGACGTTCAAATTCATTCAAAATATATAGTATTTTATATTCAGAAAAAAAAAGTAATTAAAAATATCGAGCTTTTATTGAATAGATAGCAGTATTATTTAAATTCACTCTTAATTTCTTCATTTTTAAATATTTTAATAAATTTAACTAAATATTTAATTTCCTCAGATTCTATAAAGCACCCGATCAATCGTGAAGCAAAGCAAAAACATCCGTAATTTTAACTGGAACATTTATTAACATCGAAGCAAATCAAAAAACATCTTAAACAAAAAAAAATTACTTAAAATTAGTGAAATTTCAAATTTCTACATATTAATTTTTACAAAATATGAATGCATTTCGATGGTTATTGACATGAGATTCCTCTCCACCGGCCTTCCCCCCCTCCCAAACAGCAAAGGTATTCTATCAAGAGTACAGACATGTCTGTAGAAATGTCTAAAACCAAACTTCAGTCTGAGGTTACATTTTGCCTTAAACTGAAATATTTCTTTTCCGTCTATTAAACATACTAGGAGGGAAAACTCTATGCAGAGTGTCACTGCAAGCTGTAGCAAGGTGCAATTTCTTTTTTGAATAATTACTTATTTTTTTTAAAAATTATCTTAATAATTTTTCTGAACGAAAATGAAATTAAAAAAAGTCAAATTCAAATACTTTAGAATTTACACTTTAAATTAAGAGCAATAATAGATAACATCTAATATAATTTCAAATATATTTATTTTATATTATTATGATCGTGCGAGAAAATGTTCACAGCTATGTAAGCTAAATAAAACATAATTAATTAAAATAAGTAATAATTCAAAGTTTTAAAAAAAATTATCTAAAACTTAAGTCATTCTAGCTTTCAAAGGGAATTTTGTCTGAATTTAGCATTGATAAATTAATATTTAATAATATTAAATCTTTTTAAATGAAACATTTCTTTCATTAAAAAAATTTGCTTTGAAAATATCTATTAGCAGATTTATGCAGTTAATTTTAAAACCGTTGACCATTGGCCATGATGGATTGATCAGGCATACAATCAATGCAGTTTTAACCTGTCGATGATGATGATCTTGGCCATTGGCAGTTAAATATAAAATAAACCCTCTATTATAAACATAACACTGTCGTAAAAAGTGGTATTAAAAAAACTGCTTGTTGATTTTTAAATAGTTATTTAATAATTTATTTCATACCTTGTTCTTAATTTTATAAAGAAAACATGTATTGTGATCTCTGCCTTTTGATGAAATCTTTACAAAATTATCTCACTTTTTAAGTTTTCTTCTTTTTTAATGGATACTTTACTTCTCTGTTTAAGCGCTAGATGGCAGCACCAAAAGCCGATACGGTTTCGTTCTTTGTTTTATAATGAAAATCGCAATTATAAATTTAATCTTGTGATCAAGTTAGAAATACGCAAAACTGACATTGTGAATACAGTCCTTATTATTATTATTGGAGTACTTATATATAATAATTTATTAATTTTTGCTTAAATTATCTGCCTTCGTACTGCGCTGACTAAATTTTAACCGGAAAAAAGAAGAGTTTAATAAAATTTAATTAAATTTAATTAAAGAATTATGTTTTGAGGTTTAGATGAAATTTAACTGATAAAATTATTTCTTTCCTTTTTAGAAACTTTCAGCCGCTATAGAAGGAGTAAAAATGTAAACTAATCAATTTATTATTATGCAATTGAAATGTACTGCGCTAATAGAATGTAATATTCTTCTCAACAAATATAATTAACTCCATTAAAAGAAAAAAAGAAAAATAAAAAAGGAAAAATAGAAAAAGAAATGCAAGAATAAAAAGGTACAAAAGAAATGTTATTTGAAAGTAGAAATGATGCGCTATAAATTTTTCAAAATATGCACATAATTGTTTTTTAAAAAATTATGTGCATATTAAAGACTAGAAAAATATAAAAAAAATATTATATAAGACTGAAAAAATATAAAAAGTTTTACATATTATAAAAGACTAAAACGTATTATATAAGACTAGAAAAATATAAAAAAAAATGGAGCGGAATTAAATTTGAGCAATATTATTTGGAAAGCATGTAAGGTTATTTGACTTAGTGTAATCCACTTTCGACTGAAGATTATGTCAGATAATAAGTCAAGTTTTACATGACGAATGATAAAACAGAATTAAATTTAGATCATATTGTAGAGTATGAAGTTTTTCCCAACTAATCTATGCATCTTTATGTATGCTTTAAAAATATTGAAAGTTTTCATTTAACGATGCAATTCATACATGAAAAGGAATTTTTGATTTTTTGTCGTGTTCCAGGAATCTGAAACGCAGTCAAATAAGTTTTTACTATTTTCCCTTTTTAATGAATGCAAAGAAAATTTAACATGTGGATTGTGAAACTACAATTCAAGGTAAATTTTTTTAATTCTTTAGCCAATCAGTGGTCGACTTTAAATGTCTCTGCTAAATTTATGCACTCAGGCGCCTGTCGGGTCCCGCACCTTGAAAGCTTCAGCAGTTGGGAGAAGAGTCAGCAGAATAGCAGATAAGCATAACCGAGGTACTTCCATATAAGTGGGCCAAGGTCAAAGTAAAGGGCAACCTTTTTCACACGAGATCCATTGTCGTTGTTCTGAACACCTGATTCTATTAATATACCACACTCAATTGCAGAACCATTCTCGCCTCTGAAGGAGCTCTGAGTTAATGTTCAGTACAAGACAGAGAGAGAGAGAAAATGGAATTTGAGCTATTCACATGCGTTAGTGTCTTTCCTTCCTTGTAAGACCCAGACACCTAAAAAACGTTACGTCTTTGTGTCTTTAGAAATCTCCGACTTGTATTACATTGTGCTACACAGTTAACATTTGTTTTAAATGTCTTTTCGGGTGTTTTTAGAATTAGGATCCTAAGGAAATGAGATACTGCTCTGCTCGTATATTGTTGGAAACACTTGCTATACGTTTTCGTATGAAGCGATGGTTACCATCTTAAATTTTAAAGAGCTCAAAGGAGTTAGGTTAGCATTAAAACAATGAAATATAACAGAAAAAAAAGTATGTCAAATTCTTTTTTCTCTCTCGGATTAGTTAGGAAAGAAATCGACCAAATCAAATAATAATCACGATTAATAAAATGAGCAATAAAACTAAATAATTACGAAAAGCATTATGAAAGGTTTTGGCAGGTTATAAGGAATTCTAGCATTTCTCTTTCTTGCTTTCGTTATCTAAGTGCTTTGCATGTCGAGCTAGTAATAAGAACATCTTTATTTTGAATTTCGGCAAAGGTATAGTTGATTTCTAGATTTCGTAGTTCAAATAACCTAACAGTTTCTAAAGTAACATAAATAAGCGCAAGGGATGTTTCATAACAGTAACAGTGGCTACAGGCTACATTTCCTTAAATTTTGAGGCCCACCAGCGGCCGAGTGGAAAATCAGCAACCAGTCCGGACGGGTGGTTCGGACCGGTGTTTGAATATCCCGGCGTACGGGCTGGCTGCATGGGCGTTTTCATGTTTTCTCCCATATGTAACGTGTATGCTAGCCAGTTTCCCTTAGAAAGTCCTACACGAAGGCATGCTCCCCTTTGGCAGATAGCCCTCACGTGTTTTGTTGTAGTCAAATAAACCAAACTAAACTTTAAATTTTGTTCCTATGCTTATATTTTGAAAGCTTCTCAAAATATATGAATATAATGAACGTTTAAATATAACAAATAAAATATAATGAACGTTTAAATATAATAAACGTTTAAATAATATATAAAATCTTTTATACGCTGTGTGTGGAAGAATGTTGTAATAATGAAAAACAAAGATTTTCTGTGTTTAATCTAGGAATTTTGAGCATAGCAGAATATACGTGGGCTATCTGCGTAGTACGGAATGCTTACGTCGAGGACGTTATAGTTCAGACTGGTTCATGTTACACTGTAGAGACATTAGGTTACTTGGAAGCAGGAGATGTGAAAAATGAGCAATGCCCTCGCCGGGACTCCAACCACTGTCCTCTCGAATAGGCGTCGAACGTGCCGACCACTACACCACGAAGGCACGTTAAGAAGGCGGGAGAAGTATCTTATATACTCTCTTTTTTAAAGGGCGTTTGGGGATTAGGGAACCCAGTCGCCAAATCCTGGTGGTGGAGATTCATCCACCACGTTTTTTAGTTCGGGCGGCACTGTAGAGACATTAGGTATTTTTTGAAAGCAGGAGATGTGAAAAATGAGCAGTGCCTTCGCCGGAACTTGAACTGCGGGGTTCTCAAATACTCGTCGAGCTTGCTGGTTACTACACCACGAAGGCACGCTAAGAAGGTGGGAGAAATACCTTATAAACGCATGAAAAAAACCATAAAATTCAACCATGCAGTTAGCTCGTTCACCTGGGATCGGACGTTGCTCGAACTCCCATCATTCAGTTTTCTTAGCCGCTTGGCAATTAATGGGGCATATTTTCACGTAACTTCTGAAAAGCAGAACCTCCAGTTTATTTTCCATTTGTCCTGAGTTATGGGACACTAATCTAACTCTTCAAATTGTCTTAAATATTTTTCTAAATTTTTCACAGAATTTTGCTTATGTTATATTTGACTTATTAAAGCAAATGTGTTTTAAAACATATCATATTTAAAGCAACTTATTTTTTAACTTAATTTTTTAACTGTAATCATGTCTTTTCATTTTTCGCTGCAGTTAGATAAAATGACATTAAACTACCTCTCGTTTATAATCTTTGCAGCATGTATGTCTTGGCATTATGAAGGTATTTAAACTTATTTATCATCTTCACCGTCTGGCAAACTGCTAATTCTCAGAGATGATGCCACTCGAGGAGGAATAAACTGAATTGTTTAAAAGCAGTATACGTAATCTTAGTTACTTTCTTAGTAATTTATATTTTTACTTGATTTTTTAATGCATCTAACGGATGTAGTTTATCGTACATCTATTTTTTCCCAGTTCTGACAAACTTCCATATGAACAGGAAGCTTCACTTTCGGAGAGTTCGTGAGCCAGATCAGTACCATTTACTTATTACAGCTTAGAAGCTCATGATGAATGCACTATAATGCGTTATTGGCATTTCAGAGTTTTTTCCCGCCGCGCAGCAGACCTAGTAACCATGGTAACAATAGCTGAAGCATATTCCCTAATTTTTCTTTTCGGACTTCATTTCTGTTTAGCATCTTTTCGCTTCATCAAAAGCACACGAACGAAGACTGGCTTGAATTCTTGACATAAGGTGAAGAAAATAAGTATTATGCGGTGGTGACGACACGCTTTATGATCGAGAATGAGGGAGGGTGAAATGACCTTGAAATGCCTATTTTGAAGTAACAGATTATAGGTCAGAACATACATACATAAAGTATTTACAGATATAAAAAATGCTATAAAAAGGTTAAATTATCAAGGTGGTAGTTAAATTTGATTCTTATAGGCAAATAAAAGTAAACTGTGAGGCAGCCCTGGGTATAAATCCCACCCGCAATACATGTTACAGTTAGATTCTAAACAGCAGTGATGCGAAAGGTAATATTCTTACAAAGTCTTTATCCTTGTGGTGTTCTACCCTTTAAAGGATAAGAAGAGTGTCAAAAACGCACTTGGGCTCAACCTTATTCCAAGAATTAAAATTGTTATATCAGCAGTTTACATCATCAAAGCAGTGGGGTTTATATTTTATTGCTTAAAATACAGGTTTATTAATATATTTTTATTTTAAATTATGCTGCTATAAAAAACACAAAATTCAAGGATTGAAATTTAATTTTTGAGAAAAATATAAATATGAAAAGAAATTCGTCATTTATTACCTGTTTATTAAGTAACAACAATACATAAGATATTTTTTTTGTTTTTAGGCAATGTTAGTTTCACACAGGTTATGCTCGAAAAATATAAAAAATTCATTTCATTTATTATTTCTTGAAGAATAGTTATCATCGCGTGTCATAACTATGAAGTCATTTGCCGATATGTTGGTCATGTGACCCATTTTACTAGTTTCATCCCTATGAGCAACTTTGCGAGGGAAGTGTAACACTTTTTATTGTGTGTAAAAATGTTGTTTGCAGATTGCAAGCTTCAAATGAAAAGGGATATTCCTAGACATAAATGATTTCAGTTCTCTAGCCATCCGGGTATAAAATAAGAAACTTGTTGCATTCCGGTAAGGTGTTAATGCCACCGCTGCTCATCTAAATGGACTTAATGAAGCAGTTTACCAAAACGTTCAGATGCAGGAGTCGGCTGCTTTCAACTACATCCAAGACTGAACCTCTAAGCTGTCTGAAAAAACATCAAAAGAGTCTTTGTCCTACTTTAAGTGTAATAAAAGATCTCGAAACGAAAGGAATTCGCAGGAACCTCACTATAACATAGACGAAAGCTTGGAAGATATGTTACCATAAGTTTTCTGAAAACTAACAAGACCATATCATACGTAACAAACCACATGAAATTCATAGAAACAAAAAATTAGTTAAAACTTGACGCAAAAACCCCAGCAGAATATATATTTGATACCCGTCTTAATAAGCAATATCCAATCAATTTTTGAGTGAAATTCATAATATTTATTTTCCCTGGATTAAGGCCCACATGGGCCTTGCTGGAAATGAGAGGGCGGTCACATTGGCAAAAGAAGCTGCCCTGGGAGCATGCAGATCAAGACTTGGATGTATTCTATTCGAGAAAAAGTATGACTACGCTCATAAAACGAGATATTACTGAACAAAGGACGCTGGGAAAAAAAACAATGGCCACATAAGAAATATTGAGATTAATCAGAAGATGAGAATATACAATAGATTAAACTACAAGAAAATGAAAATTACAAGACTTTTAATATTAAATATAATAATGTCCACATCGTCGAAACTAAGAATATTCTGCCAAATCATCAGTTCGACCTCGAAACTAATTCTAAAAATTACATAAAATTAATGACAGCAGCACAGAAAATTATTGGGAGGATAAATAGAAGAAAGAATAAATTTGGAATCTGGTTTGAGTTATTACTTTTTTTTTGTGTGTGGGTGTGTTTGAATGTTGGATCTGATGAGTTTATATTCATCAATCGTCTTTTTAAGTTTGTTCTGTTTTGTTTTAATTTTTTAAGTTTCACGGTGACTGTTATCTGGGCAAGACTATGTGAGCCTTATGGTTGAATGTGGTTTCGGTTAGGTGGGCTGAAAGCTATGCGCCTTTCAGTTACCAATTACGCATCTTAATAAATACAAGGAAAACTTTAGGCTTTTAATGAAAAGTCAAAATGAATACTAATCACGATATGCTGAAGTTTGAACATTGTTATAAAAAACAATAAACTAAAAATAGGGTGACATGACTTGATGTTTATACTTATCAACATTTTTGTCATAGTTCTAATCAAAATAAGATTTTAATATGCGGAGAAGAATTTGTAAGGCCACAGTTAAATGTATTTAAAGTATATCACAAACCTTTAACAAAATTTTTCTTTATTTTATAAACTCAATATGAAACTAACTGCCTATGCCTAACTTTTTATAAACATTCTAAAAATATTTTCCTACGTATTTATAAAACCCAAATTTTAATTGACAGTAGTAAAACCTTACAATTTTTTAAAAATTTTATAAGTTTTCTTTTACTTTAAAAAATATTTTAATAAGTAATATTTAAAAAAATAATAAAAAGTTAGGATTATGTAATGTATTCCCAGTGCAGTCATTACTTACCAAATGGCTGAGTACTTCTTTCAGAATTACAAACTTACCTGAGAATTTGCATAGTTTCCAAATACTTTTTATTGATTAGAATTATGCAAATGAAAAATATCTTTTTACCATCGAGAATGTCCGTAAATTCCCTAAAAGCGTTTTACATTTTGTATTATTTCTACGATATTTCTCTATATGCTTCCTGAAAACAAATGTATAACAAAATGTCATCTTCCTTTATATTTCTGTTCTTTTTTAATCCGTACATTCATCTTAAATGAAAAGAATTTGTAGGAGTGAAATTTCTTATGTATTATTGCAACATTAAATCAGAATCCATCCCAATATGTTATCCAGATAAGTTCCAAAGCGAAACAACCCAATTAAATATATATATAACTCCGTTTTGGGGCGAGAAAACTCTAAGAGACAATATCCGAAAATCTCGGAAACCCAGATGGAACTTAAAGATGTTATATGTCTGATGTTCTCTAACTACCTAAACAACTTAAAGACTGACAAATTTTAAATGATTTCAGAAGTCAACTTGACCTTTAGCTGCCTGAGCAACTTTAAGATTGGCAGCCTTTAACCTGCTTGATCTCCTCTAGCCACCATAATTATTTTAGGACTAGCACACAATGTATTTCCAGTCTGACTTTCTAGTCACTCATACGACTTTAGGACAGACAGGTTTTACTTACTTCACTTTCTCTAGCGACTTACGTGACTTAAGCGACTCTAGCGACTGATGAACTTTATTCGTCTGTCTTCTGCCTAAGTATTAGATAACAAATATTATTACTCGCGATTTTTTATCTTAAGCCCATAGTCTTGAAAAACATTTCCTTACTCAGCAGATTGACCAGCAGACGATGAGGAAAGAAATAACATTCTATTTATTACATAAAGGCATAAGAAATATGTGATACGCAATGAGGTGCAATGTGTGTACTAGCGGGACTCGGCTAGTTCTTTAAAACACTAAAAGCATTAAAAGGATCATTATCTCACCTCTTTCGAAACCGTGCGCCATTCGAGTGTAGTTGCGTTTTTGTGGGATTGTGTGATTGGGAGGAGCTTGGATCACGATGGTTCTACGTGAGGAAGGTCTAACTGGCTTTCACCTGTTCCCCTAGTTACATTAGATATGCTGTTAATTACTGAATGTAAGTCGGAAGAAGTTTTGAATTTCATCATGAAAGCATTGTTATGGTACCCGAAAGAATTCGAAATGCAATATACAGATGTAACAATTTCAGGTTTAAATTATGGGAAGGGAAGCAGTGTGAAAAGGTATTTTTACGCAAGACATCGTTACGGAACACGCAGAAACAACCTAATAAGGTATTTCCTCACTCCCTTCAGCATGCCTTCGTGGTGTAACGGTAGCACACTCGATTCATATTCGACAGGTCCAGGGTTCGAGTTCCGGAGAGCTCATTGCACATTTTTCACATCTCCTCCTTCAAAATAACCTAATGACTCCCTAACTAAAAGGATAATTCGTTACCACCAGGATTTGGCGATATGGTCCCCTAATCTCCAGTTTCCCTTTAAAAGAGGGAATATATAAGGTACTTTCTCCCTCCTTCCAGCATGCCTTCGTTGTGTAAAGGTTTGCATATTAGAGAGGTTTAGATTGGAGACCCGGCGAGGGCATTGCACGTTTTAAAACGTCTCAATAACCAAAATCCCTAATAACTCTACAACCTCTAATGTCTTTTTATGACAATGTCAGTGTTACAACCCTACGATCTCCATAGCTCTTCTATCAAGTTTTTTTTTTTGGATAGTATATGTGCAGATATACTTTCTTTTTATAAGTAACAATGGCAACGCGTTCATCAGTAAGATCACATAACCATTTTCGGCAGACGAGATGCTAGACGGAAATGATGATAAAGTTTGAAAAACAGAAAAAAGATCTCTGAATTCTTCTTATGATGCGATTCTGCTTAATATGATGTTATTCCGTTTTTATGATGCCATGGACAGATCTTTTTTCTTCTTATTTCTTTTTATGTGTTATCTTCGTGTTAATTATGTTCGCGTGTTTTCGTCATTAAATTAATAATTTTCGCTACCATTGTCATCGGTAAGACTGTTTCTGTAGTTCGTAAATACAACAATGTCCTACAGTCAAAAGACAACAAAATAATGACAAAAAAGTAGATCTACTCTGCATACTCTCATTTATATAAGCATTAAATATTATATTAGTAATTCCAAATTGACGGACGTCCTAAAACGATTCATATTTTTTTGTTTTCACGCCTAGTCTCTTTCAGTAAAAAGCACAGCATTCGGCACTAAGATGACCACTTATGAAAATTACCAGTATTTCTGTGAACCACTATAAGCACGAGTATTGAATTTCACCTCTCTAAGACAACCACCATCGCTGCCTATGTGTAGTCGTCTTATAGAGGTTCATATTTTTTCGTACCTTGTCATTTTTGATAAAAATCACTGCATTACACTGTTAATATCTTACCAATCATAATCACTATTTAAGAAGTTTTATTTTAAGTATTTGACAAATGTCGCAAGAAATACGTTTAACGTAAACTTTGATATTGATAGAATACAGAGTCCCTATTTGGTGCAAATTGCAAGTTAAAGTGTTTGATGATTTTTAAGAAGACAGTGGTGTTATCTTCTTTCTCAGACACAAAAGCAAGAGATGTTATATTACAAGACAAAAATCCTTTTTCCCAGAAAAATTTGCCTAAGTAGGAGATCGACTGTTTATCCTACGAGTCAAATAATTTGATCCTTTTCATTAGAGTCCAATTATTAAAACATATTTTATCCTTTATTACATTTTTGAAGTAGATTTTTAAGTTTTTCAGTAAGTTTTGTTTTAAAATGATCATAAGGCCGCCTGCAAAAAAAAGAAACAAATTTTTAATTAGATAATTACCATTATGGAAACTCAAAAATAAATAACTTAGTTTCAGCCTTTGAGTAGTTCGCACTTGAGGAGGCAGTAGTTAGATTAGTAAACTATATTTGGAGAGTAACTCTTTCGTTCTTAATTGTTGCTTGCCATTGATTCATATCGTCAATTTTATGCTGCTAATTTGCCATTAAAAGTGTATGTACCAGTTAGCCTTTTGCATATCAAATAAGACGATAATGATTATGGGAATCAGTGTCTTAATGTCATAAATACTAGCAATTTGCACTTAATTTTAATTAAAAAAATGAAAGGAAAGCAAACTTTCTATTTCCTTTCCGTATTTTTTCTCATAATGAAATTTAATTTAAGTTAAAAAACGCTATAGTGAAAAAATTATCAGTAAAAATATCTTAATATCACTTTAACAGAATATTTTTTTCTCGATGCATAACCTTGTAAGAAAGAATTTTCATTTTGTTCGATGAAAATACAAGTTCACAGTAGTTTTGTAAAACTAAATAGACATATTTATTGACTGTTAAATTTAATCAAAAGACGAATCAGATATAAATAATTACTTCTGTTAATTCTAACTTCCCATTTTTAGAAAGAATTTTCGTTACATATTTTAAAACAACAGATTTAGCAAAGTAAACTTTTTTCCACTTAATATTCGCATTTCCATTTAATATAGAAAGCTAAATAGCAATATAATAACTCCCACCTGCTAAATTTCTTCAGCGCGTTACAATTACAGTTACTGTGCAATAATTACAATTATAATTACTATGCTATCATGCGATTGAGCTGAAAAACATATTTACGATACAATAGTATAATATTATTACTTGGAAAGAAAAACCAATACTTCTTTTTTCTAACAAAATCATATATTTGACAGTAATAGTTTTTAAAAGGCAACGTCCCTTATCTAGCGATTTACGTAAAAGTTCTATATTTAAATATACGGTTTGATTCAGTTTAAAAGAGTGTTCTTTTGTACGAATTTCATAATGGGACGATAGGATTTTGCTGACCTCAAATTTTTAATAATTGATGATTGAGATCAGGATTATTTATATTATAACAAAACAGTCGAGCGCTGTCTACCTACTGAAAACGCCTTTATTTAGGACTCTTTAAGGGAAACTGACTGGTATTCACGGTATAGTGAGGAAAGCCATGAACTTTCCATGTGTCAGCCCGCCCGCTGGGATTTCAAACCAGGTCAATTGGTTTAGTTTATTTGATTCCGTTAAAGCACGCGTTGGCTATCTGCTTGAGAGGAGGTATGCCTTGGTGAAGCACTTTCTACGGGAAACTAGCCTATCTACATTACGCATAAGGAAAATCACGAAAACGCCCAATCATCTGGAATCGAACCCAAGTCAACTGCCAGCGGTTAGCGACTTAACCGTTCAGCCGCAGATCAACTGAGCCCGGTTCGAATTACCAACGTTCAGCAATTTCACAACTGTGCCGCTGATGGGCTGTTAATGGTTCAAAATGTTAAATGAAAGGAACTTACAAATGGATGGTAATCACTTTGCAATTAGAAACGAAGTTTATCAAGCAAAGTTATTAATAAAATACTACCAGTGGTGTACCTACATTGTATTTGAAGATAAAACGAATACACAAACTATCTATCAGATGTCGTGCAAGGTATTCAAAATCTTATTTTCATTGGATGATTATAAACATCATTTGGAAAAACAACGAGGGGAGAAAAGAGCCAATTATCTCACAAGTGTTTCTTTAGTAAAGATATAAAATGGAAAAGATCTAAATTTCAGAAAACTGTTCAAGCTCAACAAAACACTAGATCTCTGCGTAAAATGTGAAATTTGACAGACTACCAGGAGCGCGCATAGATTTACCCGATTCAGGCGGCAAAGCACATAGACACAGCCTTGCTTACACTCATATTGGAACCAAACCTTTGCAATATGAAGACCAGAATTTATACTTAAGTAAAAAGGTTTAAAATGCAAACATTGAATAGAAATTGGATACATTTAGAACATATAAAGCAACACTGTATAGTCAGTGACGCTATGGGCTGCAAAAATAGTGTCTCATGCTAGTATTTATTACATTAGCCAAACGAGGAACGCTGTTAAATCATCCTAGGTTTATTCGCTGCTGCTGAACGGGCCGGCAATATCAAACTCCCGTATTTTTCTCAGGTGGGACATAAATACGAGTGATTTTTCCATTGAAATCCTTTATTAAAACACACCTTCTTAGGTAAAATGACGTCTGTATTTTCTTGAAGGTCATAAATTAATAATTCTTTGTTTGCCACAATTTAATAGCAAAGGAATCCATTGTTGCCTTCTTAAATTTCATTACAAAATGCTGCGAGTATTTAAGAAATATAGGAAAAACAAAAACCTGTGGAATTATTTTGCCTTTTATTCGCATTTGTTTTCCTCGTTCTTTATCAAGAGTTTTAATATCGTTAAGCTCCGTGAGAGGTTTTCGTAGGCACGTTTAATTATTCTGGTTTCTGTTTCAAAATATTCGGTTTCCGCTAATAATTATTTCCGGCTTACTAATATGTGTATCCAGGAGCTGTTGGAAATGTTTTCTGCAAGCAATGCTATTTTTAAAAGTTTTTGTTCGACATCTATTTTTGTGCCTTTACGCTCCTCTTTGGGTAACGCAGCGTGAAAAATGGGTAAAGCAGGCGTGATTCCCTGATGAAGCAGCTTTTGTGTCGCTGGTGAAAAAAGCCACTCCTGATCGCGAAAGACAAGAGTGCTCCTAAATTATATGTCGAAGAGTTTCTTTTATCCCTAAAGTGAAAACGTTTAAAATCTGTAATGCAGCAAAACTTATCTAATGAACGGAAATCACTACATTGATTCTGAATTAATTACGTAATACTTAAACGAGAATATCATACATGAAAAATATGCAACTAAGAAGCAATGTTGCAGTTGCAGAAATCGAGATCCAGATTTGAACTTAACTGAGCACTCAAATGCTTTAATTAAACTTAACTGAGCACTCAGACGCTTTAAAGTCACTATGTTAAAACTTGCTTTAACTAAACTAACGTTTGACTAAACGTTAAAACGTTTGACTTCTTTCCAATTTCTGGCTTCTCTCCACTCTTCACGGTGAAACGTTTCAGTAAATGAACTTTGTTGCATATAAGTGCGATAGCATTGCATGGTATCGGCTTCGTAAAATCAAATAGTAAGTTTGAAATAGCTAAACATTCAGCTGTATTAACGCAGCAAAGTATGATTAACTACAAATTATGACAGCAACTATTATCACGACTTCTTATAATCATAAACTTAAGGAGATAATTTTAAATAAATAATAACAAAAAAAAACTGAAAGATTTTTATATGTTATACTACGACCAAAGAGGCTTTTTGTTTTCATTTACACGCACATACACGTCTCGAGAGAGCACTTGGGCTAAGGCTTCTTTGGGCTAAAAACATTCGCAAACAGCATATATTTATAATTTCTGATAGACAGTCTCGAGCGTTGGGGATAAAAATATTTTATTCCGGACTGTGCTGCCACTTCTCACTTTGAAATCGTTGAGCTTTGAATCAAAAATTCGTCAAAGCTTTAAGAAACATGAAATAGCAAAAAAAAAAAATTCGAAATTCAAGATTCGGGCTGCCAGGTGCCCATGTTCAGGTAGAGGACTACATTATTCAAAATTTGATGGCTTTAGGTACCGTTGTTTTTTCATAATGCGAGAAACATACATTCATGCAGATTCTTCATTATTTAACTTCTTTAAATATAATACGGGGCTATCACATTTGGTGACAACAATTTAAAAGTAATTCAACGTTTTTTTGTGATTCAAAGCAAAATCCCGTTTCGAGAATAATAGCCCTCTTGGACTAACCCCCTTTGGGGTAATAAATTATAAAAAATATTACTATAATAAATTCTTATTATTAGTTACATAATTATATAAATAAGATTAACATAACAAAAGGATTATTTAAAAACAATAAGCTCCTCAATTTGAATGTTTTCAGTAGATAATTCTGAATATTGAAATTAAAGTATTTGTTATTATTGAAACTAAAATTTATGTATTATTAAATTCGTAATTAAATAGACATTATTAAATAGGAAATGAAAAAATCAATATTAGTCAGAAGCAGGAAAAGTCAAATTGTATAAGATTGCGAAATAGCCAAAGAGAGGACTAAAAAGGTATTAATCACCACTTGAAATTTTTTTAAGATAACTCGAACATGGCATTTAACATTTTTTGCAGCTCGTTTTAAGTGTTTAAAACGCCACTGTGACAGTTAGATAAAAGCAATTTATGGTAGATTTCTAACAGTGCACACCCCCAGAATAATATTTCTAAGCTTTATATTTTTAAAAAGAAAGGAAAACTAGAAAAGTTAGGAAAATCCCTTTAATGAAGATTCGAATTCCCAATCATGAATTGTAATTTAATGTTAGGAATGGTGGGGATACAGATAATTAAAGCTTTTCTTCCCCGAGAAAAGTGTTTTTTACTTCCTTGTACGAAGTAAAAAGGAAGTATTGTAATCGCGAAAAGTTTCGGGTACCATATTTCAACGAAAATATCTATTTTGACCGCTCTCGAATGTGATTTAACGATGTTTTTGAGTGACATCCTTGCGTAAGGAACAGAATAAAGGACTCGCCCCAAATAATTATAAAACTGATTTAAAATGGATCTTGAAGGGATTTTTTCGTGGCGTCTGTGCGTACGTACGCCCCGAAACGTACGTATGCATGCATGTATTTCGCATAACTCAAAAACGAGTAGCCTCAGAACGTTGAAATTTTGTATACAGGGCTTGTAGGTGTGCAAATCGCGTTTTGGTTGCAATCGGCCGCACCAAAAGTATATAAATATGTGTATATATCCACTGTGTTACTCGGCTCAGTGTGCTCAGTTTCTCTATTCTTATAAGTTCGTAAAGTGTGCATTTTTTCTATAAAAATGATTGAATTATGTTGTTCTTATCTTTTGGTTAAGATTTGTATGCCCTTAGTTACCCTGCGTGCAATAATTGGGGAATTATCAACAATTTAAAAGTTTTTTAAGTGCGGCTAAGCCTAATTTTTGGTTATGATCGCGTCCATTTTGTTTACATTTGAAGCTTAACAGAATGGTGGGTTTGTTGCCAATCTAGAGAAACTAAGCTTCACAACAACAAAGTAAAGTCTTTTTTTATTGTCGCGAATTAAATAATGCTTGATTCATTCTGCTTTACCAAGAAGGTTAGATTAAGTTAGCTTCTTTGAACATGGTAAAGCATAGGAGTGCTATCTGCCTCAAGCGAAGGGTGCTTTCGTGAAGGACTTGAGTAAGCTGGTTCGTATTTGCGTTGTACGTGAGAAAGAGTAAGCAAAAACAGCTTATTCGCATGGATTTGAACCCGAGTTTAACTAACGGTAGTGAGTATCCATAACCATGGGGCCACTGGCAGGGAAATGGCAGAAAGTTCTAGTTTTTCTAAAGCTTTGCTTGCACTGAGCTATTTATTCAAATAAAGCATTTTTTCTTTTATATTCAGAAGTATTTTAGAAAACAAACAGAGGTTTATGAAAATACTCCTTTAACATTACAACATAAATTAGAAGTTTACTTTTTAATAACACTGGGATTAACAATGCCATATATTCCTGAGGTATCGAAAATCCATGCATGGCTTCGATGATAGGATTCTCTAACCCTTAAATACTAAGAGAGTACCACCAAATAAAAGCCTTGTCTGTGCCATAGTAATTTCCTAAAGCCATAAACAACCATTTAAAACAAATCTGTTTTGTTTTGTTATAGTTGTTTTAGTGATTGTGTCAGGACTGAGTGTTCGATGCATATTCTTGGCAAGCATCTTCGTAACAGCTTAAAGTCCTCATCTGGAACAGGGAGCTGAATGCAGCTATGTTCGGTAGTAGGATACTGTTATTAAGTTGGAGAATAACTGCACTTGAAAGGGATTTAAAATCCTCTTTTATTAAATCAATATTATTTACAACCACTTCCCAACTCGGGAGGGATACAGAAAGTAAAGACCACACTTGGGTCTAAAATGAACAATCAGATAAATTTAAACTAAAGCTAAATAGAAATTAAATTACTCTTTGCTCACAGAGCTATACGCGCAGGTTGGCCTCTAACTAAATGGTGCGTAGCAAGATTTACTAATACTAACGCACTTGGATTTATTTCAATAAGCAATCACGTAACAAGCACTATGGCTTAGAATTTAACTGCTAGCTGGTCAGGCTAACGTCGAATAGAATGATCATGGTCTGAGACTAAAAGCTCTCTCACACTGAGAGGTTTCTACCTCTGGTTTAAACAGAACTTGGCTCCACTTCAAATTAGCATAAAGCTGAAAACGCGCACTTCTTCTAACGGGAAGTTGAAAGTGAGAAGAGATAGAAAGATTTAAATTAAAATAAAACTTTGTTAGTTTAACTAAAACCTTACAATTGTAATCTGACATCAATAAATGATAGAGGAATAAAAGTGCTATGAGGAAACTAGCTTACCACCAAAATAAAATACAGTTGTGATATCTTTATATATTGATTATAGTCTATTTGAAAGATATTTTTATCTGTCTACACCGGTTTAACTATCTCTGAAGCATCTGTATTGCTTTATAAAATAGTGTTGATGTTATATGCATTACTAACTTCAAAATAAAGCATTTTGCAATGAATGCTTATGTATTTTAATGCCGCACGCGATAAAATAACTAACAGCTATGTATATTCCTAACATCTGCAACTCTGTCTTAATTCTCTCGTTGCCTTTAAACTAAGCATTCTGCCTGTAATATATCCAAAATGTCACCAATTTCCAAACAAAGGTGGCAACTATATTCGTTCATTTTTGTAATACTTAAAAAAATCAACTTTTACCGGAACTGGGCTGTTCAAGTCGGCGTTTTTCAAGGGTCAATAGTGTGTTAGGAAACTGACACTGTGTTTCATTTTTTTTACAGAAAGAGCTTAATAAACTTCAATTACGAGTTTTGTGAAAGTCGAGCTGAATCTGGCAAAGTAGTACACACAGGAATGTGTTCATCTTGCATTCGACGCTGCCAAGCTTCTGGTCTCTTTTTTTCTTTTGCCATAGCCGACAAGAGTACCTAAATATCCCTATTCTCCCACAGATTTCTGGGTATTTAGTTAGTGGGAAAGGGAACTTTTAAGCTCTTACTAACATTTCATTGTCTTGAAGAAAAAATTTAGGGAATTTTCTTTTCGTCTTGTTGTGGTTGAAACAGAAGATGTCGGTCTGAGATTGTTGTCCCTTTAAAGGGCTATGATCCTATTTTAAGATCCACTTCCGCTATGTAGTCGTTGCGATAATGCCGCAGAAAGCACTGGCCGACTTAATATGAGAAGTTTTACATCTGTCTTTATCTTGTTGAAGAAGAACTGTGGTTCTATTTCAGTTCATTTGCCTCGGGAGATAGTGTTCATAAATTCGAACTCGTTAGGTTTGTCACTAGACAGAAAATAACTGTTTCAAAGCTTTATTGATTAAATTCTCAGCTATTTAATTTTCTTTAATGTAATTGACAGCAGAATAATTATGATTGTATAATTAACGTGATTGTTTCAGCTACTTTAACACATGTGATCACAGTGTGTTGATGTAATCATCTGTTATTTTTGAATTCAGGAGAAACGATGTAAATATTTTTGGATTTACATTTTAAAACAAAATTCTTTGACTAATCGAGTATTTCAAATATGTTTCTCAAACTCAGATTTGTTAAAAGTACTTGAAATACTAATAAGTGATTTTTAAACATGGACATAAAAACCAAGGCAAAATACTTTCACATTTTCTGGGCTTAATATCGAACGATTCAAATTTCAAGTTCTATACCTATTTAAACCTCACTTCACATTTCTTCATATTTGATTTATTTTATGTTTAAACACTTTTTTAAACAGAAATAAGTAATTCAAAATTTGAAACAAAATATACTGGGACTATATACTAGATACAACGTTGGATTAATTTATACTAAAGGGAAATTTAAACTATAATTCTTTTGATAAAACTGTAATTTCTGTAATTGCTATAACAGTGCACCGAGCATAATATTAATAAAAATATTAGCAGAAATTTTCGCATTCGAATACATAATTTAGAAATTATATTTTATGTAATTTGTGATGGGAAATTTCATAATTATATATTTGTATTATATATAATTAAGTGTTATATGGTAGTTTAGTACAGATTTAGAATGCAATATAAATTAATTCGTGTAAAAATTTGAATTTTGTTTTTAAAATAATAATCAAATTTAAAACAAAATCCCATTTTCTCGTAATTCGTAACGTTCTGAAAGTAAAAAAAACTTAAATTCTGTTCAACATACCTAAACTTGAGCTTATAAGTGAAATAATTACAAACAGGATTTGACAGTTATCCTTAGTTACTTAAGCTATCTTGAAATATTAAGAGCTGATTGATTATAATGTAAAGGCTGGTTTCACACGAAAATATTTTCTGAATAATATAAATAGGTGTAATTCTTTTCAGAAATTTATAAAAATATTAATATTTATAAAATATATAGAAAACTGGGAGATTTTTAGTCTGTATTATCCTGTTTTCGGAAACAAGTATTTGTAATTGCAAGAATAATGAAATGCTTTTTTGCTTGTTACAATTATTTCAATTAAGTAACATTTACAAATTTGCTTTTAACAAAATTTGGATTTACATACAAAGAAAAGGAGCACTGTTGCTATTTTTAACGCTCTTCACTCAAGTCAAGAGATAATTATGTGGACACCTGCTAAAAAACAAACTTTTAAAAGAGATGTTTTACACTCAAGGAATCTCTTCTGTTTATTGAATGTCAAGAGGATGTGTTTTTACAAGAACTGAAACATAAACTTCCTTCCCACGGTTTACTCCGTTGAATGTCGCGACGTTTTAGTTATCGCTTCTCATCTTATTAGTACTTTCCACAGTTTACACATTTAAGTCAACGCTCGAGTTAAGGAAGTTTTAACTCAAAATAGACGTGGAAAATAAACTTTAATTGATATAAACCTATTAAAAATATACGATAATTTATTAACAATATAACACTGAGCTTTTTATTCGTGTTAACAGAAATAGACTGCTTTTAATTACTTTGTTTAACTCAATTATTTTGTTATCAAATTTGTTATTATTTTGTTGTTTAACTCAATTATTTATTATTGAACTCTTTTATTTTAAAGTATTTAAACAAAATTGTATTCATACGTGTTTGAAGTAATTTCTGCGAATGAGCGTGTTTTCCAGAGTTGCGTATTCACATTTGGGATTAAATCCATGTTATCCTGTGTCTACCAAAGTTTTTGAACGGCTTTCATTTTTAGAATTATTTTTAAGGTTTAGTTTGAATTGTAACTGGAACATTAATTAATGGAACATTAACTTTAGAACATTAACTGGAACATTAATAACCACTTAAAACTGAAAGGCAGCACTACCATTTCTTTTCTTTATTATTTCAGGAAAAAATTATTTTAAGTTCACAAACATATTATTTTAAAGGCGTTTCTAACTTAAGTTTTGAAATAAAATATTATAAACTAATAAATAAATAAAACATAAATAGTTTTAAATTATATCACCAGTATGGAAATAAAAAATAAATCGTTTTAAATTATAACTTTGGCTCCTTACGAGCAAACAATATCTTCACAATACGCAAATTTCATTCAGTAGGAAGAAAAACTATGGCTTATAGCTGAATCACTCATTTTTTCGTGCAACATTAGCTTAATGTCTTTATTTTTTTGATTAAATACGAAATATGAATAAGAAATAACAACTTTCAAAACTTTTTACTTAACCTTTTGTTTTAAACATTTTATTTTTCAAAACTTTTCATTGTCAAAGCTTAATTTTTCCTTGCTAAAATTTTAATATTCAGCATTTAAGCAAGGTTAATTTTTATCTAAACGTGAATCTATTTCTTATCCTGGTACTCCTCATCTTAAAAGAATATGGGGATAAAATCTGGCTTTTTCTGAAGGGACATAACGGGTTTTTTTCCATATTTCGATTCTACGACTAAACTTTTGCCCAAATATTAAGATTTTGTGAAAATCGCACGAGTAGTTTTTAAAAAATTAGCTCTCCAAATTTTACCTCTTCAATAGTTAATGAATTTGTTACATATTTATTAAAATCTCTTTTTTTCCTTTAAACTTACCAGGTTTCTTTTTTCATAATTCAAGACTTAAGTAAGTTCAGTTCCACTAAAGCTTAAAAATATTTTCTGATATATTTTTTAAAAGTGTATTTTTTAGTAATTATTATAAATTTTTAGAAAACGGTTTTGAATTATACGTTAAAATTTTTATCATCATTTTCAAGTAGATGTATATTTAGGTATACCAAAAGAAAATAATGCGATTTACGCACTTTGTTAAAATTATTTGAAAGAATGAACGATGCACCTCTTTTTATCTCTTATGTACAATGAAGAGAACAGAAAATAGGTTACCATGAATTAAGAATTTCGCTAAGTGGATTATTCTTGGCGCGTACTGAAAAAAAGTGCGCCAGGGTAAATTTCTAAATTTCTCTGTATGTTTCTCACCAAATTTTATAAAATATATATATTTCGGCAAAATCTAAGTCGTAGAATCGAGATATGGAAAAAAATCGTATGTCTTTTCAGAACAATATGATTTTGTGTAAAAATATCTATCTTAGAACTTTGCTGCATGTAAATCTGACAAATAACCTAAATCACGCTTTCGAGACATGAAAAACACAAATTAAATTTTGTCAAACGATCCAGTAAAACAGAGGTACAGAATTGTCCCATTTTTATTTCTGCAGAGCAGAGTGTACGCAGTAAAAGTTAAAATGTCATTAAATCTGATAATAAAAACGTGAGCCATTAAGTTTATCATTCCTTTGAATACCCCTAAAGCTATTAATATAATGCAGTATTTTCCGCTCTCTATTGAAACGTGAGAGTAAACCTGAGGCCTTACTTACGTCTAATATGTAAAAATGCAAATTTTTGGTGTGCAACAAAGAAGAATCTTTTATATCTTGAAACAGTAGTTTAATACTGTTATTCTTAAAAGGTTCAAAGTTAGTTAATTCAGTTAACTTAAGTTAATTCAGTCTTATAGCTACTATTTTCTCAACTTATTTGTGTGAAATTAATTTTGTTATTTTTAAAACTATACATATAAGAACAGGTTGACTTTGAAGATGGCTTACGGTTCTATCTAGAAACATATCTATAACTATGCAAACATGCTTATAATTTTATTATATGGGTTGGATTGTTTATCCCGTTTTTGCTTTTATCGCCTTGTATAATTGAAGTACTCAGAATTTAATGAGAATTCAGTATTAATATAAAATTATAAATACCAAAATTACGTAATTAAATTAATGAGAATATGCATAATTAATATTATTGCTTCACTATAACTATAGTTTTATCCATTCTTATAAAAAGTACGTCACTTATATGCATATTTCTAAGGAGGGGTGTACGAAGCATAAAAAGCGGTGAACCACTGATATAAATTTTGGATTTCTAATTATCTGTTTATATATTTAATATTATGCATTTTGTTAGAAACTGTGCCATATTTATAATATAATGGTCTAGGCTATATTCGAGACTCGAAAGCAAGAAATTTTTCTTTTGCGGATACACTACTTTTATCCGAGTTGGATTCTATTTGTTGTTCATTTACTACATAATGTATTAGGTATTACTATTTGTTATTACTACTTTCATTTACTAATTACTAGAATGAAAATACTTATAAACATTTGGCCTTTAATAAACTCTATTGGTCAACTTGTTGCATTACTTTGAATTTATTTTGTTTTAATTTATAACCAAATCACTATTATAAACTTTAAAAATTTATAATGTGAGCTTCTTTAACCAGGTGTCGCTGCTGTTCTAAGGATCTTTCAAAATGTATTAAATGTCAAAGGTATATTTGAAATTTTAGTTTTTAATTAATAGTAACTAATTTAACCTTGTGTTTCGTATTTAATGTTATTATTCGCTTCTTATTATTATTTTAGAACCTTAAAGTTAATTCAATATTTCTCTAATAAATTTATTCTTCGTTTTAAAGGTCCGTACTTTATCTTTTAAAAGGCATTAGAGTATTGTCTTGAATACAAGGCGATATGTTATATTTTAAATACATTTCTGAAGACAGTACCTTCAAATGTGAATAAACAATCACAGAAAAATATTATTTTAAGGAATTTACCATTTTCAACTCATAATTTACGTTGACAGAAAACTTATTCTCTTAGGATCACTCTGAAGTGTGCTGTTGGATACAAATAATTATATTGTTTATAAAAGCTCTACAACATAGATAATTCAAATATATAAAGCTGTAATTTTATTTTAAATCGTCTTAAAAAATGCAGAGTAATCTTACAGGTCAGTTGTTTTATATTTGTCGAATACACTATTTTATTTTTTAAGAAATTCGGTAAATACTGCCAAAAATGGGAAAAACTATATTTTTCCTAAAACGGTATTTTTAAATATAAAATTTCATACATTTCAAAGTAACAATTGCGTGATTTAAAGTGATAAATCCTGATAATAAGGCACGAATAATGAGATACACCCTATGTGGACGTTTCTCTGCATATTGCTTTTGATAATCAAAGAAACAGTTTTACAGGACAAGTAAATGGCTTTTCGTTTAGCGACTGAATTTTTCAATACGAATTTTCGTTTCATAACACTGTTTAATGTATAGTTACAGAATAAAGGAACTATGTGTTTTTTACAGTTATTTTACTCGTAGATATTGCATGTCAAATTTTGAAATACTTGTGCGATGAAGATTGAATTCCAAGATAAAACAGAAGAGTAAACAGTAAAGAAGGTAAAAATATTTCTGCTGAAAATGCAGGTTATATTGCTAATTTCCGATTCCTTGTTTATAATACTGCAGCAACAACATATGCAAAATATTAGGTTTGATAAACAGTCAAAAGCTTTCTGACTTCGAAAACACAATTTGGTGGGAAAATTATAATCATAAAATTTAAATTGTAGGTATTATTTACTTTACTACATTTACTTAATATTTATTTTTATTTTTACTTACTAATGTATATTATTCAGTTAAACGTTAATTTATTATCGAATAGTTTAGCTTTTTGGAGGTTTTATTGATTTTCGCATAATGAAAAATAGAACTGAAAATTATATTTGGAATAATATAATGGTTTTTTTATTAAAAATTCCCACAATGCATTTTATTGTAGAATTTTAATTCCATAAATTTTTTGTATACACGTTTAGGGAGGAAAGATGCTTCTTAACAATAAAACATGCTTTATAAGAATTCTGAATCTCAAATTAAGATATTTATTTTTAATTAATAAAGACTAAATATAAATTTATTTAATATTTTATTATTAAATAAAATTATTTATATAAAACACAATAATCATAAATTTGCAGGACTAGTTTCGAAGGTTTAAATATAGAACCCCCTTCTTCAGCTGTAGAAGTGTAAATGACAAAAGAGAAGCCAGTTATAAGACAACGAAAGATAAGGTAAGCGATAAAAATGAGAGTAACGATATCATGGAATGTTTTTTCAAGAAAAATTTGCTTCGAAATTTGACAGCCTTACCAAAAATAGACAAAAAATGTATTTTTAAAAATACATATGTATATATATATCTATATATTACAATTTAACAAAAATGTATTCTTTGTTAATATACATTT
Organism: Stegodyphus mimosarum; assembly: GCA_000611955.2. Lineage (NCBI taxonomy): Eukaryota > Metazoa > Arthropoda > Arachnida > Araneae > Eresidae > Stegodyphus > Stegodyphus mimosarum. Next base: position 582,214 of record KK116282.1, read on the forward strand.
TTAGTAAAGTTCAGGTAGTAGTTAAAATTTTAGCATTTATAGAATATTTTTCATAAATATTGTATAGAAATTTAACAAAATAATATTTTTTATTACATTTTATCTTCAGTAAATTTCAGGAATTACATTTTAAGTAAATCAGCCTGTACATTTCAAAATTAACTTGAATATATTTCAGCTGATACATAACATTTTACTTAGAACAAGAAACAAAGTAAATAGAAAAATGCATGGTAGTGTAAACAGCGGTTTTGGGATGGTAGTTTCACGGTTTTGGCATGGTGTCGACTGTATGCTTTGCGCACCTTTAAAAATTATTTGGCACAGTTAAATGCCATTAAAAGGTTGTCAAATTAATACAAAAATCAAATTTATTTTTTGCGATTTAAATGCAACCTTTGAGTAAGAAAAAAAATATCAGATAGTCTATTATTTCATTGTCAATATTAATTTTAGATAACTTCAAATCCAAGTCTTATAACTGTATGAAACTTTAGCATTCATTTAAAATTATAACAATAAAATAAAATTTCGAAAAGAAAAAGCTGTATATTTCATTAATTATGGCTTGAATATATACAAAATATTTTCTAAAATATTTTTAAATCGAAACTATATAGAAATTATTTTTTATAATTTTATAAAA
>KK116282.1:582869-604054 GCA_000611955.2 Stegodyphus mimosarum
AAACTGCCTGATAGTAAGTTTTATTTAAAAGAAAAGTAAAATTATTCTGTTTAGAAACAATATTTAAATGTTTCTAAAAACACTTAAATATTTGCTGAAAAGTTTTGTTAGTATGGAGTATGGATAGGTTATTATTGTTTCAGAATTATTATAATCGTAGAGATTATGGACGATTTTGCGTATGCTCTAAAAATTAAGTTTTCAGAAGGGTAAGAAAGAAAATATATGTGACTTTTGGCCATTTAATAATTTAATTTAATTAAAGTGTTATTGAACAACGAAGTGCTTACAATAGATGAAAAGTACGCAATTTAAAGTTTTTTTCACAGTTGAGATTTAATTATAATTCTGCATAAAAAAGTTACAAAAGATATTTTTAAAAATTTTTAAAAATGTTATTAAATGTATATAATTTAAGCAAAACATGAAACAAAAGTTTAATCAAAACTTAAGATTTAACAGCATTCTTAAAAATAAAATTTCCTTTCAATGCTTTTTGCCGTCTATTTTCTTTCTAAATGATGCGGAATAGATTTCAGAATTCTCAAATAAATTAGGAAGTAAATAATTTAAAAGCTAAAACTTGTCAGTCCATTTTATCAAGTCCAATAATGTCCAGTGAAATAATTTTCTTACTCAAAAGAGTTTCCAATATTCTTAGCTAATAATTAAAAAATAAATGCTTCCTTTTTATAAAATTAAATTTGTAATGATATAATAATTACAAAATAATAATATTCTGTAGCTGATAGCTGTAAGTAATTAATTGGTATACTAATAATACATTTAGCTGTAATGATATAATAATCTCCTGCAAAATTAAAATCTAATAATTAAAAAATATGTCCATCTAAAAACTTCTCTTTCATTACTTTAACTATTATTAAATTCCTTGTGTGCATCTGAAAATGTCACCACTATGGAGTTTATTCATACGATGCAAGGTCCATACCTCGAGCCTGGTAAAGGCACCAATATCCGTCCCATACTCCATGGTGACGTCAGTGGAACCACTGGTACCTCCAGTGCTGGACTTGTAAGTGTACTTGGTAGTCTTCACGGTGGTGGTCATGATTTACCAATCTACTTCCTCGGTCAGAAGCGCAGAAAACTTAAAATCAAGCGAGCCGAACAACCTTATGTCGGAAACTGTCGAAGAGTTCCAAATCGCCCACAGTGCGGCGAGTTGCACACCCTGTTCTTCTCTTAGTCGGATGAATTTGAAATCCGGAGCCACAGGTTAGAACGTGATGAAGGAAAACTTTCGGGGGAGACAGACACAAGTTCCCGATCGGGACAGCCCACAGTGGAGGTGGGAGGGTTGCATCTGCCTCATGGGATAGGAACCTGCTAAGCGGGGTGGTGGAGCAAGTGAAGTCTGATGTATTTTTAGGTCGGTGTCCTCCAAGTTGGGGATCTTCTCCTTAACCAGGAAGGCATTTCACTGAAGATGGTTATCAGGGAAGATTATGCTTTCCAGTATGTCTCAGTAGTTACACAAATTAGATATTAACATCCTGTAAAATATGTGGTTAAGGAATTAGATGGAACTATAAGTTTTCGTATAGAACTTTAAAAAATATTTTTGACTCTACATTAGAAACTTCCAGAAAAGATATTAAATTTTCTTTATAAAAACGATATTAACTTCAGTTTTTATACCGTTAATACATCTTTGCTAAAAGATAAATTGTAAACTGTAAATAAAGAAGAAAGAAAATCTATAGTTAAAATAAATAAGAGAAAATATAAACTGCAAATAAAAAGCTATAAAGTACTATAAATAAGATAAATTGTAAACTAAATAAAGGACAAATACAATTTATAGATAAGATAAATAAGTATAAACGGTGAATAAAGGGCAAATCAAATTTATAGATAAGATAAATAAGCTAAAATATAAACGGTGAATAAAGGGCAAATAAAATCTATAGATAACATAAATAAGATAAAATATAAACTGCAAATAAAGGAATATAGATAAGATGAAGTACTATAAATAAGGATTTATAAATAAGACAAACTGTAAGCTGTAAATAAAGGCCAAATAAAATCTAAAAAATGACTGTAAATAAAAAACAAATAAAATTCTATGGTGAAAAATAAACTTTTTTTAACATTTGTTTTCTTCCAACTTTCACTACTTTTATGACTAAAATGTATAAAATAAACCAAAACAAAAACTGTTGAAATAATGGCTTTAATAAATGTATCAAAAAGTAAAAAATTTATTTTTTTCTTGGCTCAAGAATATTGGCTAAATAAGATTTAAAAAATAAAACTGTGCGGCCGCTAACACCAAAGGAGTTTAATTCAAAACTATGAAAAAGAAATCTGAATGAATTAAATATAATTGTACTGTTAAGTACGCTAGTCGAAAGTAGGACGAAAACACTGTTACGAATAAGTAGAGGTATGATTTGAAATAGGCTTAACAAAAGAAAATTTTGTAATGGGAAAATTTTATAATGGGTAGACAATCAATTTCAATCAGTGTAGAAAAATGTACATTAAATACGATACTCGAATAAAATCAAATCATCTACAATTTATCCAAGATCTTTGAAACTCTAAATTGTCATTCTTTTATAAATTTCCACCGACACCGAAAGGTTTTGCGTTGTAAAAATTCTCTTTCTCTAATAGCTGACTTTTATTTCCTGCTAAATCGCATTAATATGAATTTATGACAATTAAAAAGGGATGCATCCTAGAGCAAATAATTGTTAAATGTATATATATTTAAGAAATAACAATAGCCATAATAATAAATAAAAATATGATTTCATGGTAATTCATTATTCATGTGAAGATTCATTAGGTTATATCGAGGCACGAACGTGAAACTGTGCAGTGCTTTCCCCGAGATTCGAACGCTGGAATACGCGTCGAGCATGCTTCCGGTTACACTACGAAGGCATGCGAAAAGGAGGGAGAAGCTATTTTCTATATTCCTTTTTTAAAGGGTAACTGAGGATTAAGGGACCAGTGTTGCCAAATCTTGATGATAACGAATTAGTATCCATCACCTTTCAGTTCGAGTGACACTTTAGTCTTTTTTTTTAGCCAAAAGGGCGTTAGTCCAGAAGGACAATTAATTTCGTTTTCGCATTTTGCGTTGGTTCGCTATAAATGTCGGTTCACTTTTGAAATTGTTACCACCAAATATTAGAGCCCTCTGTTATATTTAAAGAAATTAAATAATGAGAATCTGCATAAATGTATATATGTTTCTCGCATTGTAATAAAACAACGGTACCTACAGCCATCAAATTTTGAATAACGTAATCTTCCACTAAATGTGAGCATCTGGAAACCCGAATTTGGAAATTGAAATTTGTTTTATTACTGATTTGATATTTTGTAACACTTTAACGAATTTTTGATTAACAAACCGAATGATTTTAAAGCAAGCAGTGGCAATACTCTACGAGAAAAAAACATTTTTATCACCAGTGCGCGAGACTTTGTATCGGAAATTCTAAAGATATGCTCATACGATATTGCTGTTGAATTGAATTTTATGGTTTAAAGTCAAAGAACATGATATTTAATAAATAAAGATAGTACACAAAACGTTAAACAAACGCCCCTTTGGGCGTAATGTAAAATCTGAAAGTGTTCAGATTTTATCTTTATTTATTTTTATTTTAATTTTCTAAGTTGAGAATCCCTCAAGAAGATACCTAAACACGGTTGTGATAAAAAATTCGCAGTTACCAGCCATCCAAGTCCTGGTCGGCGAAGTCTCGGTAGAAGCGCTCGTGAATACAGGAGCGCAAGGAAATTTCTTGAGCTACAAATCTACAATGACAATTTTCGTAGACTACGTTTATTTAAAAATAGAAATACAAAAATTATAGCCGCCCAAGGAAAAACATGTCAATGTGTCGGAAAATTATCATTAAAACTGCAGATAAAGGAACAAAACCTTAAAATATTATTTTTCGTGGTGAAAATTTTACAAAACCCAGTGATTTTGGGAATGGATTTCTTGAAGTCCGCGAAAGCCAGATTGGATTTTCAGGAAAATGCAATTACGCCGAAGAACCCAAGAAGCAGAGAACCGCCGAAGAACCGAGCCCTTCTACAAGTTATGCAAGGATCCCGAAAAGAAGGACTGAAAACCTCCAGACTCCAGCAGAGAAAAAGGTTAAGCGAACAACTACGTCCCGTAAAGAATCCTTGCAAGATAGCAAGAGGAAAAATCCAGTAACAAGATCCCACAACAGAAAAGCAGAGTCAACGCAACCGCGTCCAGTTCCAGATATCCAAAGAGAAACAAGTCCGCCGATCCTGCGAAGAAAGAGACAACAAGAGCGAAAAGATTTCAACCAGCAGAAAAAATTCAAGCAAGAACCCAGACCGGAGGTCCCCAGAAACAGCCATCCAGGTGCCAAGACGAAAAGGCAGGAACCTGAAAACCAACACCCCAAAAGGCCAGCATGCAGAGGCCAGAAAAGAAAGCCTATGGAGGAGAAGCCAAAGAAGTCAAAGGCGCAGGCTGACTGCTATGAATTCCTTGACATGGACAGAGTTCTGTGAAAAGAGGATAACTGAGTTCCAAGCATCGAAAATTCAAAGATAAGTTAAACCTTCTATAAATTTTTCTTTTGTTCTGAACTGTTATGTGTAAATACGAAGTTTCTAGGTGTTGAAAGAAGTCAATTTGTCTCGGTTGAGACTCAGTAACATTGTAAACGTTGTAAAATTTGTTTACTGTATTTAGAGAAAGCAAAGCAAAATTTTATTTTAAGTGTAATGTCTAAAAACAAGCAGTTCATGTTGGTCGAAAGACTGTTCTGTTATGTTAAATCCAAAATTTGGCCAGATGTAAAATATCTTCGTATTTTATGTATTAATGGAAATTTAGTTTCAGGGCCGCCAGTTTGGCGAAGAAGCGTGAAGTAAAATATTTTTTTTCTTGTTCATCTTATTGTATATTGTAAGAATCATATGTATTAGAAGTTTGTAAAGATATGTAAATACTTTAAAGCTATGTAAAAGTAGAATTTAGTCTAAAAGCATAAAATTTTACATACTAAAAGTAAATGCCAAAAGAAACGAGTTAAAATCTAAATGTTAACTAGAAGATAAAATTATGCGTTGGAGCGAAAGCCTGCATGTGAAAAGTTGAATAAGGGAAATTTAGAATGAATGCTGTTTTTAGGGTTCTCCACCCACACTTGAGTTTAAGAAAATTAAATATAGCTCATCGAGATTTAGTATGATGGACTAGAGTGTGTTATAGTTGGTTGATCGAATTCTAACAAATCATTGTGGTTAGGGGAAGTGTTGATATACAAAAACATGAAATATCCCCGTTGGACACCACAAATAAAGTGGAGAACCGGGGCAAAGCAAGTTAAATTAAGGTTTGCATGAAGAATGAATGAATGTGAAAAAAACGGTTAAATAAGAAAATCATCGAAAAGTAAAATGCTACCGTGTATTAAGAAAGTGTAAATCATAATGTATTTTCAATGTACTCATACTTGTTCCTTCCAGTTCCTGGAAGGAAGAAAAGACTGAATGATAAACAACGACAGCAGAGAGAATTCAGCACGAAGAAATTGTAATAGCGACGCCAAACATTGTAAAATTTCATAGCCAAAAGTTGTTTTATGTAACGGGGCTTTTTAGGTTAGAATGTTAAAACTTTTCAACAGGTCGTTTCTAGGACCTGCTTCCAAGTGTTCAAAATTCTGGCAAGGGCAAATGTAGGGTTTATATTTATTTTAACTAACATTTATTTTAAGTTCATATTCCTTTCCTGTTTAGCCTTCATTTTTCCCCTAGAAGTGCCCGTGCCAGAGTACGTAAATTGGAGTAGCACGCGCAGTTTATTCAAATTTAGCGGAAGCTAGTTGAGTTAAATAGTAGACGAAACCAGAAGTGTGAGAGTCTTGTTTTGAAACTACGCTCGAGATATTGCTCGGTAGAATTTAGATCGGCGCGTATTGGCCTGTGTGCCTAGCTTTTCAGAAATGCTAATTTTCAACTGTTTAATCAGAAATCTTGCTGAAATCTCAACGGTAATTGAAAACGCGGTTAGTTAGGATATCAGAGCCTCGTCGATAGAGTTTGACATTATTAATCTAGTTCTTATTTTCAGTTTTATTTTACTTTTAGTTGAACCGCCGGGTTGGCGCAGTTTGTGAGCGTCGAGTAGACGCAGTTGTAATTTTAAAGGTAAAATAAAAGGGTTTCAACACCTTCGCACGTTTTTGTGTGACTTCACGCATAGCAGCACTCACTATCCCAGTGTCTGACAAGTTGGGCCAGCGAAACCTTACAGTTTAATTGAAGTTAATGAAATTTCTTTAAATTTACTTTACGTAAGAGATACCAGAACTTACTTGATTGTATTATACTGTTGCGTGCTTATGGGTTGGTAAAAATTCAATGCACACAGGTCCGATGATTGGTTGATAAAATTTACTTTATCAAAAGAAACACTTCAGAGTTCCGGAACATTCCACAAAAAAATAGTTGTATAACTCTTCACAGTATCTCAGAATGCAGCCAATAATTACAGTTCCAACTACCAAGAACGTTAAAGAGAACGCAATGCCAAGCGCATCTAAGGAGCGAAGTTAAGCAGAAGATATTTCAGTACTCCGAACTGACGCTACTGACAACTCTCAACTGAGAGCAAATGCTCTCTCCGGTCTTTATACAGTTTTCATTCGGCCGCCGAGATATTTCTAGTACTTTCTGCTTCTAGAAACTACTGAAGGCATATGAGGGCCAGGTACTGTTACAATTGCATATGAAATCAATTACAGTTATTGGGTTACAATACCTATTACGATAATGCAGCGACTCGACCAAAATGTCGCTAAATTTAGCTACTTTTAGAGATTTTTCACCAAATTTTAAAACAAAAAGTAGTCGCCAAAACCGCTGCCAGCTTGGCGATATCTCGCCAAATTCGCGAGATTGCGTTCCGCTCAATTTTAAATAGACTTGGTCCTGTATTCTTTTATGTCATAGTATCGTCTCTCTAAATTTTCATATTACATTATACTGAAAAGAACAACAATTTCACATCACATATACCTGAACTAAAACCCTCTGTCTACGTACAAAATTCGTAACAATAGTCTTAAGTTTATTTAATGAACAAATTACATAGTTGCAATTGAATATTTATATTAGCATTTAATTGTTGGACTTCAACTACAAGTATATTGAGCGGAATTAATTTCCACAATTAAATCTGCTAAATTAGTTTCCAATACTTGGAATACTATTTATTGTGTAAATATTTACACAGTATTCCAAGGAATGGAAATTCAAACTATTATAACGTGAAACAGTTTTAAATATTACACTGATTATTCTCAACAGATGGCAATCTTAATTTTATGTTGTTGGATTTGTTCTTTCGCTTGATAGTACATTCTTGACTTCTTTGAAATTTTTTACGCATTCAAAAACAAACGCAGTTAGATTTCATCTTTCACCTTTTTTCCATGATATCTACATTTTAGTAGGGGAATCACCCGATTGCTTTGAAATTTCGTATGCATAAATGGTTTGACCAAATATGCAAATGATTAGAATTTGGTGTCCAATGAATGAAGAGTGCGATCTCCAGCGTATCGGAACTCCGCATCTAGAAGAGCTGTTCTTGAACTGTTGTTAGAAATTTGTGTTGCGTTGCGATTTAGGATACCTTTCAGCGACTGAAAGCATGTCTCGCCGCAAGATTCGAGCTCATTACGAGCAACTGTTAGAATCTGAAAGAGATCGTATCATTGAACTGAAAGAGGCAGGTTGGGCAAATCGGAGAATCTCTCGTCGTATGAATCGAAGTGATACGGCGATTAGAAAATGCTGACAAGAATGGGTGGACAATGGCAGATTTCAGCGTCATGATGGTAGCGGTCGACCTAGGGCCACAACAGATCGGGAGGACAGAGTGATTGTTAGTTGTCACAGCGCCTGATTCATCGCTATCAACCATCAGACGTGCAACCCGCACACAAATGTCCACCATAACCATTTACAGACGGCTGATAGAGCGAAATCTACGCTCGTACCGAACATTACGCCGCCTGCCACTCTCGCCTGCGCACTTTCGAGCCAGATTACAGTGGTGTTTGGATCGATCAGGTTGGAATGATGCTGACTGGGGATGTATAGTCTTAACGATGAATCCCGCTTCCAACTGTGTCGTGACGATCATCGAAGACGTGTCTGGAGACGCCCAGAGCAGCGTGCCGATCCTGCTTTCACTATTGCACGCCACACAGGTCCTCAACCAGGAGTTATGGTCTGGGGTGTCATTTCCCTTTATAGCCGGACCGCTTTTGTCGTCATTAGAAGCACACAGCACAGCGGTACGTCGACGACATGCTTTTCTACAGTTCCTTTTGCAGTACCGTTTCCTTATTTTTCAGCAAGATAATGCCAGACCACATACGACACTATTGCTATAAACTATTTTACAGCTTGCCAAACCCTTCGTTGGCCAGACTGATCTCCAGATCTCTCTCCCATCGAGCATGTCTGGGTTATGATGGGAGGGAGACTGCATCTACAGAGAATGTTGAAGACCTGGCTCGACAACTGGAGCAAATTTGGCAAGAAAGACCGCAGGAGACCCTCCGGGAGCTTTATCAGTCTACGCCACGCCGTGTGGCAGCTCGCATCCAGGCTAGAGGTGGGTCAACACCTTATTGAGCCCGTTACTTTGTAACTATGAAATAAATCATTTAATTGTTCTCAATTTCCAATGGTCCTTAATTTAAATTAGTCGATGATTATCAACAGACACATACAATACGTCCGAGCGTAGTAGGTTTAAAGACGAAATAATCTGACAGAAAACACGTGACGCTAAGAATTCCTAAGATGTCCTCTGAAGTAAGCTGAACCTTCCTTAAATACTTCTTCTAGCTCATTTACACGCAAAGCAATACTAAAACCTCATTCTGGTAGGGAGTTGTAAGTGGGAAATAAGAATTTAAAGGAAAGGGTTTCAAAGTTAAAAATAACTGTTAAAAAATTAAAATACACCTTACAACCATTTTAGTTTCCTCTCTCTCGTTTTTTCAGTTTCTGTTGAACTGAAACCATGAAAACAAAAATGAAAAGTACTAAATTAAAGTTACTTTACAAACTACTTCACATTAGGTATACTTTACATGAAATATTATTTACGTCAGTGACATTTACTACGTTGAAATTCTAGAAAGGGGAAACCTCCGTAACAGGCTTTGCCCCTAACCTCTGGTTTTGTAAGTGAAACACTGGAGGCTTTTTTAGCTCAGTTAAGTGAAAGGCAAATAATTTCGATTACAAAGTTTTCCTGCTTTGACACATATTAGTCAATTAATATTGTTGGGTAGAGGCGAGCGAACTTTTTTTCTTATGCGCATGCGTATTGTGGCGCAGCTCTCTCCGTACACATCCGCCATTCGAGCGTACGGCGGTGACGATATACTATATGCTGTGTGATGGTCAATATGATCTGCTGTGTGCTCTTTTTATTCGTTATTTGTTTAAATAAAGTGCGTTGTCCTAAATCGATGGATTTTTTACTCTAAATATGAGCCTCTGAACAACAAATGGTAGCAGGTCCGTGGTTATATCAAGAAGAATTGGATGTAAAATACCAAGTAGAAATCGAAACTGTCTCGGTGAAAGTCAGAAATGGAGAAGTAGAACGTTCCCGAATTAACTGGGGAAAACTATTTTATTTGGGCATTGAAAATTAAAGCCGCCTTATCATTGAAAAAACTTGACTCAGTAATATCGACTGTAAAACCAGAAAACTTAGTCGAGAAAGCCGAAAGACTGTGGAATGAGAAAAGCCCTGACGCCGTAGCGTATATGAAACTTTCATGATCGCATCAACAGGCGCTTCAGTTCTTCGCAGAAGAGAATGCAAAAATATTTTGGGAGAAAATAAAATCAGCATTTACGGGACAAGCCGAAGATCGAAAAATAGATGCCGGTAATGATTTAAAAAATTTAGAAATGAAGTTGCATAAGTCGGCTAATGATTATATCGCAAGAGCAAGAGGAATAGTAACTAAGTGTCAATCGCTAGGACTAGAAGTATCTCCGCGAGAATTGGTGTTATACACAGTCCGTGGACTTCGTGGAAAATTCTCTCCAATTAGGGAAATTTTAAAAACCCAGCGTGAAAAAACAATTGATGAAGCACTCGAAATACTCCGCGAGGAAGAGTCTACACACAGTTTAACGAACGGGAAACGACCTGATGGAAGCAACGCTGAGGCGTTCGTATCAAGGAGAAATAAAAATTATAATCCAAGAATTTGTTACATTTGCCGACGGCCTGGTCACATCGCGAAAGATTGCTACTACAGAAACAAGAGTCCAAAAAGTGAGTTACCTAAAGGTAACAAAAAAAGAAAGAAACAACAACAAACAAAAAGTGTGAACGTTTCATCTCGTTCTGAGGAAAGAGAAAGTGATTTCGCTCTTCAACTTACGCGTGAAAAAAAAATGACGAATGTGATCAAATTTGGTTGTTGGATAGTGGCGCAACTGGACACATGGCAAAAGACTCCTTTTGGTTTCAGAATATTATATCAGAGGTGAGGGAGATTTACCAGGTAGGCAAATATTCAAAAATATTTTCAGAGGGTATTGGTACTGTTAAAGCAAAAACTATAAGTACAAAGAATTCTAGTTCTGTTAATTTAACTAACTGTCTCTCACTGCATTAATGGATAAAGGATGTAAAATTGAATCACGGAATAATTCTGTATAAATTTTTAGTAGGTGTAATCAATTAATTTTTAAAGCATTTAAGAATAACGGTAGGCTTGGAGTTAATTTAGAACCATATTATAATTCTGCATGTTGCATTGCTAAAGATTGTGCTGGTAAAAACTATGAACTTTGGCATAGTAGATTGTGCCATTTAAATCCAAAGTATATGCTTAAAATGAAAGAATACGTTGATATTAATGATGTAAGTGATTTTAAATGTGAAACTTGTGACATAAGTAAAATAACTAGAAAACGTCATCCAAATATTGACATTAATCAAAGTTCAGAAATTTTAGAATTAATTCATTCGGATCTGTGTGGTCCTCTTCAAACGGAATCAGTTGGTGGGTCTAAATATTTTATGATCTTAGTGGATGATTTTTCTGGAATTTATTTTGCTTATTTTCTTAAAAGTAAAAATGAAGTATTTGATGTATTTTCCAAATTCAAAGCTAAGTATGAAAATTTAACTGGTAAAAGAATTAAACGCGTGAGAACAGACAATCGTTTAGAATTGGTAAATGAACAATTAGATAATTATCTTGCTAATTCTGGTATTTTTCATGAACAAACAATTCCATATAATAGTGAAAGTAATGGGAAAGCTGAACTGGGCAGACAGAGTTCTTTTGGAAAGAGCTAGGACATCACTACATGAGAGTGAGCTTCCGGTAAAATTCTGGGCAGAAGCAATTAATTTTAGTACTCAAGTATCAAATTTAACACCCCGGAAAAGGAAAGAAAAAATTCCTATATAAATTTAGACTGGTAAGAAAACCCAAATTAAACTGTCTAAAAAAATTTGGATGTGTGATTCCGAAAATAATGCGAAACAAATAACTGGGATATGGAAAAAGTAAAGGGTATCGTGTTTATGATATAGAAGTAATAAAATAATTGAAGAACGATCGGTTAAATTTAACGAATCTTTAAAAGGTAGTAATTATATGGGGAAAAATAAAACCATAGGAACTTGGGATATTGAAGAATTAAAAGGAATTTCGTTGAAGCAAAACAAAGTAGATCAGAAAACAAAAAGTGAAAAACCACACGTCGAATTGGTTGTTACGGAAAATACTCAAGCAAGCCAATATGCTGACTCATCGAATTTCGAAATCACCGACGTGAGTCGTTGTAGTGGGGGCGATGATAGAGGGAATGAAATCCAAACATCTGACAGCTATAAAAAAAGATATTGAAAATGGAAATGAAATACCATTAAGACGATCCGAGAGGCTCAAATCTAAACAACTGTCGTCAAATATAATCAGTAATGTTCCGAACGATTTTTCAAACCCAAAAAATAGTGGTAATTAGTATGACTGGAAATCGGCAATGGAAAATGAATTAGATTCATTACAGAAACACGAAGTGTGGGAAAATAGTACTAGATAGGCCTGAAAAATCAAAATTAGTAAAACGTAAATTGGTGTATACTGTGAAAGAAGGAGACTTTGAGGAAGTAAAATATAAAGCCCGATTAGTAGCGGCTGTCTTTAATCAAATAAAAAATAAGGATTAATCATATTCCCCAGTTGTTAACTAGATTATTGCTTGCACTTTCAGCTAAATTAAATTTGACTGATAAATTTTATGATGTAAAAACAGCATACTTGACTTAAACGAGGATGTATGTATGACTCCTCCACCCAATTATGAAGACCTTATTGGAGAAGGAAAAGTATGTAAATTAAAGAAAAGTATTTATGGGTTGCCTCAGTCGAATAGAAATTGGTATATGAAAATAAAAACTGAATTAGAAAAACTTGAACTGGTACAATTAGCATCTGATAATTGTATATTCACTTATAATGATACCAAAACCATTTTTATACTATGTTTGTATGTTGATGATTTAACTGTATGCTATAATAATAAAGAAATGTTTGAAAATACTGTTTCTAAAATTTAAAATGTATTTGAGTTACATGAAAATATTAATTCAAATTTTTTGGGGAATGCAAGTAGAAAAACTTGAAAATGGTATATGTTTGTCTCAAACAGAATATATTGAATCCTTATTGACTAAACACAATCTAAAAGATTGTAAAGCAGTAAAACGCCAATCGTTAAAGGGGCAGATAAAGGTTTTTCATGTACAAACAAAAAGATTGATACAACTTTGTATCAGGTTCTTTTTTGTACTTTGTATGTTTGAATTAATTGGGGAACTTTTATATTTAGCGAATAGAATGCGTCCTGATATATCATTTGTAACAACTTATTTGTCACAATTTAGTCATGCACCAGAAAAAGGGCACTATCTTTTGGCTAAAAGGGTATTTAAGGTATTTAAAAGGTACAAAAAATAAAAAACTTTTCTATAGCAATGATTTTGGAATTTTAAATGCATATGCTGATGCTTAGCTGGGGAAATGCAGAAAATGGTAAGTCATTTTCTGGTGGTACCTCGTATTTTACTAGGTGATTCATTGATTTCTTGGAAATGTCGTAAGCAAAGAAGTGGTAACCTCTCTATTTGTGAAGCAGAATTATTTTCTATTTTTGCAATTTGTAAGGATATCATTTAGACTGTAAATTTATTACCAGAATCAAAATGTAAACAATTTTTGAATGGTGCAGTGACTTCGAATACAGACAGTCAAGCTGCTATCCAGTGGATCAACTGTACCAGATCATCTACGAAATCCAGACACATGAACTTGCGTTTCCATTTTATGAAGGATTTAATAAAGGACAATATCGTTAAGTTGGAATATTCACAAACTGATAATATGATTGCAGATTTTCTTACTAAAAGTGTCAGTGAAGAAAAATTAATGTATACATTGAAAGTAATTTCCTTAATTTCTTAATGTAATGTTATATATTGTTTGTTTGTATTTCATTTTTGTATTGAAAAAATGTTGCTCGCAGGAGGGGTGTGTTGAACAGAGGCGAACGAACTTTTTCTGTTATATGCATGTGTATTAATTATTGTGGCGCAGCTGTCTCTTCTCCCGACACATCCGTCATTCGAGCGTACGGAGGTGATGATAAACTATATGCTGTGTGATGGTCAATATGATTTCCTGTGTGCTCTATTTATTCGTTGTTTGTTTAAATAAAGTGTGTTGTCCTAAATCGATGGATTTTTTACTCTGAATATGAGCCTCTGAGCAACAAATATAAATATATCCAATCAACCAAGTATGGTATACGTAACAATTCTGATAGATTTAGAAATTCTTAGAGAAAAATTCCAAACTTAAATTAAACTTAAATTTCTTAGAGAAAAACTTAAATAAGTATAATTAAGGATTGTACTCTAGGATTTTTTATTGTTCAAATCTAGGTTTTCCGTTTTTCCAGAAAAATTCTTAGTTAATTCTGGTAAATTAGAAGAAAATTTCCATTGATTTGTTAAAGTCTTGATTGTGATCAGATAAAATTGTAAACCTAAGTTATGATATCTTAAAACTGAAAGTTCTTTATTTGTTCTTATCAAGCTATACAATTGAATTTCAGCTTCTTGAAATGAGAATAATTCAGTCACTTAAAATAAAATAAAAGATAATAAAGAAAATAAAAGAAAGAAAAAAATCTGAAAGCTTTCAGATTTTACATTACGCCCAAAATAGAGTTTGTCAACGTTTTGTACGCTGCCTTTATTTATTCAATATCATGTTCTTCGCACTTAAACCATATTCAGTTCAACAACAATATCGCATGAGCATATCTTTAGAATTTCCGATACACAGTGTCGCACGCTGGAGAAAAAATGTTTCTTTTTTCGTACAGTATTGCCATTGCTCGCTTTGAAATTGTTGAGTTTGTTAATCAAAAATTCGTTAAAGTGTTACAAAATATGAAATCGATAATAAAATAAAGTTCAAATTCCAAATTCAGGTTTCCAAATGCCCATATTCCGTGAAGATTACATTATTCAAAATTTGATGGCTCTAGGTACCGTTTTATCAAAATACGAGAAACATATATACATTTACGCAGATTCCTCATTATTTAATTTCTTTAAATATTACACAGGGCTCTAATATTTCGTGGCAACAATTTGAAAAGTGAACTAACGCAAAATGCCAGAACGAAATTAATAGCCTTTCTGGGCTAAAGCCTTTTGGGCTAATTATCAAAGATTTGGAAATTACCAATTTGAAAGCTGATTGATCTAGTGGTTAGCGATTCTGGCTGCTGTATATCGTCTTCAAGTTCGAAACCCAGAGAAGGCTTAGATGTTTAAAGTGCATGCTATCTGCGCGGTATGGGAGCACTCAAGACACTAGCGTTCCGGAAATCCTCTTGACAGGTATGGCGGTAAGGAAAGAGGAATTTGGGACTTAGGATCCGTCTCCCGAGTGATTTCGATCAAAACTGGAATGGAATTTTCTCGTTCTCGTAGTTGTAAAATCTGTGGCCTCCTGTGATGCACCTTGAGCAGACATTCTCCGCGAGAAGAAGACTAAATGACCGATGGATATTGGTTATTCCGTGCGAATGCATTAAGTCGGAAGCGTCCAGTCATTTGGAACAAAAGCAACGATTTGGAAATCTCAGTTTATGACAGTTAAGTATGCTGTGAGATTTTTCACGAGATTCTCGGAATAAAGCTCCATGAAAACTATTATTAATTGTTAAGAGTAACTGAATGAATTTTATCGTGTAGAAAGCAATTAGATCTACCTACTATCAAACGGATCTGCAAACAAGATACACTTAAAGGAATATTTACAAATTTATCGCATTTACCAGTTCTGGCGCCCAGACGATATAGTGGTCAGGGCAGCCTATTGCGGTACCGAAGGGCACGGGTTCGAACTCAGAAGAAAGCATGGATGTTTGTAAATGTATAGTGTCCGTGCGGCATGGGGCACTCTAAATGTGCGGCCATCCGAAAGTTTTCTTGAGACGTAGCTGGTAGGGGAAGAGGATAGCGAAGCCCTCGGACCCGTCCCTCCGGGCTGCTCTTTATCGAAACTGGGGGCGGAACTGAGCGAAATTGTACTGTCACCTGTATGGTGCTCAAGGCTGTTGCCAACGACAGGCGCAATCTTGCACTCCTTGCCACTATAAATTTCGTGGACTTGTTCTGATATTATTGTCAGACGATACGTCAGAGCAACAACAACAACAACAATTTTTAAATTACATTAGATTTAATAGTGTTAATACTGATGCAGAGTTTTATTATAGTCCTTCCTGATGCAGACGACAATTCGCAGATACAGTATCTAGAGAAACGTTCTATATCAGAAATACTCTATATGTTTCTTTGGAATTTAGAAATCTTAGAAAATGACTATGAGAATACTGTGACTATTGAACTAAGAAATCATGGACAATTTTGCATGAAATCGACATCAGTTCAAACTAAGAGAACTTTTCCCTTTCTGAATTATTTATATGAGATATGTGTACCATAAAATAGATAAATTAGAGATTTGTGTGGCTTGAAAAGGGTATATAATTACAATATACCTTTTCAATACATAGTATTACTATTTTAAAAGGGTCTATACTACCTATCATTACTTTCAGTACACACAGTATTGTAGTGAAAAAGTATTTTCAGTAATTGCCTATTGTAAAAATTATTAATAAATTTTAGTAAAACTAATCAGAATTTTTTAAAAAATTATTAATTTTAAACCAAATCAAAATGTTAAGAAGCAAATATCACTCAATGTTTCCTGTTTTTATTTCGAAGAATTTTTTCTGCTTCCTTTCCTTCATTACCATCAAAATGTAACCTCGAGGCTTAAATAAATCATATACTAATTCAAGAATTCCTGAATCTTGAGAAAATGACAAGTTTCAGAAAATACAGCAGAATAACTAAATGCAATATATTGCGGCTTGACAGAATTATAACTGCAAAGCAGTAAATTATTTTTTTGTTAAAGATAATGAAAAATCAAACTGTGTTTACTTAAAAAATTAGAATATTTAGAATAAAAAGAAGAAGGAAACTGGTTTTAAAATATTATCATAAATTTAGCAAATATGTATGCATAAATATATTAACGTGTATAATTTAAAGTATGCTATTCTTATATTATTCCCTTTCATTTTTTCAGCATAAGTATTTGAGTTAAGAAGAATACATGAATACTAAATTTGCGTAGAGACATCCATTAACATCTTTAAGATGTTGTCATGTAAGTTTTTGTATGAAAAATATAATTTATAACTATCAGAAATACTGAAATTTTTAATTATATTCTAAATGATTTCCTATTTTATTTGAAAGTAAATATATCAACATTCCCTGTAAGTGCAAGCGTTATTTAGATCTGAGTCATGAACGAAGTAAACTCAGGCTTTGTTCTTTCTGATGCGATTTCTATTCTTGGGCAAGTGACAATGTGCTTATATTTCGTAAGTTTCATTGCCGTAATTGTCTGTTTCCATCGAATAACACTCATTACTTTATCATTCGGATGCAATTTTCAACCAAGCAATCTTCCAGTTTTATCTTACTTTTCTTACCTATAATGTTCGTCTTTATAATTCGTTTTATTCTTCTACGCATAAACTCAAAGTTTAACTGTTTGTTCTGTTTCACTTATCTGTAACACAGAAATAAATTCTTCAACTTCAGCGTGAAAAGTGTTTGGCTCTCAAGGGATAAATGTAAGTTTTTGTCATCAATTAATCGCTTTGTTTACTCATTTGAAGAAGACAACTTAGTCATTTTTTTTCGAAAAGTAACTCTTCTGATATATGAAGTTCCAAATGAAAAGTGGCTTGTGTTAGAACACGTGATTTTACAAATCAGAAGGAAGAGAAATAAGCTAATCAAAATATTTAAAATTAGACCCCTTCCCCCGAAAAAAAAACTACATTATTTTAACATAGACTTTCAATAAAACTGTATCTATTTCAACTATCAGACAAGGTCACTCGTCTTCAGGAGCAAATAAAAAAGTTATATTAGGGTACCATGCCTCTATATAACATTTAAATAAATATAATTAATAATACATGTTATTAAAATATATTATTATTACACTGTAGAGACATTGGATATTTTTGAAATAGGAAATGCGAAAAATGAGCAATACCCTTGCCGGGACTGGAACCTAGACCTTTCGAATACGCGTAAAGTGTGCTACCATTACATCACGAAGGCATATGCAGAAAGGAGGGAGAAAATACCTTATATACTTCCCCTTTTAAAGGACGACTAGAGATTAGCGGATCTAATCGCCCAAATCCTGGTAGAGAAAAATCATCATCTACCACCTTTTGTTCGGGCGCCACTGTAGTGATTAGGATTTTTAAAGCAGAAAGACTTGAAAAATATGCAATGCCCTCTCCGGGACTCAAACCTGGATCTCTCGCTCGAATACGCGCCGAGTGTTCTACCGTTACACCACGAATGCATGCTTAGGAAGGAGAAAATACCTCATAAGTTTAATTACAAAACGAACTTTAACTTGAAGTTGTGACTGCAGAAAATACAGAATGCAATGAACTGTATATAATAAATTATATTCTAACCGGCAAAACCAGCTTCCAAACTTATGGTAGACTTCGATTCGAAAACCGAGCAATGTACAGACGATTGAGTAACTGCCTCTCCCTTTCTTGACAGTGAAATGTCAACCCGTCATTTCAGTTACATCTTGGAAACACTGCTGAGGCAATAAAGTGTCCAATGTTTCCTCCCACTCCTCAGCAAATGCCTAATGGGCAAGTTTTTGGGTTATTGTAATTGGGAAAGCAGATAATTACAATACTTCATTAATATTTAACACAATTAATTAGAAGTATGCTTCAATTTAAAAAAAATGTAATTTTCTTATTATAGTGAACAGAATGAATTTTATTTATAAATTATGCCTTATTTAAGCTATAGTTTGCATTTAGATTTTAAGGATTCACAAGAAGCATAAGTTAATATATTTGAATTCTGCAGTTTAAGATTTAAAAAAAAAGTGAATAATCCTTTTAATTTTTTTTTACTTTATTTTGTGAGAATACCTCATATTTTTCTTTTCATATGTTTACAAGGATATGATTTAAGAACATAAATTTATGCTAAAAAGCTTTTTTTTTTCACCTCATAAATAAAAATTAAATATTTATTTTTATTTATGAGATTCGACTAACGAAGCTTACTTAGCATCAATTTATGTTTTAAAAGTTCCTGATAATTATAATTATTATTATAGAGGATGGAACCCAATCAAATTTTTTATCGAGTAGGAATAAAATTTACCTACATCATCCGATACATCAACTAGATATTTTATGATAAAATTTTACATTAAAATACGACAAGGGAAACGGACTCACAACAAAAACTCAGAAATTGATGCTTTCTCCGGTCTTATATAGTTTTTACCCTGGCGCCGAGATATTTCTAGTACTTTCTGCTTCTCGAAATTACTGGAGGCATATGAGGACAGGATACGGTTACAGCTAATATAGCGATCAATTACTTTTATTCATGTACAATACATATTACGGTGATACAAGGACTGGACAAAAATGTCGCCAAATGATAGCGAAGATTGTCGACTTTTGGTGATTTCTCGCCTGACAGTCATTCACTCAATGTTAAATAGACATGCCCCTGTAATCCTATTTTTCCGGCAGAGCATCATTTCTGTCAGCTTTTCATGTTACGTTATACAGAAAAATACAACAATTTCACACCACCACAATTATCTGTTTATATAGAAAATTCGTAACACTGTGATAAATGAATAACACATATTTAGGGAAAAAATGTGTTTGTGTTTGTTTTGTGAAATCCCCATTTTTTATCAGTCTCGAACACTTTTCGAAACGCCTCTCGGAACGTGATCTGATCGTCTCAAAACGCGATTCTGCGAGCTATCACTTTAAATGTCTGAATCCCTCTTCAGATTGTTGCCACGTAATATTATGACCCTGTATTTCACTTAAAGAAATTAAATAATGAAGAAATTGCACGAATGTATGTATGTGTCTCGCACTATGAACAAACAGCGTTACCTAGGGCCATCAAATTTTGAATAACGTAATCCTCCACCCAAACATGCACGTAGAAGCCCGAATTTTGAATATCGAATTTTATATGTCATATTTTCAAAGATTTTAATGAATTTTAATACATTCAACTATTTGAAAGCCAGCAGTGGCAACACTGTACGGATTAAGACACTGTTATCTCCAACGCGCGAGACTGTATCTCGAAAATTCTAAAGTTATGCTGTTTTTAAATATTTTGTGTTTTTGCTATTCAACTGAATTTTATGTGACCTAAGTGAGAAGAACATGACATTTAATTAAGAAATTTAACACACAAAACGTTAATAATAATAAAGGTTTTGCAAGCCATCTGACTAAGAAAACTGTACATTGATATAATAAACAAATAAAAAAACTGCAAAAATTTTTTTAAATGTATGCCAACACTTAATACTTATCGATAATTCTAAACACATGCTGCTTTTCAAATTTTTGTAATTTTGCTCTTTAACTGTATATGGCGTAAGTGCGAAGAAAATGATGCTTAATAATAAAACTAAAAAGACAAACGAAATTTTGGGTGACCGTTAAAATCTTTCAGATTTTTTTTTTCTCTGGCATTTCTCCTGACTTACATTGCCACTCAGAATGAGCATATAGTTCTTCAAAACCTATCTCTATATGTTTCTTCTAAATAATGCTTTAGAGTTAAACAAAACTAAAAGAGTTCAAAAGAGAAGAACAGACAAATGTTTTGGATGCTCATTATTTCCTATTTTCTGCTACCATTATATTACAGTCTATGCTAACAGAACTCTACACCAGTTACTGATGAATTACTTACTACTATATTGCATGAGAAGTTTAATATGTAAAGGAAAACTTCCATCAGATTATTTTAAATGCTCTTTCAGTGTTGCTAATTTGTCTCCGTTTAAGTCTATCATCAATAATTTTAATTTCCAGCCGCAAGCACATGCAAATGTCTGCCACAATTTATTACGAAATTCTAATTTAATCGTGAATTTAAACCATTCGTGAATTTAATCGCCACGTCGATTAAATTCACGAATCAACGTGAATTTAAATCATTGTGAAATTAAAATGCTTTTGGCTACTAAATTGCAAAATCATGGTTCCAGTGACACAGATAGAAGCACAATAATTTTTATTTATATGTATTATACTAATACTACTTTCCTTCGGTTTTCTAATGTTAGAAACACAATATTTAATTTTTTATAAATAATTTTATCTGCTACTGCTTGTCAAACGCTATTACGTTTTTCCCTGAATTTGAAACTTTTCTTTAGAAATTCTATTTCTTATACTATATACATCTACAAATACTAAAATTAGGCAAAAAAGAGGCTTATTTTGACATAAGCTTGCTTTTTTGCCGAATTTTAAATTTTACACTGATGATTTTCTCTTCCTTTGGTTACAAACACTGATTTCGAAAACACATGATACTTCTCTTTAAAAAAAAAAAAAAAAAAAAAAAAAAATATTTT
>KK116282.1:615804-630566 GCA_000611955.2 Stegodyphus mimosarum
AAAATTTATAACAAAAAAAAAAAAAAAAAAAAAACCTCCATCAAGTCAAATAAGCAATTTCTTTGTCTTAAAATAATACAGAAATACATAAAAAACACGAGAAAAAGTATATCAAACAATTCCTGTCAATAATTGATTAAATTCATCGACTCTTTATATAATTCGAACTTGTTTCATGTCATGATATATATCTAAACCCAAATTTGATAAAGAGATATTTTATGTAAATTATTTTTCCCTCTTGAGTTCCTCGGTGTTTGTTGACACGCCGTCAGACTATTTTTGATCATTATTCTTGGCGCTTTTCTTAGAATTTGCGAAAAAAACCTCCGTAGCAAGTTCATTGTCTTTGCATTATCTTCTGTAAATGTTTTACTTGTCCTATTGTTTCGTCATATTTGTCAATAATAGTTTGTATTTTCGTATTCCGCCGGCTCTTTTGTACGGCAAGAATAACAATTATTCTAAATGTCTTTATTCTCAGTTCTTCTTACAAAGCAACAGCAACAGCCTTTCCTGAAAATATTTGCATTTCTTGAAACAGTTCTTTTCTGGTATTTTGATAAACTCAGTGTTTGAATTTTCATTTAAATTTCTCATTTTATTTTCAAATTAGAAATGAAACTTCCAGAATAAAATAATTCGCATTCATTCTTAGTGCTGTAATGGGTTACATGAATTGTTATAATTAAATGTGGAAACATTACATTATCATGTGCAATTAGTAAACCAGTTCAGTAATTTGCACTTATGTGACCTTTATGTGCCAACAGCGTAAGTTGCAGGGAACAAGCTGTAACAATAATCAAGCTTAAGTTTTACTCACGATTATATTTGAATTAAACTCTCTCTCATCCTTGTTGGCTCTTATCACAATACTCGCTTAGACTAGAAAATTATACAAATTCAATGGTATAGTTTTAATTGAAGTCGTTGCCACATCGTACATTTCATTGAGTGTAATTTCTTGTTCTAATTGCCAGCGGATGAAGTGGTTAATCACTTAGGATAAGCTGCTTTACGGATTTAGATACAGCCTGTCCGAAACTGTTGTTGCAGTTTGGAAATTAGATTATTATAAATCATTTGAAATTTCTCCATCATATCTTATTGCCTCAGCTATAATTTGCAACTATAAGCCAGCGTTTTAATTTATATTCCTAGTCCTAAGCTGCAAAATCACTAGGAATGGATAATAAATATTTGATTGATTTTGAATTGCAGTTAGTGTTTGTGTTGATAGTTAAGTAGTTAACCGACAACCAGATCAATAAGAAACCAACCATTTTGTGATTAGCCATTGGGTTGAAAAGCCAGTTTTAAATAAACTCCACCAAAGTCACAACAAAATTAAACTTTTTGAATAAAACATGAACGTTTGCGACTGTAGTATCAGTGCGGAATACGTAACGATAACGGTATTTAGAATCCATCAGAAAATCTTCTCTGGAAAAGTATAAAATTTCAGAAACGTCAGATTCTCTCCACAAAATGCTTTCAATCCTAAAACGAAGCTAAACAGATATCACACTGTCACCACGGGCGCCCAAATTCTCTAACAAATGAGAGAGATACAGAGGGCGTTTACATATTTTTAGAACGACTTCGCTGCCGTATAATTAATATTTAAGACGCAAAGAATATTTTTTAAATCTTCGATCTGATAACATTTTTTCTGGACTATACATCTGCATCGTGATTTATGACATAAGTTTTTTTTTTTTTTTTTTTTTTTTTTAGAAGTACTAACTTCCATTACTTTCCACAGTTCATCAGTTGTGGTGGGTTTACGCTTAAAATGAGCTCTTTTCAAGATAACAAAAGCCCTATATTTCATAAGTGAAACATCAAACGACCTTCCAGAAATACGTTGAAAAAATATACAGGGTGTGTCATAAATTCGTGCAAAGTTCTAAAATTCGTAATAAAAGAAGGAATGCACGGAAAAATTTTCTGTTTGCTCCAATATGGTCAGAAAGACATTGGATTTTTTTCCATGTAAAAAAAATGTTTCCAAAAGTAACCGACAGAGGGCGCTCACACGTCATACTGAGATGTTTTATGCAAATCAGGCTATCAATAAAACACTTGGCTGGAAACGGATCGGTCATTCGAAGTCGGCAGCATGCTTTCTTTACCAGATCGGGCGTTGGTGGTTAAATTGTTCTACAAAAATGATGAAATCACAACTGTTACTTTGCGAAAGTTTCGCACGGAGAAAGGACTGAAGGCGGAAAAAATCCCTATTTCATTGAATGGGATACGGAATTTAGTACGACGTTTTGAGGAAACAGGGAGTTTGGAGGATCGTCAACGAAGTGGCAGACCACCCTTGAGAGCGGCCCGTGTCCATGTGGTACAAAGTGTGATCAAAGATATGGCAGCCGAGACATCAACAGAGAGTAGCAGTGCTCGTGAAGCTGAGAGAAGAACGGGGATTCCGGAAGCGTCGATTCGATGCTCTCTACTCCAGGCTAACCGCCTGGAGTAGAGAGCATGCATTGTGGACCCCGCAACAGTGGGCTTGTGTGATGTTTTCCGGCGAGTCCAGCTATAGCTTGCAGTCTGGTTCTCGCCGGACTTTCATATGGAGAGCTCCAGGTACCCGTTACCACCAAGAAAACATCATTGAACGACACCGTTACGGTGGTGCATGAGTGCTCGTTTGGGGTGGAATTATGGAATTATTCTGGGTTCCAGAACTGACCTGCAAGTTCAAATTGGAGCCATGACAAGCCAAATCTATCGGGACGTCATTCTAGAACAACATGTACGTTTGTTTCGGGGCGCTATGGGCGTACAATTTGTGTTTATGGATGACAACGTCCGTCCTCACCGCGCAAACATCGTAAGCGAATGCCTTCAATCGGAAGATATCACCCGTATGGACTAGCCAGCATTCTCACCGAACTTGAATCCAGTACAGCACGTGTGGGACATGCTTGGCCGACGAGTTGCAGCCCGTCAACCTCCTCCTACATATCTACCGGAACTTCGGAGAGCATTGCTTTTTGAGTGGTGTAATATCCCCCAAGATCAGATCGATAATTTGATACTCCTAGCGTTGATATACCTAGGCGTTGTACGGACTGTATTGCATCGTCTGGGAGACATACAACGTATTAACAATCATACCAACCATCTAATATTGGTTTTTTGTAAATAGGTGTTTTTTGTAATTTGCTCATTGGAGAAAAAATCGCTATTTTTTTTAATAATATCAAACATATAGCATCTTCTTTTGCTCTTTACCTTTTGTTTAATAAATAAGCTTTACAAATAAGTCAGATTTGTTTTGATTCTAACTCTTCCTTTGCTTGATTTTGCATTATCCTTAATTTATGGACATGAGTGTATTAATGATTTCGATTTTCAAAAACACAACTTCAACTAAATCATTAATAGCAACGAAACAGTCTTGAATGCATTGCAGACAATAGA
This sequence comes from Stegodyphus mimosarum, assembly GCA_000611955.2. Classification (NCBI taxonomy): domain Eukaryota; kingdom Metazoa; phylum Arthropoda; class Arachnida; order Araneae; family Eresidae; genus Stegodyphus; species Stegodyphus mimosarum. Next base: position 619,246 of record KK116282.1, read on the forward strand.
TATCGAGAATATTAATTGCTATGATTTTGAAAATCTATACACATCTTTATCATTAGAGGAAATTTACAATAGCCTTCTCACGTTACCAGATCTTTTTCCACAGATCACCCGGATCATCACGAAAGAAGATTTGAAACGTTATCTGCAAGTAGTCATCTTTAACAATTATATATTATTTGATAAGAAGTTTTAGAAGCAAATAAATGGAATTCCAATGGGACAAAATAGTTCTTCAGCCATTTGTACACTTTTCTTTTTCACGCAAGAATATAGATTTCAATTATCGCTAGATAAGGAACAACTTAAATATTATGCCTTCATTTATAGATATATCGACGGCATCACAGCAATTAATAACTTTAACAAGATTGAAAGAGCAGATATTTATCCTTCCAGCTTAAAACTTAACAATACTAGCCCTGTACAAAACAACATAATCTACCTTGACTTAAATATCATGGATTACAAGAAAATTTTAAAATACGATAAACGTAGAGAATTCAAATTTAAGACGCTAAAATTGACCAATTGGATATCTAACATCTCGAAAAAATTCATAATTAATACCACTAATACACAACTTCTCAGGATAAAAAGAATCAACGATGCTGAATTTCTACAAGAAGAAATTTACTACTTCATTAATATACTTCAACACAATAAAATTCCCAATAAAATAATTTCTTTTTTGCTTAAAAAAGCCGGCATTTACCTTAATCTTTAAATTCCTTGTAACGAGTGATATGATATTTTTGCTTAAACCGAAAGGAGGCAATTTGTGGATGACTTTAAAAAGAATTTAATTTATATATGTAATTTAATTCCTCAGAATTCCATCTTTGACACTCTACATCAGTGAATTAAGTTAGTATTTCTTTACATAATTAAATACTCTCTAATTTTCTGGCCATTACTGAACTTTTACTAATTAAGAGCCTTTTCCTTTTCTGAAAAGACGTTTTTATAGCTCGAATGCGTTAAAAAAGACGACTTTTTACTAACAAATACATTTCTCCATTTCCGAAACTTTGGCCAACTCTACCATCACCCCCTCTTTCCGCCATTCAGAAGCTTCCGTCTAAGGAATTCCAACACACACCCCCAAAAATGCTAGATCCCTCCTTTCTCAGATCATAGGCTTAGTAAAAGTGTCGCAAATTACGTAGCAGTTTGTATGCCCTGTCCTACAGCGAAGCAGCCCGTAGTATCACTACTTTCGCTTTGAATAAGAAGCACCTACAGGTAGTGTTTTTTTCATTATTATTTGTTGCAAAACCCATCCATTTGTAGCAATGTTTTACTTAATTCCCCTCAAAGGTCGCATTTATCTATTCTTTTATTTATCAAAAAGTATTTTCCTTTTAAATAAGCATTCGAACCTGGCCCTTATTTAGCCTTTACATTTGACAATCAAATTTTTCGATAAAAAATTTGAGCTTTACATTTTAATTAGTACAGCATTTTCTTATTTTTATTCTTGTCCTTCATTTTACCCATTTTGTTGATATTTCTTTCGTTTGTAATTCTTCCAATCTTTTCCCTTCATTATAAATGTTTTATTTCGGCATTACATGTAAAATTTTTTCCTTGTAACGTTTGTTTCTTTTTGTGTTCGAACAACAAAAACAGGTAGAGAAAAGAGACCAAGTCAATAAGAGCCTCAAACTTGAATAGACTTTTTGAAGTATTGTATACAAAAATTTTTAGAATTAATAACCATTATACTAATTGACGATAGAGGTCTTAGTGAGTTGATCAGAATGAACCAATTCTTCTTGTTCAGTTAATTGACTTTGTTCAAAGCTTCAAAACACTTTTTCCCTCGACAAGTTCTGTTTGGAGCTTTAAATAAAAAAGGATTAACTTTGGTTTTCATTGTTTTTGTTTTTTCAACCTTTTTACTTTTTCTGTTCCGTATGTATGTTATAAAATTTGCAAATTCATAAAAATAAAGATAGGTAGGGGATCATGGTTCTTACAATCCTTAAGTAATTCTCTCATATATTTCATTTCCTATATATATATATATACTTTTGATGCGGCCGATTGCTGCAACCAAAATAGGAGTTGCATATCTACATGTTACAACAATCCTATATGCAAAATTTTCAGAGACTATTCGTTTTAGAGTTATGCGAGATACGTACATACGTCCATACGTCAGACGCCACGAAAAAAATCTCTTCAGAATACATTTTAAATCAATTTTATAATTTTTTTGAGGGGGAAAAAAAGTGTCCTTTATTCTGTTCTTACATACAGGTATTACCGAAAAACATCGTTAAATTGCATTCGATAGGGGTCAAAATGGATATTTTCTTTGAAATTATGATATCCGAAATTTTTCTCGATTGCAATACTTCCAAAGGAAAGGAAAATAGGTTGCTATAAATTAAGAAGTTCGCTAAGTAAATTATTCTTGGCTCAAACTGAAAAATTGCGGTAAGATAAATTTTTGAATTTCTCTGTAAATTTCGCACCAAATATTACAAAATTTAATATCTAGGCCTATTTTGAGTCGTAGAGTCGAAATATGGTAAAAAAATTGGTATGTTATTTCAGAAAAGTTCGATTTTGTGTCAAAATGTGTATGTTGAAGTCGCGCTTTCGAGACATGGAAAACGCAAGTTAAATTTCGGCAATCGGTACAGTAGAACGAGAGATGTAGAACTGTCTCTTTTGGGGGGGGGGGTTCAAGGTGTATTTTGCATTTTACTGTCATTATCAATGCCCGAGAATATGATTTTTAATGCTCAGAATTAAGCAAAGGAATTTAAATGTTGTATTTTTATACGTTCAACATAAAACCACTGTTCTATATGTGTCCTACTGTATATCAAAAAACTTTTACGCTAACTAGTATGCAAGAAGCAATTTCTAGTTCAAAATCAAATATGTATATACATTCCTTAAAGCAATTTCGATGTATACAAATTTATTCTTCGCTGCAGTATAGATATATAAAATAATTTTGCGTGTTATTATCACAGTACAGAATACATTTAATTACAATGTGTGATAAGCTAATGTGTTATAGTAAAATACAAAATTCGTACATTATACTTCGCCAGATTTCTGTCCGAATCTGACAAGCATAATCAATTTTGCTTTTGAAATTACAGTGATGGCAAAATTAAGTTCTTGAATATTTATGTTAATTTCTACATTCTTTATGAGTTTTTCTATTTCCAACGCGTGTACATTTATTTTGAGAACGTTATAATGATAGTTTTTAATTTTCATGCAAATAGATGCAAATACGTTTGTACTGCCAAAACATACAATACTATGATTTACTTATTTCATTATGTAAGTATATCATTAATAGATTCCTTATTCCTCAAATTTGTGAAAACTTTCTGTTCAAAATATTGAAACTTTCCCTTAAAGGAAATTTTTTCTAACATAAAATCCCAAAACTGTGACACTCATTCTTACAGGCATAACAGAAAGAGCCTTTTTTCCTTTCCAGTATCTATTCATGCCCCTGCTTGTGTTATTGGAGGACTGCATTTTGAATAATATACATCTGGTAAGTTGCATAACTTTTCTCTTTTTTAAAAAAATCATTTATCTTATTTATTATTTGACTGCCATAACATGAATATGTATATAGTAAATGTGTTTTCCGAATTATTTGAAACTGAAAAATATCATTAATAGAACTTCTCAAGATTGCATGCAGAGAAAAAGTGAAAGAAAATCTATCGAATAAATCAATTTTAAGCTTTTAGGAATTTTTCTATTATAAAACTATAACCTTTCTACTATTGCCTTAAGTTGGCTAATAAATATTAAAATATAAAAGTTATTTTCCATAAGGCAAAATCATAATAATTTATTTATAAAATTGTTAAGATTAATGATCTTGTTTATAAGTTTAATATTCTAGTTTTTTTAGCCCCTCCCCAACTTATAAAAATAAAATTAAAATAGATAACTTTTACAAAAAACAAAACACAGCATTGACAATCAGTATAAACATTTTATTTTTCCTAAAACAACATATGAAAGCTTTTGGTAAAATATACAGTTGCGAAAACTAAATAAATGACCACATGGGAGAAAAAATTTTGAAAATTTGTTCCAGCCTGATTAGAACAAATTTTCATACTTAACAAAAAAATATATATATAACTTGTGAGCGAAAAAAAAAAAAAGAATCACAGCTGAAGCTGTCAAAAATAATGACAGTCTATATACAAATTTGAGTTTGTCCAACATGCAAAATCCAATACATGACATTATTACAATAAATGTGAAGCCATTAGAATTAGGTTGTAAGCCTATTTCATGGCCTTTTGTGTTAATACAAGTATTTAAGGTGTAATAATACCTGCAAAAATATTCTGACAAATAACTTAATTGCTAAGGTACCTTTGTGAACCTTTTCTTTACAAATCAACTTTACATACAAGATCAAATTTTTAAAAAAATATTTACAATTAATAAATAATTCTTCAGTGCAGTTTTACAATAAATGAACTGAAACAAAGTAAATAAAAACTTGAATTTTATTTTTGGAAAAAAAAATAATAAATCAAACTTAGACATTGTGAGTACAGTTTTAATAAAATCATAGCTTAATGATAATCATGAGATATATATTTTATGAGAATATACAATTAAGGTCATGAGAATTCTTATATTTTCTTGTAAAAATTTTAATCACTGTTGTTAACCATTTATAAGCTATGACAAAATTTTTTCTATCATCCCTGTACTCATTACAATAAAGTTTGATAATTAACTTCATGTATACAATTTCACTAAATATTCTGAATGAAAATTTATATCCAAAAATAGAAAACCAAGGTTGTATCCAAGAAAAAGAATTTTATCTTAAAAATGAGAAATCTATGCTAACTCTAGCAAAAACTTGTTAAACTATGGAAATTTCAGTATTTATTATATTAACATTTATACATATAAATTTTAATATTATAACGATTTCTTTTGAATATAAATAACCAGTACATGAACTGATAATAAAGGATTTAATAAGCATATGTAGTATATCATTGTCACTACATCTTTTACAACCTGAAAAACAATTTTTATTAATAACTGGAATTTTTTAACAATCACCTAAATATCTTGAAAAATCTTATTTTTTACAGAAGCCTGACAACAGAGAGGAAAGTACACAACATAATTTTAATTTGGCACAAAGAAGGAAGACAATTTTCATTTGAATACTAAAAAATGTTTTGTTCTCATGTATGATTATTCCAATTACATTTAAACAGAAATATCTATGTTTCCCTGCCATTACATTACATCAGGAAAAAGCTTACATTTCTGCTGTTCATGATTTAATTGTTAATATCAAAACATAATTAAATGTTTGATAAAATGTTTGATAACTCATTGCTATAGTTTTTTCATACTATGACTGCAAAAACATGCTGCAAGTAAAGATTTGTTTTTATTTCTAAAATTCAATTCTAAAGATATCTGGAATTTCATGTGTCTTGAAAAAGCCAGATATGGACTACTGCACTTAACTGCTTTTAGATTAATTGTGATAAGTTTTGCTGTTGGTTTTCCGATATTTAATACATAATCTGTTGTTCCCCTCTTATTTTAATTGGACATTTGAAGAAAAAACTGGATGGTGAAACAAAACATTCTTCATTATTTTCTAAGAACTGTTCAATTGATTGTGATGTAATGAATCCCACCACTTTATTCCTCTTAATTTAAATGGCATTAAATGCCTCTACATAAATTTCAAACAACTGATTTCCTCGTCTCTTCCCTTCTCTCCATGGATAATTATAAAAGAGAAAAAGACTATTTAGACTACCCCCCCCTTTTTTTTTTTTCAGCTAGGGCTATCAATAAGATAGGATAAGCAATCTTGAAATGTGAAAAACCATGAGGTTCTTGTGCTCTGTGGTGGTGCCATTTCAAAAGAATCCAAATTTCATTTAAATTCACTTTATAGTACATGATTCAGATTATTGAACTATTTACAATGTGATTTTGATATAAAATATATTAATATTTAACTAAATTTTATGCTCTTCATCTAATTTCATTTAGTAATTTTCTTACAATTTTATACAGAAAATACTGTAGTGAAGAAAACCTTTTATTTGTCAAATTATGCTTAAATACAATGAAAATAAATTTAGTATACCTACTGCATAGACATACTGCTAAGTGAATCAGTATTGTACCATTTATTGAGGTAAAACAAAATTAATACAGATATTAACTGGTTAAACATTGGTTGAATCTTCATAGAAAGTGCTACAAATATCTACAGATTAAGGCAATTCAGATTAAATAAAATTTAAAATGAAAAATTATGCTAAAAATCATCAGGGTTAAGGAGAATGGAATTTACACAATTTAAGTTTCATTAATTCAATAAATTTTATTTATTGTTGTAAAACGTTTCCCTTTGTAGTTTTCCTTCATAAATATTAAAATTTAGAAACCAGGAGATTCTGTGATATACCAGGAGACTGAAAAATGTGATAAAACAACAGAAGGCTCCCAGCAAAATTTGGAGAGTTGGCAGCTATGGGAAGTGCATTTACATTGTTACTTAAAACAGTGAGTTTTCTTGGTACCAAATAAATGCTAGATTTGCCTATCTTTTTCTAAACAAATTCATTTTGAAAGCTTATATAATTAGCTTTTTTTTCCTAAAAATTCAATTCATTTGAAAGCTTAAAATGATGAAAACCTTCATGAAATAAATTGAATTACATTTGCAGAGGAATTTTTAATATTTAAAAGTTTGTGTTTTCAGTAAGTAAAAGATCAGAAAAATAAGTAAAAGGACAGAGAAACTGTAATATGAATTTATAATCAAAGCAAGTACTTAAGAAAGGAAAAAATTCATAAGAAAGAATTTAATATATTGCTATGCTATAGGAGACAGTCTAAACAATAAGCTAATTTTCTGGTTACATTTTAAGTTATTTTAAAACAGTTTGAATTTTTATACTTTAATTTTGGAATCAGAACCAGTAAATAACAATGTTATGACCAACAGACAGCAGCAAAGTTCATACCATAAATTTTATTCAGCTAGAAAACTATAAATATAGTTTGGCAATTTTTTATGCTTTCAGTAATTTTTACAAACTTAACAGGTAATGCAAACATATAAAACTATTTCTTAGTAACTGGAGTTATGTGCAAAGACCATCATGTACAAACAACTACAGTACATCCAAATTTTCAGAAAAATTCTAAAAAACAGCATTTGGTGACATCTAACACACAGTGACATTTAACAAGTGAACCAAATTACCTTCACTAAAACACTAGAAATTCATTTGCAGGCTGTTCCTGCATAAGTATCAAATACAAGTAAAAGTTTAGCAAAGTGGAAGAAGTAGTAAAGTATAAAAAAACCTTCTGCAAATAATTGCAGTCATGAAACTGAAACACACAGAGTTTCTCTTCCTACTTATTATGATCTCCATATGCAATCTTCGCTACATTAAGCGCTGCAACTTGGTTTTCAGTATTTTTGCTCTATTCTGACACACACTAGTCATTTTTCATGGAAGTGTTAGAAAGTAATGAAATATATAATATTTTGAATATTCATATTAATTTAAAGAGAAAATCAATTTAAACATCTATAAATACTTTATAAAATTTATGTAGTAGTTTTGCTTTTATGAAATTATCTTGGTTGCAGAGATTAGTCATGTAACCTCAAATCATTGATTTATAACATTGACAAAATACCTTCTTGAGGCTATTAAACCTCAATTTATTAGGTTTAATCAATCTTCACCTGTTAAATTACAAGTTTGTCAAAAGTTCTGCTTCACAATTATTAACTGTGAAGCAAAACAATCCAATAGCATTCCTGATGGCAGTCCAAGAAGATCTTGGAATAGGATACACAGTTATCTGATCACAGCCAAAATATAAAACAATGTGATTAACACGGAAGTCAGGCTGGCTTTACTTCCTGGATACATATGTGGTACTGTTTTCCAGTTTATTTTAGATCTCAAAGCAATCTTAATGGTAGATCAGTGGGATCTTAGAGAAGGCCACACAATTATTTGACTATGGTAAAGAATGAAGCAAAGCAACCAATACTGCTTTCAAGCTGTCTTTGCTTCCCAAGAAATACATGTAGTACAGTTTTCCTATTCTTAACAGCAAATCAAGCATTCTCAGAACAACCTTGGTGGTGGGCCAACAGATTTTGGAAGTAGGGCCATACAGTTAGATGCCACAGAAATGAATTTAGCAGTGTGATTAAAATTGCACTCCGATTGCATTTGTTTCCCAGACACAGCTGTAGTGCTTATTGATCAAAGGCAGTTATCAAAATCAAAGCTGAATATCAGCATCAGACATCTGAATGCGAAGAAAATGCCTTACCATTGAGCCACCTGCAACTGCAATCACTGCCCACATCTAAGCACCTTATGAAAAGTAGCTCATTTCATTCCAGAGTTTGTGGACAGAATTCTTTTTTTTCTTACTTTTTTCAATGATATCTTAATAATTTTATTAACAAGTTTAACAGTATATAACCCTCATTTAAATGCTATCACTGTAAACAGTTACTAATAGTGTATTAATAAAATCAAAAGTGGTACTTTATATTCCTACTTTCAATGAATGCACTATCTATAGAAAACATTTTGTAACACTCTATTACATTACTCACTCTACTACTCAAATTGCATTTGTGAATAGCAAATGCTTATTTCTATCTAAATTTTAGCTATAAAGTGTAAAACTTTTGTAAAAACACTAGAAAATCTGATGTAGTTCAGACCCTCAGTCTTTTCTCGTATCAGTGTATAAATGGAAGGAAATTAATAACTGCATGAAGTTAATCTGTTAGCATTAAAGTAGGGTCTTCTAAAAGGAACACAGTATGTTTAAAACACTTTTTCTTTTGACTGCTATATAAAAGGTTTGAGTAAAAGCATTAGTATGCATAAAAGTCTTGATATTAACAAAATACTGGACATGATCAGTTATAAAACTCATATAAAAATGAGTAAAAATTATACAAGTTTATGTATAATTTTGCTGCACAGCAGAACAGCAAAAATCTTTCACAGTGTCTGCATCCAGTGAATCTATCACACATTACTTTAATAAATCAAATGTAGAATGTGGGTGATAAATGCATGAAATGAAGACAAACTTGACTTAATAAAAGATAGATCACAGCTGGAGAGATGGAAGCATATTTCATAAATCACGTTGTAAGTGAGCTCAGCATGTGCCTTTCTTCCTCAGATAATTCTAAACCACCTTTCAGGGTTCTGCGCACTAAATAAAGAGAGAATGTTTTATTACATTTTGACTACAATAAAGAAGGCATAAGATAGTCTAGAAAATAAATAAATAAAATAACAAGAACAATAAATAAGAATAAAATATAAAGGTTAGTGATTATTATCAATAAAATGTTCTAAAATTAAACTCTGAACAAAATGAAGGTAACTTCTATCTAACAAAAAACAAATTCAACAAGCTATACACTTTCACAATTCAGGTTTTTCTTATGAATTTCATAAGAAAAACCTGCTTTAAAGAATTTATCATTAAAGTTAAAACAATATTTTAATTAAAAAAAATATAAAAAGGCCTAAGATTAAAAAATTGCAATTTTATCTTGGAATGCATATTTCAGTTTAACACCTGAGACAATTTTAAACTCTGCAATTATGAGAAACCTATTACTTAGTCTCACTGAAATCAAAAACATAGCATGTAAAATCTTATATTTAAAACAATCTGTTTAGACTGTTAAAAGCAAGCAGTATAAGGGGAAATAACTTCCTTTGATATTAACATGCATGGAAACTTTTTCACTTACTTAATAAAGAAATTACTTCATTATTTAAAATGTAAATATACATTCTTAGACAAAAAAAAAAAAAAAAAAAAAAAAAAAAAAAAAAAAAAAAAAAAAAAACCACAAAAAAAAAAAAAAACGAAGCACCCAGGAGTTATCCAAATGGGAGGAAAATCCGTAGAAGTGATGTACATGTACAGAAAAACAAATGATTGCAATTCGAGAAAAATTGGATGATTTATTGAAGTGATAGAGCTTCACAAACTGAAAAACACAGTAACACATTTACCCACCTCTGCCCCTTATGCAAGCAGTTATTTGGCTTGGCATCGATTGATAGAGGTTGTGGATGTTCTCCTGAAGGATATCGTGCCAAATTCTGTCCAACTGGCACGTTAGATGGTCAACATCCCGAGCTGGTTGGAGGGCCCTGCCTATAATGCTCCAAGTGTGCTCAATAGGAGAGACATCCGGCAACCTTGCTGGCCAAGGTAATGTTCGGCAAGCAGTAGAAAGATATGCAGTGTGGGGGCGGGAATTATCTTGCTGAAATGTAAGCCCATGGTGGCGTGGCATGAAGGGCAGCACAACGGGCCTTAGAACTTCATCGATGTATCGCTATGCTGTAAGGTTGCAACGGATGACAACCAAGGGGGTCCTACTATGAAATGAAATGGCACCCCAGACCATCACTCCTGGTTGTCGGCCTGTCTTCCGGCAGACAGTCAGGTTGGTATCACACCGCTGTCCGGGGCATCTCCAGACTGGCCTTCGCTGGTCATCCAAGCTCAGTTTAAAGTGGGACTCATCACTGAAGACTATTCTACTCCAGTCAAAAACATTCCAGTGCGAATGAGCCCGATACCACTGCAAATGGGCTTGATGCTGTACAGAGGTCAATGGTAATCGGAGCAAGGGGCGCCGTGACCTCAGCCCGCTTTCTGTGAGCCGTCTATGAATGGTCTTTGTGGTCTTTGAAGCACTAGTTGCACATACAATCAATAATAATGATGCATCTGGGGCTGTGAGTGCCGCTCTGACGATTGTTCGGTCTTCACGTTCTGTCGTTTCTCTAGGCCTACCGCTTCCTTCTTGACACTGTGTGCAGCCATGATTCACCCATTCCTGCCAACATAGTCTAATAGTGGCATCGCTCCTGCTCAAATGTCGAGCTATTTGCCGATAAGAGCAACCGGCTTTTCTGAGCCCAACTACACAACCTCTCTCAAATTCTGACATCTGCGCATATCGTTCGCGCACCTGTATGCGAGGCATAGTTACTGTCTACCAGAGTACAGGGAATGAAATTCGTGAAGAATTTATGACCTGAAATCATAAATTTTCCTCTTAAATATCCTGCCAGTTGCACAGATCAGATGCGCTGTAGCGACAACCGTCCATTCATTGGCAGGCAAAATGTAAAATTTTGTGTTTTCCATCGAAACCTGTATGCATATCAATTTGTGTCTAATTTGCTTTATATCTTCTCGGTGCGTCTTTTTTTTTTTTTTTT
>KK116282.1:637389-689604 GCA_000611955.2 Stegodyphus mimosarum
TATATATATAATCATAATTAAAGGGAAATACCCCTATTATAATTCCTACATTTCAAGGTAAAATTAAGTAAGCAAGTAAAGAAAAAGAATTACAGTTTGAAGTCTCAATAAATTCCAATTTATAAATTTGTAATTTTTAAATAATATTTAAAAGCAATAGTTTTGGGAAAAAAAAATTTTTAAGTATTTGAAATAGGAAAAGGAAAATTGGCAGACAGAAAAATACTCTACAAGCAATGGCTAATAGTATAAATATGCTTAAAATTGTGATGCAAAAATTGTTAACAATAATTAGAGCCAATAAAGAAAATTACCTAAAACTGAATAATTGAAAATATAGTGAAACAATACCGACTCTCCAGGGGGAATTAGATTAACATGATACAAAGCAGTTCAAAATCCAATCCAACTGTATACTGATAGCAGCAACAAATAGTAGTAATAATGCAAAATAAATTAAAATAAATTTTAAAAATACATTTAAAATTCATTCCGTATTCAATTTGGAACAAACCATATACAATAATAATAATAATAATAGTAATAATAACCAGAAGCACGGTGGCAAAATGCATGATAGCTTAAAAAATGAAAAGGAAAAAAAAAATTACATCTTTTGTTGCATCTTCATCAAGGGGTCAGTGCAACAAAAGAAGTAAATACACCAGCAAGTTTCTGAGCAAACACAGACACGAATTAAAGTTTAAATCTTAAAACAATTGCATAAAAATCAATCACAGTAATCTGTGTCTTTGTACCAACCCAACTCCTACAGGCTATAAAAAAATAGTGAAAAAAATTGCAAAAGTATAGCATCAGAGTCATAAACACTGCATATGGTTTGTCCCAAATTGAATATGAATGTATTTTAAATGTATTTTAAATTTATTTTAATGTATTAGATGTATATACATATATCAGTCATTAGCAGAAAATCTATTTGGCATTAATTTCAATAAAAAGAGGCTCACTATGTTTCCATAGATAGCGGCCTGAATCTTTCTTTTTATCAAAATTAATCGTACCAAGTTAAAAACTATTTTGCAGATTAAAGTTCATATGGGCATGTATCAACTGTATTTGTTTACAAGAGTTATATTATATATAAAATTTAATCTATAATTATATTGATTTGTATTAAATCAATTATTAAAATTCAAAAAACGCATTCAGCAAATAAAATTTATTTTATAGATAGAATAACAGAATAAATCAAAACAGAATTCTTGGCTCATTATATGGGCCTATTTATTTAACTATCCAAACATGATTAAAATTATAAGTAACTAGTTGATTTTAAGCATTAAAAAATAAACTATTCAAGTATACGACTTTTGGAATATATATCCTACACTTTTTTAGCAGTCTCTTTCTTTATTTTTCTTATTTTCACTGAAAATACAAGAGTTAATGCAGTATAAAATACAGTAGAAAAATACATTTTATTACGACTACAATTGTTTGCAATATCCTCGACCTCTAATATGGAAGAATTATCTCCTTTATCTTGCCAAAGAACTATCCATGAAAGATAGCATTTACAATGTTAAAAAGCATTGCAAATTGACGTTTATAACGTCTCCTAGTTCAAAAATGTCAATACTAAAAACATGAATTTAGCTGTTTTATATATCAAACTATTCTTGATATGTTTATTGCTTTATATTTTCATAATTTTAGCATATATTTCAATTCATAAAATTACAATCTGTGTTCTAAAAATGTAAAAGTAAGAACAGAAAAATGTCATTATATTTAAGACAGTGTAAAATTTATTCCATGTAAAATTCGATCTACCATATAAATTTATAAATTATTTATAAGTTAGCACAATCATTTTCATGTGATATATTGCTCAAAAGGAATTATTCTTATCACTGATAAACCAAATCATTTTTATGAAATAACTGTTTAAGAAAATTGAAAAAAACATTACCTTAGAAGCTCTGGTAACAGAACCAATTTCTGAGTACAAATCACAAGATTTGGGAAATTTTTCCATCACAATATGGCACAGGTGGTGGAGAAGAGAGTGTTTTTGCACTGTATCCTTGACTTCAGGAACTTTGGATAAGTATTCAATGTGAAATCCTTTAATCTATAAATGAGCAATTCTATGAAGTACAGTTCTTCACTTATATCTTTACAAAATCATCAAAAATTGCTGCACCTTACATGCATCATTTTTAAGATAAATTTCATTCTATAAACAGACTTACCACATATTTGAATTAACCTGATTCCTTATATTAAACGTGCCATTGTTTTCTGATGCAGAATATAAAAAGCTGTGCTAATATGTTGTATTCATTTTGATATTTTCAACTAACATAAATTCCTAGCTCCCAACATAAAAATGGTAAATTAATTTTGACATAGCTGGTGCATACAGTTGCAATTTTATACTGATTACATAATTCTATATAAATTTCATATGTTATGAAATGCACATACAAACTACTAATGGAATAATAAAGTTTCTAGCTCATTTATAAGATATTACTAAATTTTTCAAGAATAAAAATATAGTATCAACAAATATTTAGTAGGCTCTAAGGTATTCTACACAAGATCCTGTGAGAGAATAGCAAATAAAAAAATAATAAATATTTAAAAAATATTATATACTTTCAAATGCACATTGCAAGTTTAAATTTTATTGACAGGAAGACATAGGTATATATTCTGTCTTCTACATCAGGTTGTATAAATCACAAATTAAAATTAACGATATATGCTCTTGCATTTATTTAGAAATCAATAAATTTAAATCATAAATAAAATTGTAAGTTTCATATTATGCTGCTTTAAAAAATAATAATGTTGATTTTATGAAAATAATTAAGTGAAAAAACTGCAGATAATTATGGACTTCATTTTCTGTTCTCAACAAATTAATGCTAATAAAAAAGTACCTTTTTCAAATTAAAATTTGGATATAATGAATATGATGAAAAAAAATTAGAAATACATATTCAGCATCTCTGTGTATAACTTCAGTGTATATGTAATATATGTATGTATGTACATATATACATTTACTTATCTATAAATTAAATATGGTACTTATACCAATGACCGTGAAAGTTGCAACAATCCTTCCTGTGGAATTCTGAAGGAACTCATGTCCCTTTATTTAATGAACAATAATATTCTACCCACTTTGTTTCTGTAGTTTGTAAAAAAAACTTCTGCCGTTTTCTACTTCGATTTTACTGAATTTTGCCCTTCGATTTCACCGGAAGTTCCGTTTAGAATGCTATGACTACAAACTTCCCACAGGTAATTGTTTCAATATACTACTGTTTTGTCAGCTGGTCCGAACTTTTTTTTGATGATAGGATCCCATAACTTTGAAGATAACCTGCTTGTTGTTCTGTAAAAGGCAAGTCCTAAATTTGAATTTTTTCTCCCCAAAATACAAGGGAAAAAATTCAGTAATAACAGTTAATTTATATCTTTGTTAAAAAAACAAAATGTGGCTTTATCAGTCAGAGTTACATCAAGCGATATCGCAGATGTTATGAATGTGTTGTTAGTCTACAGTTAGCAATAAATCGTGCAGCTTAGTAATAGTTTCACAGTTGAAGGGATAATAAGTAAGTACTTTAATACTGATATTTCCAATCATATTCTGAAGATATTTTCCTAAATTAACATAATCTTAACATTTACGCAGTTTGCAGAGTTATCATATAAATATTAACGAACTCAAGTTTCATATTCATGCTCATAATTGTAAAATGTTCATATGAATTTCAAATTAAAATAAAGTTGTAACATTTACAACAAAAAAAAAAGCTTAAAAATTATGAACAAGAAAATTCTGACTACGCGAAAATTATTCTGATTCCATGTGCAACTTATTTATTTCATATTTTTGTGATTTATGATAAAAGTAGATAAATATACTTTTACATAAATAATATTCATCCCATCTTTTTTTAGGCAACTTATTTAAAATAAATACATTAAAAACTGAGCATTAGTGATTCGAATTTACAGTTGTACATTAGCTTTTCAAGAAATTACAGCAATATCTCCAAACACAAATGTATTTATACAACCAAATTAAAACTTCTTTTGGCCTGAACTTCAACATAAAAAATATTTCCTATATAGAAAAGAAATGCATGATTTTAAAAGAAAGACTTCTTTTTTGTTGTTTTTTTTTTATTAAATTTAGCAAAGGTTTAGGAAGTTAATTATTTAATAAAGTTGTGTATCACCTTTAGCATTTATTACATCTGTTTTTTCCTAATAGGTTTCATCAAATTTCTTTAATTAATAGTACATTCACATACCTATTAAAACTGATTAAATGTTCCTAAATAAATCAATATTTTTAACACTAAATCAAATTATACTTACTTTACATCTGATTTAATAAAAAATCATGCTTTAAATCTGCAAAAATGCAAAGTTACCTCAACTTCATTTAAGAATTTCCCAGTAAAACCGAATTAAATTACATTTATTTTTATAGCTGTTTCAATAAAAATTCTTACTTTAAACTTGTAAAAATGCAAAGTTACCTCAACTCCATTTAGGAAGTTCCCAACAGACCTTAAAGTAGATAAAATCACCCTAAAGGTTTCACTGCTTTCTATTTCTTTCATGGCCTGCTTCAGATCCATTAATGGTTCAGCAACCTCCTGTTAAAAACACATTTTTAATGTACATTCTGATTAAAAGCAAATAAAAAAATTTTAAATCTGAGGTATTACTGCCTGAATACTGACCCTTTCCATTGTTTCATAATCTAAACGAAATGCCCACAATCTAAGCCTAGCTTCTAGTTCACTGATAGATGATAAAGTCAAGAGAAACTGTTCAGCAGTACCCAATGGAACATCAGGATTGTTCATTTGTGCTTCAGCTATTCTTGACTTCTCATCTTCTGTTGGCAGCATAGTAAGTATTTTCTGAAAGAAACATCACTGTCTTTAGTAATTATTAAACTCTACAAAGGCAGATTTTATTTAACAGTATTAAAAAATATAAAATATTATTCAAAAATTAATTATTAAAATGAATAATAAGCACATTATAGATAAAAATATTTTCATAATTTTGAATAGTTCTGAAGTGAGATCATGAAAAGCACTTTTCTTCAAAGTTGAAAGGTCAGAACATGCTTCTTACTAATCTTTTATCATAAACAGGTGCAACTATTTACTAGAGGTCCATTAAATAGTATTCATTTTTAATTATTAATTAAGAACTTAATTGAAAACAATTATTTACTACGGCAAATGTTTCCCAAACTTTTGTGACCCTCAGGTACTATGCAAATATACAACATTTTATTCTAAAAACCATAGTGACCAAAGCCCTCTTTATGTCTTAAGCAGTTTTTTCTGAGTTGATAAAGATTCCTGATTTGAGATGAGGTCAGCAAGCTTCTGACAAAGCAGTTAACTTTTGCTTTAGATTTGTTACTTAACCCTTTTGTGATGGGCATCTCAATTACTCAACCGCTCTCTTCGGATGGCAACAGGGTGCACTATCTTGCTAGAAAGGACAATTTGCGCTGCTAAGCCTAAACAAAAAAACTTGCATAAATTAAATTTGTCGTCCAATTGTTCAAGTTTTTGGCACATTATAAGAGGAACATTCAGGTAGTTTCCAGAATTAATTCAAAAACTTTATATTTTCTTTGCCATTTGAAGTATAAAAAATGTTTCACTAAATGATGCACAAAATATTTGCCTCAATGCTAACCAAAATCTAAGAGGAATGAATAAAACCTCTAAAACTATAGAACATATATCCCCATATCACCAAAAATAAAAACAAAAGTGTTCAGAAGCGTGGAGAACATCTCCATGTGCTTATATCAGCTGATGCAGTAAACATCCATCTCTGTTTGTTTACATTACTCAGCCTATGATTTTTCCTTTTATTTTGAAACAAAATACCAAAAATAAAAAATATTACAGTGGAACGAAGGTCAGCATTTTCTAGTCTCAATGGATTCCATTGGAACAGAACACAGGGCTACAAGGATAGAGATACAGAAAAGTGGATGGTCAACTTTTCTCTGTCTACTAGAACTTTGTCCATGATTTTATAGGTATTGCTCCATTGCACTACTGACCTACTGGGTGCAATGTCAGCCTGCACTAGAAGCCAGCCCAAAGATATATACACAGATATTTTTTATTATACGTTTCACATTTAATATGCTTTTACACGTTGATTATATAATTAAAAGGTATAAAAAAGTTGCAATGATCTTAACAGATGGATATATTATTTATATATAATTATTCAAAACTTCAAGAACAATATTATGCTGCAATATCCAACTCGTTACAACTAGCTTTTTTAAGTTTATGACTAATTGTTACCATTAACAGTAGTTTAATGATAGTTAGAGCATATTGGCCAGCATCATACCATATTTTTTTTGGTAACATTTGTAAAGTATGCATCAGTTTACAATTCCTTTTCCTAACTTTTATTAATACCTACTGTCGGTTACACAAATTCTGAAAAATTATATAAGATTTGCTATGACACTAGCACATTTTTTTTAAAGATATTATCTTTTCAAATGCATTAGTTTTGATGAACTTATATTCTACTTTTGAAATACTTAACAGTGTTAAGATATGATGTTTTTAGTAAATGTTGTAAATAAATGTGCCATGCTTTTATAAGCATTTCTTGGGATCAAGAAATATGCAATATTGTACAATCTCTTTTAACATGGATATGTTATTTTTATACAACTTAATAACAGAATTTAAACTTACAATAATTGTAATGAATTTAGCCTACTTTAGTGGGGTTGGATGTATATATGACAAACCCATCTTGAAAGGGTTAGTGTAGTGTAACCTGGTACACGGATACACACAGGAGATACATCTCTGCTCAAGAAATCTTTTTCTACTTAATCTGCTCTAAAACCACGTCCTTTCATTTTATTTTAAGCACATAAATTTCATACTCAGATAGTAAAATAATAAACAAACAAAAAATTACCTCTATGCCTTCTCTGTTCATTATAGTGCTATCCATCTTAAGAATGGCTGTTTTTATTGTTCTTGGAGGTGGCAGTTTTGTCATACCAATGTTTATTGCATTTGATCTTTTAGTGTCCAATACTATAATTTCACTTTTCTTAACACAGTCTTGAGATTTCTGTCATTTGCAAAGGAATACAATATAAAATCAATGAAATTTTAATTCACGTTTCAAATATATTAATAATATGCCAGAATTGCTAATGAAGATGTTTGAAATGATCTTAGTCTTAAATTAAGATATCCATGTTCTAAGGCAATAACAAAGAACATTCTAATTCTTAAACCCATCATTCAAAATAAAAACAATTTTAATTTAAAATTCATGTATTTAAAATAAAAATAAAATTCAAATTTATATCATTTATTCAAAACAAAACAAAAAAATCAAAGTTTATGACATATTTATGTAGCATAATAAATGCATTTTAATAAAATAACCATTCTGAGTTAAATATTACTGTAATAAATACACATTAGTTAAAAAGGTGGTAGTGCAAGATTTATAAAGGAAGTTTATATTGGAATTTAAATGCCACATAAAGCAAACATTTAAGCTACAGCTTAATTATTATTGGCTCTAAATTCAAATAACAAAGTTTCCATATTGCCTTTTTTATTTTCTACTTTTTGGAAGCATATTCATGTCATTTGTAAGATTAGATTATCACTTCTTACTTAACTCTTTTAATATTAAAAACTTTTATTTAAAATATATAAAGTAGACATAACTTATTTAACAATAAATGCAAATATAACATTTAGAAAAATAAAATATCAAAACTATTGTTTGCATTTTTTAGGTTAAACAATATGAAGCTCGAAAATTATTCTTTTTAGCACAATTTCTGCTCAACAACACAATGCTAAATTATTTTAGACTGAAAATTTACAGAATTATATGCACTTAAATCAGTTTAAGCTTAATTTCTGCTCAATAGTACCAAAATATAAATTTTCACCATACAAAAAAAAAAAAATTCTTATTCCACACACGTGAGAATGCAGAAAGAAATCATTAAAATATATAAATCTAAAATTCTTTAACTATGATTTTTCTGAAATGCCAAAAAGTTTCATAAATGAAGTTTAATTAGAAAAATATGCAATTTCATAAAGCAGATTGCTTACCTCCTATATGCCAAAGTTGATCAATCGAGAATCAGCCAAAGAAAGCAAAGCCAAAGAAAAGAAGCATAACATTACTACACATGCATATACAATTAAATTATATTTATATGCAAGCTTACATATATATCCAAATACGTTAAATTAACATAACAAAATTCAATGTAGCTCTGCAAAGCACATAATAAGAAAATATTCCTTCATATTTCTTAACATAGCTTTAAATGCAAATATGTATGTTTTGATGTGCAGTCTTAGACTCCTGAGCAACATTTAAATTGATTTTACTCTTCTTATTTAATTTGCATTGCCACAAGCAGTGGTTATCTGTAGCAAGAGCCATGCCCTGTTTTGTTAAAAGTTCAGTTCAATAAAAGGTTGTTTAAAATCTTTCTAAGTCTTGTCATGCTATTTTAGACATAGTGATAGCATAACTTGCTGCCTGTCTAGTAAGGTTATAGGAATAAAGTTCCATAATCACTGATAGGTAACGAACTAACAGAGATACCTTTAATTCCTTTAGTTGTTTAGGACAAAAATAAAAATTTGGATAAACTAATTGAGGGAAGTAAATGTTAAGCAAAATTTATGTCTAAAGAAATACAATTATTTATATAAAAATCAATTTATATATAAATTCACATGATATATCTTTATTTTAAACAAAATTATGAAGGAATTGTAGGAAAGGAGAAATATTTATTTTAACAATATCATACACACTTCATTCTGCTTTCAGTTATATAACACAAATTAAAATAAACAAGAATAAATAAATAAATATGAATGGAAGTAAACAATTATCCTTCAAAAACAATTAACCTTCATACATTCATATAAAAATCCTTTATAAATCTGTATATATGCATATACATAAATAAATTATTAAAACTTCCAAATGTTAAAAAAATTTTGGAAGCAAAATGTTAGCAAAAACTTTTGTAATAAAAGCTGGATGTGAAATAAAGTCCTTTCCAAAACTTATTAAAAAAGGAATGAATGAAAAAAATGAATCAAATCCAAAAACTGTGCATAAATATCATGAATTATAAAACTACAAAGTTATATGCTAAGAAACCTTTACCTTATTCATTACATCTTTTGCTCGATTTTCAAATAAATGTTCTAGCTTTTGTGTATCAACAGGTACTGGTGTCAACTCATCCCATATTGTTTTCTTTCGTCCGATTTTCTTTAGCAAGGATTTATCTTCTTTGACTTCACGCCAAAATAATTTTACAGTCTTTTTTGTTTTTTGATTACTTTTTGACAGGTCTTTGACTTGTGCTTCTTGTGAATGATGCTGATTCCTTTTTAACCATGTGGGAGGCACTGAAGGTGTTTCAATCCCATTAAGCCTTGAACCACATTTATTCGGTGGAGCTGTTTGTGGTGGAGGAGGAGGAGGCACTGGACCACAACCCAAAGGCAGTGGCGGAGGTGGTGGAGGTGGTCCCAATCCTGGAGGCAGAGGTGGAGGTGGTGGCCCACCATTCATTTCTGAGGTTATCTCTGGGCCAAGACTTTCCAGGAGGTCCACATCTTCATCAGATCTGAGATCAGTGAAATCCAGATCATTGATAATTAGTGGACGCTTAACAGACTTAATAAGTTGTTCCCATTGTAAATCAGTTTCTGGCTTTTTCATTTCTTGAATGAACGATGAACTTGGTGACAGTGGAGATGTAGGTTTCGAATCTGGCCGAATACTTTTGCTAGCTGCAAGGCCTTCTTTAGCTCGACTTATAATACCACTTGGATCTCCAATGCGAGGAATGTTATCTGATGTTGGTGAACGAACAGAAGAATCACCATTTCTATAAATAAATTTTTCCTGCATATCTTTGAAACTATTGTCCTTTTTTACACTACTTAAACTGGAGTTTAAAGATTCATCCTCTCTTTTATTATACACAATATAATTATTATTTACAATTTCTACACCATTACTCACAGTTTCTGCAGAAGGAGATTTGATCTCCTCATCCTGACTCTTACCATACATCATTGATAGCATCCATGACTTTTTATTGTTACTACTTAATCCATATGGTAATGAGTTAGGGCGACTTGAATCACATAATTTTTTCCTTTCTTCATTTAATGCTTTATCATCTTTTGGTTTTGAAAGTTCACTGTTTTTACGATTTTCATGATCAACATGATTTTCAAAGCGTGAGCGATGTCTTTCAACAATAGAAAGATCTGCAAGTGAAAGAGTAAGACAAAAAAATTAACTTATCAGCATTAGACTTATAATGTAATTATTCTAATAATAATAATAAATAAGGAAATTTTAAGCAATATGCACAATATTTCACAGAAAAGGTTAGAATTATAAATAATACAATATTTTTAAAAGCAGTAAGACATGACAGAGGAAGGTAAAAGGAAATAACACAGAAGCTACATTATCAGGATATAATAGTCATAATACAATCCATTTATTTTTAATTCCCACTAAAATATTATAGAAATTTTCTAAGTATTAATAATTCATTAAACATAATGAAGGAGACCTAAAAACTAAAAACAAAAAATTTATTTTGAATGTGCCATATTTTTTAACTTGAGAACATTTGTAGATGTATGTATGTACGTATGTCTAGCACACAAAATCAAGACAAGGCTGAGGCAAATGAGGCTTCAGGTGAATAATTAGGAGGGGTCCCAAATTAGCGAGAGAAATTTGGAAATTCATTCAAAAAAGAAATTATAATTGTTAATTTTCAAATTTGGAGCACACCAACAAGTACAAAAAAGAATACAACAACTGGATATTAAAAAACTGTTATGGTCTTCAAGTAAAGTACCACTTCTGGTACCACTTCTATGTAACTCTTTATACGAATGAGAAAGTTATAATACAGTAAATGGAAATTTTGTAAGTTTGATATAAGAATTATCATGAACAACAAAAAAAACCATCAGACACAGACAAACATCATTGCAAAAATAGTAAAAGCACTTTGTCGGTACCCTAATTCCTGCTTATTCACTGAGCCTCACTACTGAAATTTTGAGTGGAAAACATTACCTCCCTTATCAATTGTATATAGGTTGGAAGGAGATAAAAAATATATTTCTAGCTTAAGAAATTTTAAAGAACATAGTCTTCGAAAAATTGAAATGTGAAGAAAGAGAAACAACTGAATGTGATAATGCTGTTGATTTGAAATAAAAATAAATAAATAAAACCTGAACTTAAACATTGAAACCAGTTAGACCAGATGGCAAACTTGTTTATTTTTGTAAATAAAAATTAGTATGAAGCACTTGTCACATTAAAACTCCCTGAGATGACTGATGATGCAGGTAAAAGTAAAGCAAAAACAAGAAGCATCATTAACACTTATTAATTTATTGTTGCATGAATACAACGAGAATGAAAACATGTAATAATATTATCTGAGGGCCATACTATTTCCATATTTAAACTAGCATTAGTATGATATATTAGCTCATTTATTTGAGCTAGGTATTCTGCTCAGGCTCAAAGAAATAATTTTCTTGCAATAAAAATTCATTTCACTGATGAAAGATGTGCAAATACTAAAGTCTAGTTCACTGATTATAGTAAAGCACAAGAGATGATTTGCTTTAGAAGGGAAGCTTTCATGGAGGATATTCTAAGGGAATTGTCTCATAATTAAGTTACACATGGAAAAACACTGAAAAATATATTAACCTGTTCACTATCAACCAGTCAGGGAAAAAAAAACAAGTGTTGAAGTCAGAGTTACTGGCTTGAACACTTGATGACAATTACATTAATGAGAAACTATTAGCATAGACCTATTACTTAAATTTTCACCATCAGGAATATCATTTAAAATGAAATTTGCAAATTTTATTTGGTAGATTGGAGAGAATTATTTATTGAGTATCTTAAAGGTGAATAAAAGTAAAATGAAGTAGTTATAAAATTTAATGCACTTATAGAATTCAAACCAATGGTGGAAACAGGTTAATTTTAAGAGAGCCAAATGGTTTCAAGATGAAAATGATGTTTAGTTTACATCAGTGTTATGATATACATAAGAGTATTAGTGTAAATTAGGAGCTGTTATAGATTTTGAACATTAATAAGCACTGTGGCAAAAAATATATTGCAAACTTCTCATATTGAAACCACAGCTTGTATTAAAGGATGAAATTTTTTTGTTTTAAGACAACATGTGCTAACAGTTTTTTACAGATATATGTGCCAGTGTTGTTCTTTGGCCAACATTAAATTAAATATGTTTATATATTTTATAACCTTGTTCTTGTTTTCCAAATATGTAAGACAAATATGCAATGAGCATCAAGAACAAACGCTTTAAAGAATTGTATCTACAAACAACCATATTACATTGGTTATTAAAAAAACTTGGTATTAAATGATAAATCACTGCAGCAGGATGAAAATAATAGCAAACAATACTATTATTTGCATCCTTTAAATCAATTTAAATTTTAAGTACATTATCTACAGGGAATTTCTCACTGCATGAAACAGAGTAAAGCCCTGCAATAAAAAATTATAACTGTCTATAAATCCCTTATATAAATTATAATACCCCTAAATTATAACTGTCTATAAATATGCTTACAGCAGGTGAGAGAAAATATTTCTGGAAGTATTCTTGATAAACACAAAAAAATTAGATTTAGAGATAAACGCTTGTTCATAATTGGAACAGAAACAAAAATGAAAGGTTAATAAATCAGATTGTCAAGAATTAATTAAGAAGAAAAGGAATTCTTCAGGTAATTTTTTTTCATAGTAAAGAAATGTTAGATAGTTTGGTCTTGCAATGAAATTGTGAAAATTAAATGAAATATGTCCCAATTTTCAATTTCTAATTGGTGAAAATTAACATAATTATATTTAAGTAATTTAAAATCAACAGCTTATCATTTAGCACTTAAATTTCTGAATGTTATAAAAGACATAGAATTTCAATCAGAAAAATCTAGTTTTAAAAAATCTCACAATTTCGGAAATTATAGACACTGAGGCAGCTACAAGATAAAAATAATTAATGGATATAGTTTAGTTTAATTGCTACTATATATGGAAGCAGTGTTAAGGATATTTTTAAAATTGTCAGTAACTGTTGCTAGTGCTGAAAGCTTCAGTAAACTTAAATTAATAAAAAGAATTACATACTTGACAAAAAAAAAACTTTAAAATATAGCCATTCCCTCTAGAAACATGATGAGATCAAATAGATTTTGAAAAAGGTTGCACGCAAAAAGTTGCACACAAAAAATATTGCTCTTCTTTAATTAATAAATATTTCCAAAGAAAACAAATTCGTACCTCACAAGATTTCTTTTTCTTTCAAGTGACTTTTGTTTACTACAAGATCAGAAGAATGTTTTCATTTGGATTATTGTTTATTTTTAGAAGGCATAGCTATTTTTCAGAAGTTTTATGCTTCTAAGAAAGAGGGTGGAGAGACAGAAATTTATTTTGAGAGCCATAAGCAGTACAAGTAAACTTATATAAACTATACAGCATACACATTGCTCCATCACATACATGTAACTGTTAAGGTTCTACAGTTTTGAGAATCATATCTAAATTATAAACATCCATAAAAATTTTTGATTAACAGTATTTAGTTTGTTTGTTATGCTGAGCAATTTTGCCTTATATTTTTAAAACTATTCAAAATTTTGCTTAAGAACACTGATAGATTTCACTTAAGTATCTAATGCCAGATTATGATAGTGTTTCTAGGTCAAGCTTTCATAACTTTTAACTCATAGAATGTAATAAATTGCATCCAAATAATTCATTAAATATCCCTTATGTCATATTAAATATATCCTTCCCTCTCAAAAAAACTGTTATAATTTTAGAAAGTTTTAAATAAAACAAATGCTATCTATCTAATATCCCTTTTTACACATGACAAATGTAATTAAAATAATAGAGAGCTAAAATAAAAAAACAAAGAAGTAGATTTTCTAAGATATGAAACAGTAGAACAGTTTAATTTCTTGACGGCACAACTGAATTTTTTTATAAAATAATTTTGTGAAATCAAAAAGATAAATTCATAATTTGCAACAGAAATCTTAAAATAACCTAATTTATTTGCTCTTTATAGTTTATAATTCCTATAACACTCACAAGATTTATCTTCTGTGACTAGAGGAGAGGTTTCATTGCTGTCAGAAAACACACTGCTAGATGAGGATAGACTATCAGATCGCTGATAATTTGCACCCCTACTATTTTCTTCTTGCTCTTTTATTAAGGACTTATTGCGAGCATCCCGTTCTCGTCTCTTTCTCAATGCAGGAGTAATACCATTGATGTCATGGCCTGTATATATTAAAAATAATATTGAATATTATAAATTAAAACTTCATTTAATGGTTTAACATTCATTATTTTTTTATTTCTGTCCAAATTTCAGCTTCCTCAAAGAATTTCTAAATTTGTTTAATACTTTATAAAAAACCAAAAATACATTACTCTATTTAATTATAATAGCATCAAAACATACTAATTCAAAAAAAATTCTTTCATACATTATTGACTAACTAGAAAAAAGTTAAATTTTTGAAAATATATTACATTGGTTAATTTAAAAGTATATATAACATTGTATTTGCTTTATTCTCAGAGTAAGAAAGCCTTTACTAATAGTCTAACATTATTTTAAATGCTGAAATTTTTACAAAGCTTTTTACAGCACTCAGTTTGAGTACATTTGATAAAAAATGTATCATAATTTCTATGTGGTATCAAATGGACTTTTATCAAATAAATTTATATCTGCAATCTGGATAAAATATATCTTTAATTGGCATCACAATTCATTTCCGTGACGCAAATAAAATAATAAATAAAATAAAGTTACTAAATATGTTTATTTAATAAAAAACTCCAAAATGGCAAGGAAAATTCCAATTTACATAATGCACTGCTTAAAGTAAACATTGACTCACCAACTAATTTTTGTAAACACATTATTTTTCAATAAAAATAAATTTTATAAATTATTTCTAATTAAAATAAAAAGTGCATTAGGAATAATTAAAATAACAAACACAAAGAATGCTTACAAGATTCATTAATGCCATTTCCATTAACGTGCCCATTAATCTGCTTGTTCACTTTCTTTCCTGTATCACCAATATGATTCTGATTCCTATAAGAATATTAATCCATTAATGGAAGTTAAAGCAGTATTTTAGGTATTTTTCAATATAAGAATTACAGAAATTCTTTAGACTTTCTTTTAAATACAGGCATAAAGTAAAAGTATATTCTTTTCACAGACACATAAATATTTTATACTTTTACTTTAATTTTGCAAAAGCTCAGTTCATCAATCTTTTAAATATAAAACAGAGTAAACACTTGCCAAATGTAGATTTCTAGAATGCAATTTTGCATGCACATGTTATCTTAATTGTCTCTATTAAATTTGTCCAACATAAGAATTTCAATTATACGTGATACACTGCAGAGGGTCTGCCACATTGTGAAAGTCCTCTTGCATGATTTGAAAATTCATTTATGAAAAAAATCAGACATTGCTTAGAACAGCAAAAGAGCTTTAAAGTTCTCTTAATTCTCGAAAATTCTCAAGGACACGAAACTGAAGCCCTCGTTTGGACTTACTTGGTTTCTAAAGAATAGCAAGTAAAGGATATTTTCAATGTTGTGGGAATTTAACATTAAAAAAGGTGTGTATTAATGGACATTACATGGTCAACTGAGTTTGGCCCATGAAACAGCATAGCAAATTCATGTCATTTTAAACAAAGCTTCTGTTAAGATTGTACAGGTTAACAAAATAACAAAAATCCATGAAAACTTTTGTATGAAGAGCAAAAATGAAGTGGGTCAAATACTGATTGCTTGCTAATTAAAGAAGTTCGTTCAAAGCTCTGCAGGAATGATTAGTGCAACTGTAGAGAGATTTCCACCAGCTTTCATGGACGATGGGATAATATGCAAGTACCCATTTAATTATTAAACATAAAAATTTCACAAATTCCTTATTTAAATCAATAAAGCATAAAATATTCACAAAACTATCCTCATTCCACAAACAGATACTTCTAACAACAATACATTTCAATAAAATGTGTATGTGTGTGCGTGTAGTTAAACAAAAATCAAATCATTTTCATCCAAGGCAAACTAAAAGCTTTTGCTTGAATTATGGGCAGGAATAAAATAGAAAAAAAAATTGTACAGATAATATAGATAAATAAAAATAAATTTTTAAATGTTAATCAAAATAAAAGTCATCAACAAAATAATTTCAGGCATAAGTGACAAAAAAATAAATGAATACCTATCCTGCCAAGTAAATGGAGACTCTTCAGGTGTATTTTCTAATGAGCGGCTATGAAATTTATTTGGTTTTGTAGTACTGTTAATTGTACCTACAGAATGTCTGCGACTTTTTCTTCGATCACTTTCATCACATTGAGACTTTCTGCGAGGAACTTGTCTACAGAACATACAATATTTTAATATAATATTTTGAACACAATAATATTTTGAACAATACAATATTTTAAATTACTCACTAATATTATTTGAAATTATTAAAAATGACTTAAAGCAAATGGTCCTTATAATACAAATATGAACATAGTCCAAATGAGAATTAAAAATTGTTATTATTCATTGTGTTCCTCTTTGAATAAATTAAGTAATATGATAATAGAAACTTTATTTATTGCAAGAAATTAAAATGTAACACTAAATTAATTTCATACTTTTTATCAAACAATGCTTCAGCAACTTAATATTATAAATTTTTTTTAATACTACTACGGTATATTTTTATTACTTTTAAACTATAAATTAGTCAAATGTAAAAGAAAAATTTCTTTAAAGGAATAAATAATATAAATTGGATTTTTGAAATTAAAAATTATAAGTTTACCTGAACCTAGCATCTAGAGGTAATGGTTTTGTGTCTGGCACACCATCTTCATGTTTCAAAACAGCCTAAAAGTAAAATTAAGTTTGAAAGCCACAACTCAAAAAATATTTTTAAAAAAAGGGGGGCTAAAATTTTGCATATTTAAATATTTTAATATTAATGAAATTTGCATTTATTATTTTTTACTATTGTATTTATAAAGACTATATTATTTATTTACTTATAAAGATTCATAAATTAATTTGCATTTTTATAAGGCTATCACTTACTTGGATATTTTTATTGAATTTATTTACAAAAGATGCTCATATTTATTATTATATCATTTTAACTTAGGTAGTTTCAAGAGATTGGCTATGTATTGATGCTTTTTCTAATTGTTTATTTTTTATATGCAAATCCTTTAATCAACAGACAGTGTTTCATAAAAGTCCTCTGTAGGATACATTTTAATGCTGTCCAATTGTTCGAAAAATTATTTAATTATTTTACAACTCATCTATTTTGTTATTAATATGCAATTTAAATACTTAATATTTAATCTTAACAATTACATTATTTTCAGGAGAAGAGAGTTTAAAACAAGTATAGCCCCACAACAATGTAACTGGAAGTCTTACTTCAGGTTTTATGAAACAAGAGAGGTTACATATAAGATATTTAGGTTAGTTTCATGCATTACATAAACATGAGCCAAATTCTGTTTAAAGTTGAAACCACTGCAATTTAGATAAATAAGCTACAAAATATTTCAAATTTTTAATTTGGATATAAATATTTTATTAAACCAACTTTAAGCAGAACTTCTTTTAGTGATTTTAACTGCTGGTGATTTAAAAAAAAATTTTTACAACAGATTACAAATGCTAATTGAATAATATTACAAATTAAAGTATTGCTTTTTAGGTATATCAAATTCTACTAAAGATTTCACTGCTTTTATAAAATAATTATTTTTTATGTAGGTTCAGTTATCTGAAATATCTTTAATTACAATAAATATCTTAGACAGAAATTTAACCCGTTTGGAAAGTAACTAAATTATACAATTCCTGTTCCAGTTTCGCACTAATAAAAACTGACCATTGCTAACAATTTTAAACTAGCCTCTTCCTGATTTAAATTTGATTACGATAGGATTATAGTATTTAATACATTATTTTTTTCTACATTAAAAATATCTACACTCTAGTCTTGCCATTTTTACATCATGTTACACAACTGTGTGATAAAGCACAAAATTAAACTTTAAACTTTCCATTAGTGGAAATGCATATCCTAGTATTCTCTTTTTAGATCACTTTTTCACTTTTTGCATTAATTTCCACAAAAACATTAATCACTAAAATGGAATGGCAAATTTCCAATTTTAAGAATTGCTGCCAACTTTGCAGCAGAATATTTTTAACTTGCCTTTCAAATTATCAAGCTATATTGCTGTTAATATAAGAAACTGAGATGCTTAAAAATAACATATTTGCATTTTAATAGTTTTTATCAATTTTTTTTACACTGATGTAATTCATTACATATTTAATTCAAATTTTAGAAATATTTACATCACTATTGTATTAATAAAAAGCCATTCCTACTTCCATATAGTATGTACTCATTTGCAAAATAATCTTTTGACTACTGCATAACATCTAATGTGCTATGTGCTTTTTCTCCCCTTCCATTTATGGTTTTGACAAAGAGAATCAAGCTTGTTTAATAATAACCTACCTCATAAATTTGAAACTGTTGCAAAAGATCAAGATCAGTGCCTTGTTTTGACATGTAATACTGTATTACATTTTCCATTCCTTGTTCTTCCAGGTTATCCACTATATCATAATAAGTGTCTTGATCTGGAATTCCATTCAGTGTCTAAAATTTTAAAAAATGAAGATCAGTTTCCAAGTAAAGAAAGAGTTTCCTGAATAGCTTTCAATGAAGAATATTTAGAAGTTATTTACCAGATGGTCATTGGTTTACCGCCCAAAAAAAGTTATCAATTGTCAGTATGTTCATAAATAATAGCATCAAATGAGATACTCACAGGCATTAAAGATCATTGATGCTTAAAGTTTCAACAAGCTGCCTAATGCAAAACAGAGAAGTTATAATAGGATCCATACTTCCGGTCATTATGATTGATTTTCCAGTCTCCGCATATCAAAAATATTTATTGATCATAAGGAGACATATTTGTTGTCAGTAATATGAGATGAGTTACTCACGGACATGAGCTCTTTCTTCCTCTTCCCAAATGGGAAGGAATAAACAGGCCCATAAAACTCCTAAAGCTACATCTCACAATACACCATTAAATTATACATAGTACTAAAAAACAAAGTACAATCATATAGTTTAAGGAAAAGAGTTTTGTATCATGTATAAATTTTAAAAGCAGTGGTATTTCTTCACAAAATCGTATAATTGAACTTCAGAAGTATTAAACTGTTCAAAATTCTAAAGAAAATATTCGGGCATTTTTTCTTTGGAAAAACTATTAAAAAAGTGTGAAAACATTGTGTATAGTGTGAACAACATTAATGAAATTATGAATGAAGTTTTATTTTTCCTTTCTTTTTTAAATTAGATCTATGCAACAATAACACAGTTTCAGACTCTACTTTATTATTTAACCAATTCTAATTTAACTTTTCTCCTAAATTCACCAAAATATTAAATTTCCATGCCTCATATTTATCTAACATTACACACATATATATATATATATATATATATGTTCATTAATCTTCTTTTAAGGTCTAAATTACGATCTTACCAAGACTAGACCTTAGACCTTTTTGCTTACATTTTACTGAATTTACATTTTTTTCCAATACATTTTACTGAAAGAGGTGAGGGGAGTAGAATCAGATACATGATATTAAAGATGAGATTTTTTTTTTTCTTTTTAAGTTAAAAAAATTTTATATCTTATTTCAGGAAAGCATGGTCATAATTAATTTAGTTAATATTCCTTATTTTAAAACTTTTATTACCAGAATATTACCAGGCTGTATCTTTTAATGATGGCTATACAATTACTTATAACTGGAAAACAATTAGGAATCTATCCCAAGTTATATACACATCTATATATTATTCACATTGTACTGCCTTTTCACTTGGTCGTGTAATTTGTGCTTCATTATTTTAAATAGGATTTCTCTCTCTCTCTCTCTCTCTATATATATATATGTAACATTGCTGCTGATTATTAATATGCTACTTCCATGGTTACATCTTCAGTTCACAAATTATTGAGTTTTTCTATCTGAATTATGTAGCTAGTTATCTACCTCCCTATTTATATCTGACAAAGAGAAACTGAATGGTGTGAAAAAAAAGGCTTCCGAAAACTTCAACTTAAAATTGCATGAAACAATTACCTTATTAATGAGTGTGACTGCATAGACTAGTAATTCCATATCAGCAGAATCTTTTTCTTTTAACAAATTCATAATATTTGACCAAGGAGTTGTGCCTAGAAAAAGAATTAATGCAAATAAGTCAGTTAGTAATTTAAATTTTGTAAAACACTCAGTGCAGTAGAGTATTTTTATGTAAAATATTATATAGAATATACAAAACAATGAGTAACTTATAAAAGCATCAGTTTTTTTTTTGTGTGTGTGTGTTATAGTAAAGTAGAAAATTCAAAAATGAAATTATAGATTCATATCCGCAGCAATTTAAAAAAAATATTCCTTTTGAATTCTCATTAATTAATTTATTATTACATATATTAGCTATAAAATTTATCTACTTTA
This sequence comes from Stegodyphus mimosarum, assembly GCA_000611955.2. Classification (NCBI taxonomy): domain Eukaryota; kingdom Metazoa; phylum Arthropoda; class Arachnida; order Araneae; family Eresidae; genus Stegodyphus; species Stegodyphus mimosarum. The sequence continues at coordinate 658,228 of KK116282.1, forward strand.
TATATGTGTGTGTGGATTATGCAAGTATGTTTATATCATGCATGTGTGTACATGCACAAATACCAATAAATTACTGCATAAATAAAAAGCCGGCATTGAAATTGATTATAATATAATCAGACAAAACCATAAATTTAAGGACACTAAAAATATGAGTTTAGTACCTTTTAATATTAGTTTCTTAATGAAAAAAATTTCCCTTAACATAAATGGTGAGCTAATTGGATTAATTTTTAATTCCCTGTTTTAACGATGATTGGTAAAGGAAAAGGTTAAATGGCTACATTAATATATAATCTGTATATTATAATAATCTGTATTATCATAACTAATAACACATTAATTTATGATCTTTTCAAGGATAATTAAAAATGAAAATATGGACAATTTACAGAAAATAGTGAAATAACAAAATACCTTTATCAGAATCTACAGCACATACAGTATTCATAAGCAACTGGCTGTTTGACTCTGAATATTCCACAAAAACTAAAAGCAACTTCAAAGCTGTTTTCACTACCAGACGATACTAAAAATTTAAGAACAAATTACCGAATATACATTATTTCTATGTTATCTGAATAAAAATCTCTGTGATAATAATAACAATCTGGGGAAAAAACTCACCTTAGATGATATAAGGGAATATAACCACTGTATAGTTTCAATATGTTCAATAACTCCATTCATGCCGTCTACATACAGCATGACTTGGCCTAAAGCTAAATTATGGAAAAAAATGTTAATACTGTTTACATAAATAGCAGTGTAGCGTTAATCACGCATGATATTACAAATAGAAAAATACTATGTTACAGTGAAACTTTTTAAGTAAAACATCCCCAATTCCAAACAATTTTGGTCTTTTAGTTGTCTTACAGAGATGATGTTCAGTAACAATACTCATGCAATAAAAAGTGCTGTTCCCTTTCAGAAGTGGTCACGTACAGAAAATGGTGATCTTAAAAAGTTTCGTTTTATATTATTCATAGTTTTTCAACTATTTAACATAAAATAATAGTAATATGCAATTCCAGTGTATGTCTTACAATTTAACTTGCTTACAATTCACCTGCATTTTAAAACAATAAAATAAATGAATATCCTACACTCACAAAGAAAAAATTAGTTACTGTATCTCTCAACATAATTTCTGCTAAAATTATCCAAAAAATCAGGTTTCATTATATATGCATGAGTTTAAAATGTTAATTATTGTTATAACATTTAGTTATCATTATTATCAGCATTTCAAGATTTGTGCTTACCTCTTAAAATGTAATTTTGGTAATTCTGATCAGCTTCTGATCCAACTTTGATGAGACAAGCCAAACCATCATTTTGGACAAACTCATGTACAAGATCTTTATCATCCTAATAAACACAAAAATTTTTAATCAGCATAGAAATTTTCAATAAAACTAAATTTATGCAGAAATTTTCTGTAAGGTAATACTTCTGACAAGCATAACATCATATATTTACCTGAAATATTTGTTTCAAAGAAAACAGTGCCCTTCTTAGCTCTCGACCAGTGGAGTTCAGAAGTTTTTCTGCAATATAAAGAAAGACTATATATATATATATATAAACAATTATATGTTTCAATAAGTGTATTTAAAATCTAAACATTCCCAAATGGAAAGAAACGCTGAGAGCTTAACAAAAAAAGGATTAATCCATTTTGTTAGCATTTCAGCTACCGAAGTTTAAGGCTTCTTGAATGATCAACAGTATTGTGACAGATATGCAATTAAATTTTTAAGAATAAATAAGAAAAGAAAAATTTCTGAAAACTGATATTCTATTTTCCTAATCTATGTTGTGGTCAAAAGAAAGGAAACATCATTGTAATAATAAGAAATGAACAGAAAAGGCTAAATGAAAAATAAAACTATTTTATGTTGGAATAAGAGTTACTTTAAAGCAACGTAAAACTGGTTCACTACATTCGTTTTATTTAAACAGATGTAATAAAATTTAAGTATTAATTAGATATCGTGAAAATTAACACACATGAATTATTTATTTAAAATAAAAGAAATTCCTAGGTATTACGAAGCGAATATATAGAAAACCGCACTAATTTTTAATTAACGTAAACTTTATTTCATAGACTACCTGAAAAATTATACATCAATAGATGGAAGAGAAGTATGTCCATTAAGGCTCCAAAATTAGACAAAATAGAAGTTTAAATTGGCATTGCTTTATAGGAAGCTCTCTGCATATCTTTGGCTAACACATAATAATTAAAAAAATGTATTCTTTTATTTGAGATTAAGTCTGATATTTAATTGTCCGGAAAAATCATACATGAATAGATGGAAGTATGTCCATTAAGCTCTAAAATTAGACAAAATAGAAGTTTAAATCGGCATTGTCTTATAGAAAGCTCTCTGCATATCTTTGGCTAACACATAATAATTTAAATAAAATTTATTCTTTTATTTGAGACTAAGTCTGATAATTAATTTACGGTAAGAAGAAATTGGATCATTTATATTTAATATGAACGGATAATCACTAGATGGCAGCACTAACAATAAATCAATTTAAACAGTTGTAAACTGACTCTTACAAATAACACTACACTATATCACTAGATGGCAGCACTATATTTTTATAAAATGTTTCTGCGCTAACAATATTTGATGAAAGTGGAATACATGTGTATAAATATGTTCTCTCAATATAAAAAAAGTATGCGTCTAAACTACAAATTCTCACAGAAAATTGTTAAAATTGTTTCATTTTAATCAAAAGTAATTAATTATTGAAAGCTGCGGCATTGATGTACTAGAATTAAACATAAATATTTTCCTTGCTCCTGATAAAGAGAAACTTTATTCACCCTCGAAATCGGTAGAGTTTCTATGCTAAAAATCTACGCTTAACACAGGTTGTTGCTGCTTCATTTATGATAAATTTATAATTTTCTTTCAAACACAAAATTCAGATAGTATCACAAGCATTTATTTCCACCCAAAAGAATAAAAAGGTGTGAAGGTAATTTTATATAAAGTGAATAAACAAGAAAGCACAATAAATTTAAAACGATACGATTTTAATCTTTTTCTGAATTACAAACATCGCTTTATAAATTAATAGGACTAAGAAATAGATCACCCTCTTTTCCGGGCACTTCTTATTCATTCATTTATCTGAAACGTCGAAAGGTACATATCTGCTACATCACTAAATTTACGCCTGATATATTCTTAGCATGTTGAATACCATGTTACTCAAATATGTGCGATGGTCAGATTTCGCAGGTCCTCTCATTCATTTCTAGGCGATAGTTTCACAGATGGTTAATGTTTTTATATATAAGAAAAATATTTAATATAGAAAACTGAGAAAGTATGAGAAAATGCTTATAAATAATTTACCTGTACCTGAAAGTCTATAAAATTACAGTTGCACAGCATGTTATCCTTAGAAACAATTTAAACAGAACTTTGGCGATTTAAAGCAGAAATTTTCAGTTCTTTTATTTTATTTATTTATTTATTTATTTATTTAAGATCTTTTAGAGCAAAATGTTTATATATTCTAGATTTTGTATGATTAAATTTATAATGTTTAAGAGGAAAAAAAAAAAACAGTTCAGAAATGATAGTTTGTAGTAATAATACTTCCATGGTTCTGGAATGAACTAACTTAGCTTTTTGTTTAAACAGAGACAAACAGTTGCTAATGATTAATCAAGAGTTGACTATCTGCATTTTTTGTTACAAGAGTAGCAAGATGCTAGAAGGAAAGTAATTCCTCAGGTGAAATTGTTTGAAAATTCAGATAAGCTATTATAAGTAGCTTTCTGTTAATTATAATATCAGTTATTTTTCTTTCCTGTGTTTTTTCCAACTATCCTCTAATTAACCGTGATTTTGCCTGCGTTAATAGAAAATTGAAAGCATTAAAGAACGGTGCTTCACTTTATCACTTTTCAATTACGTGCTTTACTCAGTACATTTTACAGCTGTTGTGATCACGAGAATGTAATAATTCCATCGTTCAAATTTTCATAAATCTCTCAATATTAATTTTTAATTTGTTTTTAACGGGTAAAATAATATCTGCTTTTATCACAGAAAATACCTGCATTTAATGTGATGCTAATGTGGCGGTTTAAGAGTAACCATAACTGTTATATACTAACTAATGGTATTAATCCATGTACACTGCCCGAAAAAAAAAAAGACAGTTCTGCATCGCTCATTCTACTACAGGGCCGATTAACGAAATTCAACTTGCGTTTTTCATGTCTCGAAAGCGCGACTTAGAATATGTATATAGCATTGTTCTAATATAGCACAAAATCGGATTTGTTCTTAAATGACATGCCATTTTTTTCCATATTTCGATTCTACGATTTAACTACGCCAAACTGCCAAGTTTTGTAAAAATCGCACGAGTAGTTTTTTAAAAAATAGCTCTCAAAATTTTGGTTCCTCAATGTTAATTGAATTTGGAACATAGTTATTAATATTTCTTTTTATTATTATTATTAAATTTATTTGATTTCTTCTTTCACAGCTCGAAATTTAGGTTCAATCCAAATAAAATTCACCAATTTTTTATGATTTATTTTTAAAATTTGTATTTTTAAATAATTTTTTTTTAATTTTCGAAAAAACGTTTGAATTGTAATCTATACGATTTTGCCATCATCTTTCTTTAAGTAGATGTATTTCTAGGCATACCTGCAAAAAATCTGAGTTTTTTGTTCAAAATTTTTTAAGATATACTTGAATTTACATTTCGGCACGCTTTGAAATTTGGCGTACTTATTACAAGCGATAACAACTAAAATGTGGTTTACGCACTCTGTTAAAATACTTGAAAGTATGAACGATGACTTTTTTTTCCGCTCGTGGGCAATGAAAAAAAGGAAAGGAAAATAGGTTGCTATAAATAAAGAAATTCACCAGACGTGGCAAGCTGAAAAAAATCCGCCAAGATAAATTTTCAAATTTCTCCATAAATTTCTTACCCCAAATTACAAAATTTAATATCTAGGCATAATTTGAGTCGTAGAATCGAAATATGGAAAAAAAATTGGTATGTTATTTCAGAAAAAGTCCGATTGTGTGTCAAAATACATGCGTTACGACAATGCTATATATAAATCTAATATATATCCTGAGTCGCGCTTTCGAGACATGAAAAACGCAATTTGAATTTCGTCAATCGGTCCAATAGAACGGGAGATATAGGAAATGTCCTTTTTTTTCCCCGCTGTGTACCTAAAACTGTACATTTATGTTTAAAGTAACTTAAGACATTTAACTCTGAAGTATGTTAATGTATATCAGTGTGTAGTGTAGTTTCCTTTGCAGTCGCGTACAGTCGCATGCTTCTTGTAACTTGCTTTTGTTGATTATAAAGTTGTTAATATTGTGAAGACGACTAGTAATCTGATTTTATTATGCAGATCAGTCTCTGTAATCAATTAGTTTTCCAGTATGTTGTGTACATGTGTATAACATATGCAGTGACCGGTTACCTAGTTCACTACACTAACTTGAAATAACTCTTTTTCACATTTCTGTAGTAGCACTGCATAGAAAACCATCAGATTACTTCGACCCATACGGCAATTTTCTTCACTGTATTCCAGCAACGCATAATTGTTTCAGTTTTGTAGTCCCGCCCAGGAACATACACACGATGACCTCGCGACCAACCACGGCCACATCATTTGGGTTCCAACTTTGCTCAATTTATATTAGGCATTCAACGTGTTAAGCAATTGCTTAGCATTTCATTTGTTATCAGCAAACTGCGCAATTAAGCATAATAAATAAATGAAGAAAGGAAAAGAAGATTAATTGATTTACGAGAAACTTTGATAAGTCCCACCTGGAATATGATATCTTTGTGACCATGAAAGTAAACATGACAGCACGCATTACTCAACAATGAAAAAAAGCGAACTTTCCCCATTCGCCTTAGAGCTAATGAGAAAGGAATATAAACACTGTTGCGTGTTTGATATGAACTGAATTAGCAAGACAGGTACATTAGAATTCCAAACAGTAAACATACCTCTCTGAAATACACAGATAATGGGAACAAGACAGCGTGAACAAAGTTCAGGTAACGCGGTTTCCATTGTTTATAACGCGTAATTATTTTTATATTAATACGATATTGCTTAAGGGTTGATTTGGATATAAAATTATATATTTGTTAGTAAATGGAAAAGCCGTGTATATATTACTTGAATAATAATCAAAATTTCCAACGGAATATTAGATTATTACTTATCGCATTTAAAGTTAAATTTAAATGGTAACAAATGACTGCTGAGTTACCTAGAAAGAATTTGTTATTTCAGTTATTTTACAAAGATCAGTCAATGTATATATATATAACCTAATTAAATTCAAATATCGCAATATATATAGATATATCTATCTATCTATATCTAGATATAGATAGATATTCCTTTGTCCAGATTCCTTTGTCCAAAGAACTGTACCTGTATGACCCATAGTTTTCGAGAAAAATGGGTAAGTAAAGTATGACGTCATACCCGGTGCAAGGGGAGAAAAAACGTTTTTGGAAAAACGAATATTGGTATTTGTATATGTTTACATAGAAAGATGTTTAAAATGTCCGCCACGCATATCGAGGCACGCATGCGTGTAATGTTCGACTGCACAGGTTGGAGAAACGTGGTGTTCACCAAAATACACGCAACATGAAAACGAGCAGCTTAAGTCATTACAGTAACTAGGTCTCGACGGACCAATTTCTTCATAGGAAGAAATCCAAAGGACGTGAGATTTCAGTTTTATGGCCGCCACGATCGCCAGATCTAAGACCTTTTGATTTTTTCCTATGAAGCCGTCTGAAAAATTGGTCTAACGAGACCTAATTACCACAGAAAGTGACTTTGTTGCTCATCTTCATGCTGCATGTACTTTGGTGGAACCCACGCTGCTGCAGTCAGCCATTCTTCGGAGAGCGAATGCATGCTTCGATATGCGCGGTGGACATTTAACATCTTCCTATGTAAACATGTACAAATATCGATGTTCTTGTTTCCAATAAAGTTCCTTTCCTCTTGCACCGGATATAACATCATACCATTCTTTCCCATTTACCTCGAAAACTATAGGTCATACAGGTACAGTTCTTTGGGCACTTTTCATGTATTTCAAAAGAGGAATCTGGCTCTGCAGAGTTTGCGTGGTCTTGATGGGACACCCTGTATAAAAGTGCATGGGACGAGAGCAGTGATAGCAGATAAAATCATAATTATTTAGAATTTTAGTTTCTTCCTTTCCAATGATGTTTATTTTTCTGCTATTTACAGTGTGTTCTTTTTGTCTTCAATACGGATATAATTAACGTAACCCAATGAACTTATACCCTATGTTAAACAGCTTGAAAATATAGGTAAATTAATAACAGGATTTTTCCGTTAATTGTACTATGAGTATTCCTTTTCCCGTACTTTTTAGTTGCCCTTGGATTAACTGACATCTTGTGTTAATCAGGGACATCGCCATTGCTAACCTCGGTTAATCGGCCCACCAGCGGCAAAGCGGTAAAATCACTGAACACTGGTAGTTCCACTCCAGCGAACAAGTTGGTCGCATGGACGAGTTCGTGGTTTGGCTCATGTGTAACGTGTGTACCAGCCAGTTTCTTTTAGAAAATTATCCATGAAGGCATCCCTCCCCTTAGGCAGATAGCCTAGTGTGCTTTGCCCCAATCAATTAAACCAAACCACACCTCGGTTAATCAGGAGCTGACTATGCATTAATACACCAATGTATGCCAATACACTATACGAAAATCTGCGTTTTCAACTGTTTTCATTAAGTGGATTGTTTAGTTTATTTTTCTTTATCATTAGCGCTGTGCCAAAAGAAAGAAAACTATATAAATATATACATTTATATACTTTTACGTAGTTATATTTGTAAGGTTTTAGTTAAACTAACAAAGTTTTATTTTAATTTAAATCTTTCTTTCCCTTCTCATTTTCAACTTCCCGTTAGAAGAAGCGTGCGTTTTCAGGTTTATGCTAATTTGAAGTGGAGCCAACGACTATTTAAACGAAAGGTAGAAACCTCTCGATGTGAGAGAGCTTTTAGTCTCAGATCACGGTCACTCTATTCGACGCTCGCCTGACTAGCTAGCATTTAAATTCTAAGCCATAGTGCTTTTACGTGATTGCTTATTGAAATAAATCCAAGTGCGTCAGTATTAGTAAATCTTGCTACGCACAATTTAGTTTAGAGGCCAACCTCGCGTTATAGCTCTGCGAGCAACGACTATTTAATTTCTATTTAGCTTTAGTTTTAAATTTATCTTATTGTTCATTTTAGACCCAAGTGTGGTCTTTTACTTTCTGTATCCCTCCCGAGTTGGGAAGTGGTTTGTAAATAATAGTGATTTAATAAAAGAGGATTTTAAATCCCTTTCAAGTGCAGTTATTCCACCACTTAATCACAGTATCTACCACAGAACATAGCTGCATTCAGCTCCCTGTTCAAGACCAGGATTTAAGAAGTTCACGAAGATGTTTGCCAAGAATATGCACCGAACAGTCCTGACATATTTTACATATACACAAATACAGAATATGGTTTCTCAAATAGAACTGAAACCTTTAACGCGCTTTTCGTAAACCGACGACTTTGCAGATTTCAGCTTTTAACATGATGCTCACGATATGTAGATAAGTAAAAGTATTTATTTACACAATTTTGAAAAATTCCGTACGATTAAGAGATAACAGTTTTGTTTCAAGTGAAAGGCATCACGTACTTTACTGAAATTATACCTGATTGAATTATTCCTTCCCTTTCTTATTTTTTTTAATGATTTTGCACACTATATTTATTTGCCGTATACTGGCAATGTGTTAATGATTTTTTTCTCTTTCTTTGAATCATCACAGTGTCAGTTATTATTAATACCGGAAAGAATATTTTTATTACACGCTCCGATCCCGTCCATGGCCAATATAAGAAGATATTACCAATTGACGAGATAAGATTTCTCATTTATATTTTTATTAATAAAGTATATCACAGTATAATATATCCTTAAAACCATTATAACGAAATCACAGTATAATATATCCTCAAAATCATTATAACGAAAGTCAGTCACTTAAAATAATCGGAATTTCTAAAGTATCAACTAATATTTCTAATATTCCGAAAGAAGTGTCCCTAGAGTTCATATCATTAGTATAATTTTTAGAAAATTTTAGAGTCCTTAGGAACGTGAAAAATGCCTAATGCCCTCCCCGGGATTCGAGCTCCAGAGCTCCCGAATATGAGACGAACTTGCTTCCAGTTACACCACGAAGACCAGCAGAAAGGAGTGAAAAAATACCTTACACACTTCGTCTTTTAAAGAGCGACTGGTGATTAGGGGACCCGATCGCCAAATCCTTGTAATGACAAATTATCATTCATAACCTTTTAGTTCGGACGCCAGTGTACGGCCTTTTTAGAATTTTTCGATGTCAGGAAATCTGTAAATAGGGAAATATCTGCGGTCGCCGGGATTCGAACTCCCAAATACGCGTCGAGCGTGCTTTCAGTTAGACCACGAAGGCATGCGGAAAGGAAAAAGAAAATAGTTAAGCAGCAAAAGCCGCTGAAAACTGGTAGTTCGCTCAAGGGTCTGACTCTCTGCGAATGGGCCAACTGCAAAGGGTTTTTTGTGGTTTTCCCCATGTGAAACGTGGATATGAGCCATATTCCCTTAATAATTCCTCCACAGGGTATCCCTCCCTCGCCGTGTACTGCCTATCGACGGAACACCTAAAAAATTAATTAAAAAAATACTAAAAGATGTTCATGAAACCACACATTATGTATTTCTGTCGAATAATTCCTTTGTAACGCTTCTACATGTACACTATCATCTGCATTCAGAATAAAAATAGTTATAACATTCGGTAGCAACACACCGACTGTAATCCTCTTAAATCTCGTTTTATTTTTGCTAATAGTTTCTAAATTTGAGAAAGAGGGAACCTGTTAACTTTTATTAAAATTAAAGCAGTATATTTTAACATGTAATTCTTATAGTTTTAAGCCCCCAAGATTAGCATTAAAGAAGTTTCATTGCTTAATGAATGATAACATTCTTTTGCTTAATTTATTCATATTAACTCGAGAATCTTTCAGCAAATTTCAAAAACCGCGCCAATATGTTATTGTCAACTAAGAATTAACCAAATACGCGTTTCATTGCTGAAAATACTGTACGTAATTTGCCTTGCAAGCAAAACCTACATCAGCATTTCGACGAAATACAATAGTTAGCAGCGCAACAGTCTGTAAAATACAAACTACCGAAAATTATTTAAAAATTATGAAAACGTTTTTCATTTCAAGCACATTAAGATCCCGTTTCATTTTATGACTTTGTCTACAATTTGATGACACACTTCGTGAGCTGAATAATCGAATCTCAGGAAACACTAAGCCAATTTCGGTGTGGTAAAGCCAATTTAAAAAGCACCTCTAAGCTTTCTCCCAGCTGTTTAAGCGGGTTATTAACAAAAATTGTTTATCCGTACAAGAAGAAATAAATCTATGTTCCTAGAAATGGCATTGGAAACTGAAATAAAATTTAAATAAATAAATAAAATGTGAAAGCTTTGTGATTTTATATTCCGCCCAAACGGGCGTTTTTTTAACGTTTTGTATCCTAGTTTTATTTCCTAAATATCATGTTCTTCGCATTTAAACCACATAAAATTCAACTCAACAGCAATATCACAAAATATTTAAAAGCAGCATAGCTTTAGAATTTCCGATAGACAGTCTCGTGCGCTGGAGATAAAAATGCTTTATTCCGTACAGTGTTGCCTTGCTCGCTTTGGGATCCTTGAGTTCGTTAAACCAAAAATTCGTTAAAATTTTATAAAACATGAAATAGCTAACAAAAGAAATTCAAAATTAAAATTCGGGCTTCAAAGTGCCCGCGTTCGAGTGGAGGATTACGTCATTTAAAATTGGATGGCTCTAGATAGCGTCGTTTTTTCCCAATGCGAAAAACATACATGCATTCATTCAAATTCTTTATTATATAATTTCTTTAAATATAATGCAGGGCGATTGCATTTGGTGGCAACAATCTAAAAAGTGATACACCGATCTCTAGTGATCATAGTGAACCGATGCAAAATCTAATTCTGAGACTAACAGACCTTCTGGGCTAAGATTTTGTAGTATCTCCTTTAGGTTTTAAATAAATAAATAAATAAATAAACTTTAAAGCTTTCAGGTTTTACATTACGCCCACAGGGATTTTTTTAACGTTTTGTATGTTTTATTAAATACCATATCCTTCGCAATTGAACTATAAAATTCAATTCAACAGCATTATCGGAAAACAATTTTAAAATGAGCATATCTTTAGAATTTCCGATATAAAGTCTGGCGTGCTGAAGATAAAAATGTCCCCCCCCCACACACACACTCCCTATAGTATAGCCATTGCTGGCTTTGAAATCGTTGAGTTTCTTTATGAAAAATTCTTTAAAGTGTGACAAAATTTGAAATCGAATAAAACAAATTCCAAATTAGGGCTTCCAGATGCCCATATTCGGTAGAGAGTTACGTAATTCAAAATTGGATGGCTCTAGGTACCGGTGTTTTATCATAATGCGAGAAACATACACACATTTATGCAGATTCTTCATTATTTTTTAATTTCTTTAAATATAATACATGGCTTCAATATTTGGTGGCAACAAAAGTGAACCGACATTTATAGTGAACCAACGCAAAATGTCAAAACGAAATTAATAGCCCTTCTGGGCTAACGCTCTTTGGGCTAATAAATAAATTAAATTTAAAAATGTTACCCTTATAACCAAAATATAAAATGATAAGCAATGGTTTTTAAGGGGTATTTAAAATCAACTGAAATGAGTAAAAGATAAATTAAAGATAATAAAGATAAATGAAATGATAATAAAAAAATATGCAGAAGGATTTTACTGTGATATCAAGTTGAATCAATTCCACCAGAGCTTAAGTTTATCATCATGAGGGTAAACATTTAAAATTTGTTACACAGCATTTCCATAAAATTCCTTAGGTGTATAGAACATATTAGATTACAGATCCAATATAAAAGTAATTAAAAGTAAATTAATAAGCCCAAGACTTGCGCTAAAGCTGCAAAGTAATATTTTGACTGCTTATGACTAATCAAAAAAACTATTCACGCAGTTTTAGAAAACTGAAATGATCTACAGCTATTCCCTTCCCCGAGGAAATTCTTTTCTTGAGATAATGTTGAGAGGACAGCATAGAGTAAAAATGTATGAGCAAGTCTGTATTTCAATGTTTAGTTAGACTTATTATTCCATTTTTAAATTTTAACTATGCGAAAACGATTTAGTTTATCAGAATGGTAACATGATAAGCAGTCTTTAAACAACGCCCTCGCACGGGAAATTTTAGATGAGTCCCAGTAATTTTTAATGCAAAAAAATTAGTCGACTGATTTTAAGAGGATTTTGTTGTAGGCAAATACTCATCAAATTTCTAATGTCGTAAAGAGAATAACTGATGCTTTCAGCAAAAAGTACGAGATACTTACGACATGCTTTCATGATAGCAAGGATCTATTTGACCGCGCCTGGTATGTTCGATCAATTACAGGCGATCGCAGACTGCTCTTCTAAAAAATCTTATCAAACAAACTTGACTGAATCATAATTTGTAGAAAACTCCACATTTTAAACCAGATCTGAAAATACTCTGGGTTATTTAGGAAAAAATAATAATAATAAAGAGCTTTCTTTAACATCGGTAGTAACATTCGACCTTATTCTATCTTTATATCAATAATTTTTCACGCATAGTTACAAGTACCCTGCGTTTAGCGTGTATTCATTAAATTATTTTTAATGACAACTGAATGAAAATTAGGTGATATACATATTACCTCCACCTGGCACGTGGGGTTGAGATTAGAAGAGCAGTGGAGCAACTGGGCAAAAGACACTCTCTACATATGATAACGGAAGAGGAAAATAGGGCGAAAAGACATATAAACCGTGTTTATAGCTGACCTTCACAATTAAACTATGTTTATTGTGAGAATAATATAGGAAGAATATCACATAATTAACAAGCAAAGGCTGCGCTAGTGAATTCAGTTGCATAACTGAATGTTATGCCAAGCTGAGTCAATGAATTTTCCACACATTCCACAACTCGCCGATTCTCACGTGCACTTCCTTGTTTGAGCAACTGCATCCAAACCAACAGAAAAAGGGAACATATTTTTCAGAATAAAGCATTATATATAAATGGCAGATATGTCTTGGTCTAAGCACAATAAGCACTACACAAGGGCTTTAAAATCATACGACCCACCTTGATCCGAATAGTTAGCAATGCTGGCAGCCATAACATTAGACCCGGGTTCGAATCTTAAAGAAAACATGGATGTTTGTGAATATATAGAATTTTTATGCCATGAGGACTCTTAAAATACCGTTAAATCAGAAGTCTCCTCAAAAGTTAGACCCGCCAAATAGGAAATGCGACTGCTAAGCTAAGTAGGTCATAACAAACAGCTGTATTTAATATCCTAGCATCGAAAATGTATGGTATTATATCTGAAATCTGAAATGTTTCAACAAGCTTAGAGGGATGATAGTACTCATCAAGACGAACAAAAAATGCAATGAAACTTGGGGTCGCAAATGACGTTCTCGGTGAAAACCGAGAAAATGCGTCTGGAGATGGACAAACTGAGACAAGAAAGAAACATTCCAGAAAATTATTTATTGCACGAATAGGTACAACACAGCTTGTGATGTCCAGACAAAACAAAAAATTTTAATTGTTCAAAGTGTCGACCGGGTACATTATCGCACAGAGTACCTTTGGATTTCTTCTTCTGGGGACAGATGAAATCCGTCATTTATGAGACGCCAGTAGAAACGCCAGAAGAAGTAGTAGCACGTATTGTGACCGCTGCAGCAAAAATCCAAGAAACTCCCGTAATCTTCGAGCGTGTCCGCCAGTCGTTCCGCCGTCGATGCACTCTGTGTGATAATGTCCACGGTCGACACTTTGAACAATTGTTGTAAATTTTTTTGTTTTCTCTGGACATCACGAGCTGTGTTGTACCTATTCTGTGCAATAAATAAGTTTCTATACGTTTCTTTCTTGTCTCAGTTTGCCCATCTCCAGACGCTTTTCTCGATTTTGACCCTTTAAACGTCATTTGCGACCCCATGTTCCGTTGCATTTTTGTTCGCCTTGATGAGTACTATCACCCCTGTAAGTTTGTTGAAGCATTTCAGATCCACTCTGTATGTAAAAATGTCTATGTAAAACTGTATGCATATGTTGCACTGCAACATTTTGGAGAATTGTTAAAAATGGCATCCTGCCTGCGAGCTGTAACCACGAATAACAGGTACTAGATGACATCTGCTAACATGATAATTACACAGAGAGACTCGTTAAGTCCTTGGGTCGGTGGTCATTTTGGTAGTGTTTCCGGGGAAGAAGAGGGGGGCTAGAGACCCTTTGATACGCCTCACGAGATGTTCTTGATCAAATTCCAACGAAATCAAACAAACTCCTAATGTCAGCTATGAAATGCCCAAGACCCTAGTTATTCCCTTGCCTCTTGCCCATAATAAAATTTAAGGAACTCATCAGGATGGGCTTAAGATCAGAAAAAAATTAGTAATGTAATAAGGTGACACGGTTGAAAACCATAATATGCAGACAAATTCTACCCCATTATCCAAAAACTCAGTTTATGCAGAAATTGCTGAAGTAATAAATTACAGTCCTGCAATTACTGATCCTTTTATATACCCTTGCAATAATTTTCATTATAGGAACAGGTTTATGTCAACTTTTGTGTCTTTCCGTGCGTCGAAGAGTCAGCTGACAACTATCAATCGTCAAGGAATTCTATTTTGAATATTCCAGTTTATTCGATCCAGTTTCAAAGCGTTTTACATTTTTATCTTACCATCACCGCCACAGGCATTCGAAAGCAGAGATTCTATGAAAAACGATGAAATTTATTGCTAGATAACAGAAAGACGATATATGGAGGTTTCTTCAGGTTTATTTTAAATAAAACAGAAAAACAGGTTTCTTGGAGTGAAAGCGTGGCATTCCAAGTCTCTTTCACTTTCACTAAAAGAACCTTTAGGAAAGACAATCGATCTTCGACAAAGTTTACATATTATGCGAATATAAATTCACATAAACTTCTTAAATGTGGTTTACCTCGAACTTCTTTCAAAATGAGAGGTAAACTATAATTATAGTAACATTTCTAAATACAAACTAGAAAATCATTTATAATTATAGCATTTCTAAACATGACTAAACTTATAATTATGATCATAAGAAATTTGATTTGTAGTTAATCAAAAAGGCAGCTTTTCCGAAAGAAAACACATACGCATACAAAATCATTATCAAGTCAATTAAGTTTAAAGATAAAATTTCTTTCTCACAAAAATATCTCGAAACACGATTCTGCGTTGTTTTATTTTTCATTCGAGTCTGTTGCATTTCGGAAAAACATACGATACCATTCTTTTAAATTTAATCTATCTTTTACTAATTAAGAAACTAAACTATTTAAAAACAATAGATGCAGTTTTTTTTTTTACTTTTTAATCTGATTGATTTAAAAAAAAGTGCATTTAATTCATGACATAATGTACTTAAAAACATTATATATTTTTATAGAATTACTTTTTATTTGATTAATTTTTAAAAAATGCATTTAATTCATGAAATCTTTACTTAAAAACATTAAATATTTTTATAGAATTACATTACATATTTTTTCACTTTTTAAATATACAGATGACACATATGTTATATATGATGCCATATCGGTCTAAATGCATTTCATCTAATATCCTATAAAATGCTTCGTTATTTCATCTGGGTCAACTTCCACTGTTTTTTCTACCAAACACACGAAATATTTTGAGAGAAGCAGAAGTAGCCCAATGAGACGGCAGGACACCATCTTACAGACGTGGCCCAAAAATGCGCAGTGCAGATAAAACACAATAAATGGCCACTTAAAAGTCATAACGAGGTGAGATAGCTGCACCCACCAAGACAGATGACAGGGTGAGATGGGATGTGGATCGGTTTGTTTATGACGGAAATTCCGATTCAGAAAGCTAATGGGTGTTAAGAAAGAAATATTTCTTTAAAAACATCCCCGCTGTAGAGGAAACACATTACATACACTATTTACTTCCATTTCGTTAAGTACTTAACTTACAGCATTTCTATGCAGAAAATAACGTCTGTTGATCGTAAATTACGAAAGTAGAATTACAGTATGCGGGGCTATGCGTGGTTGGTGGCTTACCTTTCACTCAGTTTTTCAATTCCATTTACTTATTCATTTTTGTCCGTTACTACAAACTTACAACTTAGATACTGTGTACTGTATTTCCTGTCCATGACAATATTATTTGTATATATAAAGAAGAATGTATGTTTGTGTGTTTGTTCGTGATTAACTCAGTCACTAGTATAGCTAAAAATAAAAAAGAGAGAGAGAAAGAGAGATTAATTAAAAACTCTGAAAACGCTGATTTTCCGAGTGGCAACAGTCTCGCACTCTGGAGATAAAAATCTGCTTTGGAAAACAGTTGCCACTGCTCGCTATCAAATCGTAGACTTTCCTAATAAAAAACTTCGAATGAAATAAAAACAGCATTTCGAAAAACATTAAATACATTATTTCCGATTCCAAAAATTAGTGGAAAGCAATTTCGACTGTTCCCATCTTCGTACGACTTCAATCAGTCGAGATATTAATTCAAAACTCTTGAAAATACTAATTTTCGCACTCATTTTTCTCAGTGGCAACAGTCTCATGCGTTGGAGATAAAAATGCTTTGCTTCAAAAAGTGTTGCCACTGCTCGCTTTCGAATCGTGGAAGCTGTTAATGAAAAATTTGTAAGTTTTATGAAATCTACATACATATATATATATATATATAAAGAAGAATGTGTGTTTGCTTGTTTGTTCGCGTTTTATTTAAAATTTTAAAAAAATTATGATCAATTTTTTTGTCACAAGTTCATCGACTAAAACTGAACATAGTAGGTGAAATAATGGATGGAACTTGAGCTTTTAGAACCGTTTGATTAGAAAGACGAAAATCATTAAAAACTGTGTGTCATTGTTGCTGATATAATGAGAGAGAATTACTTTATTTTGTATTTGGTTTCCATATCGCATCAGACTGAAAAATGTATGACTACGAATCGTATTTTTTGCATCGTCATTAGAGAAGGATTACAGCGGTATTGTTCTCTCTGTTGTTAGATATATTACTTTCAATCTAACGTAACTGGCATCGAGTTCTTCCGCTACTAATAAAATGAATTGCAATAAAATAAATACATCACAATAAATTAGAATACCGTATATTTCCGTATATAAGTCGAGTGCTAAGAATTTGCGGCAAAAATTCGGCCAAAAATGAAAACCCATGTATACGTCAAATTTAAAATCGCCTTATAAATCCAGATATATATCGCTAAACGTTCGAATAGCTAGTCATTTAACTTAGCTGAATCTATCACAGGACTGAAGAAAAATGCCAACTCTTAGCCATTTGAAATGTGACCAGAAACGGTCCAAAAATGGGGCGTTAACAATTCTATGGACGGTACAGAAGGATAATGTTGAGGAAATGTTTCCCCGTTCGGTATTGTAGTTAGCGGTATCGGCTGGGAGTCGAGTTCGACGACGGCATGGATGTTTGTAGTTGTGTAACCCCTTTTCCATGGGTGTAATATCGGTCTATCCCATGTGGCCCTTCCATCCACCTAGACTTTAGGTCCTGGAGTGTGTCGGTGACACCAATATTTTAGGTGATGTGATTGATGGCTAATGGTCGATGATTCGACAGTTCCCGACCAATGCTTAAGTAAGTGCAGAGCCTTTTCTTGGGGGAGAAGGAGAGAATATTGAGAAACCTGATTAGTATACGTTAGGATTAAGTCTTCGTCTATGAAGTAGATGAAAACTCGCTTACAAAAAGCTTCACGTGATAATATTGCAATAAATGCAATAGAAATTTTCTATTACGATTATTATGTAATTTGTTTTCTGTTATAGCTACCAGAACATATTTATTTCGAAATCCAAATTGTGAATTCCAAAAATGTTGTTTGTCCTTAAAAAAAAAAAAAAAAAAAAAACAAATTTAATGAATTTCTAGAAACCCTGCCACCCCCCACACCCAAAGTAAGCAGTTTCAAAGCAGCATATTTTTATAGTCTGCAAGCCAGTGTATTGCCATTCGGAAAAATACAAGATCTTTCAGATTTACTCAACAAACTTGACTGTGTAAAAGCAATGGGTAGCTATTACAGAAAATAAAATACTCCTGTCTTTCACACGCCAATGTGTTACATATTCGGGAAAGCATAATATACACTCGTACGCAAAATTAAGAGGATCTGCACACTATGCCGAATTTCTGAAAAACTAATGCATGGATTTGAATAAAATTTGGTACGAATATACAATTATAACCGAGAAAGAGATACCATTCGAAAGACATTTTATACACTCATGATTATCAGTAAAACTCAGAGTGCATGGGGTGTTCAAAATCCACGTTATGATACCGAACTGAAAATGAGTCTAATATGGGGTATGGTTCCCTCTTCACAGCCAAACAGGTAGCGTGACGGCATACTGGACACATGGCAGGTGTATGCGGCTGTTCAACATAATGCCTGCCCGAACCATCACACCTCCACCACCGTAACATCCTCTTTTAGGCTATCTCCAGCTGCAGGTCCGCCGAGAATCAGTATCCAGGTTGAATCTCAACTCATCTGTAAAAAGCACGGTGCTCTACTGAAGTCTGGTCCATGGCGCATGTAGTCTGTACCATGCTTAATGCGTTCTCTTGTAAAAAAAAAAAAAAAAAAACCTCTATGTCTCCCGTTCTATTGGACCGATTGACAAAATTCAAATTGCGTTTTTCATGTCCCGAAAGCGCGACTTAGGAATACATTATATTTATATATAGCATTAATCTAACATAGGTATTTTGACACAAAATCTGGCTTTTTCTGAAATAACATATCAATGTTTTTCCATATTTAGATTCCAAGACTCGAATTATGCCTAGATATTAAAGTTTCTAATTTTTAGAGAGAAATTTATGGAGAAATTTAAAAATTTATTTTGGCATATTTTTTTCAGTTTGCGCCAAGAGTAATTCACTTGGTGGAATTCTTAATATATAGTAACCTACTTACTTACTTCCCCCCCATCGATGCACGAGAGGAAAAACGGTCCATTGTTCGTTCTTTCAAATAATTTTAACAAAGTGCGTAAACCCCAATTTCGTTATTATCGCTTATATTAAATACACCAAATTTCAAAACGCACCAAAATGTAAATTCACGTATATCTGAGGAAATTTTGAATAAAAAAAATTCTAATTTTTTGCCGGTATGCTTAGAAATACATCTACTTTAAGAGGATGGTAAAAACTTTATAGGTTATAATTCAAAACGTTTTTCGAAAAATTTATAAAAATTATTTCAAAATACAAATTTTAGTAATAAATCATAAAAAATGGGTGATTTTTATTTGGAATGAACCTAAATTTCGAAATGTGAAAGGAAGAATAAAAAATGTTTAACAAAAAAAGATATTTTAATAAATATATATTAAACTCAATTAACATCGAGGAACTAAAATTTTGAGAGCTAATTTTTTAAAAACTACTCGTGCGATTTTTACAAAACATAGCAGTTTGGCATCATTTGATTCGTAGAATCGAAATATGGAAAAAAATTGGCATGCCATTTCAGAAAATGGTCCAATTTTGTGCCAGAATACCTATACTAAACAATGCTATATATAAATCTAATACATATCCTCAGTCGCGATTTCGAGACACGGAGAACGCAAGTTGAATTTCGTCAATCGGCCCAGTAGAACGGAAGATATAGAACTGTCCCCTCGCCTTTTCTTTTCTTTTCTTTTTTGCGCAGTGTACATATTTTAAGTAGCTGGTTGCACAAGCAGATAACTGTCTTAAAAATAAACCACATGTATAGCCATTAATTTTTCCATTTAACACTGACTTAAATCGAAATACAAGCGTGATGTAAACAAAAAGCAAACCGCAGGTGCACAACGTAGTGAGGAAGAACCAGATAAGGTCAGAAAGAAACAGCGAGAGAATGAAAACGGGCAGGCTAGAACTTTTAAGTACTGAGTTGCTGTTGTTACTAATCTCACTCGTCTGATGTAATCAGAGTAAGCTCACGAACTATTATCGTGACAAGGCGTACTAGATTGTGTCTGCCCTTCGCCAATCTTGAGCACCACACAAGTGACAGACCGACTCTAAGCTCATTTCTGCGTCACTCTTGAAGTTAGCACCCCAAGCGGCAGATCCGAAGGTCTCCCACTCTTCTTCCTCTACCACCAACCTCCCAGGAAAAACTTTCGGCTCGCCGCATATTTTGAGTGCCTCCATGCCGCCCAGACACTATACATTTACAAACATCCATGCCTTCTCCGGGATTCGAGCCCCGGTCCTTCGGTCAGGCATTCGGCGTCGCTAACCACATTTCAGAATACTGATTTAATATACGTAATCAAACTTATTCTCCGTATTAAACAAAAAAGCTTGAAAATACACGTAAATTGTTAATAGCATTTTTTCTGTTAGTTATAATATCGGTTATTCCTTTTTTTTTTTAAATTTTATGAACAACCTTCAAATTAACCGTGAATGTTGTGCAAGCATCACTCAAGATAATCAAGAACTCATAGTATGTTTTAAGTCATTTGACATATCTGTAGAATCCTTGTATGTAAAGTTTTATTTAAAGTTTTTCAGCCTTGCAGTATGTATAATTAATTATGTTCACATAATCGTTCCTACAGCAATAAGCAGATATAATATAATAATCGGCTCTCCTTATCCCCTATACGCGTCATATTATCGAACTTTAACTATATTCAATACTTTTACTGTACTAATTATTTCCATGCTGCGTACTTATTGTTTTAGATATTGTAAACTACATATACTTTGGCTAGCCATTTTCAGTTCACACGACACTTCCCCCCCCCCGAAATTCCGCTGGCGCCATTTAAAAAAATATGACAATTAATATGTTTCGTAATATTTTACTACCATTATGAATCATTAATAAAGGACTGAAATAGTCATTTTTTAAGTTTCATAAAACTCATTTAAGCATTTTACAAACACAGGTTCAAGATCATTACACTGCACTTATAGCAGTGGTCTTCAAGCTGTGCTTACGTCCACCAGCGGCCGAGAGGTAAAATCGCTAAACCTGGTAGTTCGGTTCGAGGTTCGAATCTCGCGTACGGGCTGGCTGCATGGGCATTTTCGTAGTTTTCCACTACGAACCGGTTTCCCTTAGAAAGTCCTCCACGAAGGTATCTCCACCCTTAGGCAGAGAGCCCTGGAGACTATGCCATAATCAAATAAACCAAACTAATCAAGCTGAGTTTCACAAAATCCCGAGTTCTTCAAGTCAAAAGAAAATTACAAAGCACCTCACTCCTAGTTGACTGGTGTTTATTGACTAAAAAACAGAGAGATAGATTTAGTTTTGTTTCCAAATGACGAAAACTATATGAGAATATTTCTAAGAAAAAAACTCACTAAGACTGGATAAAAAAATCCGTTTGAGTACACACGATAAAAAAAAATGGTTAGCCAATGAAGGAAAGGGAACCATTTATCAACATGTCAATATACTTGACACTAAAATCTAAATTTAATTAAGAGCAGCTCCTAAATTTTGGGTTGCAAATTCATGCAGAATACCCAGAGGTTTCTCCTATAGTTGTAAATATTTTAATGTCATTTCGAACACTGTAATTAAGTGAAAAATCTTTCTCAACGTACTTGACAACAAAACAAAACATGGAAGCAAATTAAATGCAGAATATGAAATGCAACTGTTGATAAAATGAACAGAGCTAGACTTCGACTGTTTGTGTAAAAAAATGCAAGCCCCTCCCAGTAACTAAACATAAGGCAATGACAGGTGATACCTGGAGCACAAGTTAATGTTAATCATGAGTAAATTATATTAATTTTATGTTAAAAATTTTTAATACAAAATACAATACGTTTCTTTAATTGTCGTTACATGTAGAACGTTTCTTTAATGAACGTTTTTTTAATTCTCGTTGCATGAACGGTAGGCATAAACGGGTTAAGTACATATTACATACTGATCTATTTTAAATAATTATACTAAGATATCTTTTTTCTAAGGCTGGGATGGGGTTCACCAAAAAAAAAAAAAAAACCTTATATTCTAAGGGTTCTGTGAGTCGACAAAGTTTCAAGACCACTGTATTATAATATATGGAAAGATGTATACTGACTACTTTTTTAAAATTATCAAGATAATTAAGTGTTTACTATATTAGGAAACGTAATTTTGTGCTTGCTTAGTCAGGATTAGTATATTCTTAAAAAAAAAACACAGTTAAACACTCACGAATAAACTTCTTCCTAATCATGTAACAAAAGAAGGAAAGAAATTTATCCGCCACGCTGTGCGGCCTAGTTATGAAACTATAATAAAAATTTCCATTCACAACGATTCACTGCGGAATGGATAAAAAACATACTGATGACTCGTAAACAACAACTGGCTCCTCACAGAGAAAATATTGCAAATACATTTACGCGGTCATAGTTTATTTCGTACAAAATAAAAGAAACTACACTAGGTAATTAATTTAGGTATTAGCATACAAAGAGCACTGTACAATCCACCTTATGCTTGCTGTATAACAGAGGTAATAGCACAGTTACCATAAATGGTAACTTGGGTGGGACAGTTCTACGAACTGGAATTCACTTCGCCTTTAAGAAACTAATTCAGTTTTTATCAAACCTTTCGCTTTTCTTCTTTATTTTTTTAAACAATAGTAAAAGCATGTTAAAAAAAATTCTATTATTGTCTAACCTCTAACTGTTCATTCTCTGCTAGTATAAATCTATTTCTGTTTCCCTTTCCATGAATATTCGGCTACAAGGACAACAATCAATTCGAAACTGATAAATTTGAAAACATAAATTATATTTCCACTCCTCATCAAATATATTATTATTAGTACGGGTAAGGGTATGTGTAACTAGTTATTAAACTACGCCTGTTTATCCTTCCTTTATTAATATGAATTTCCCGCTTCGCCTGAAACTCTCAGGAAACAGACAAAAGTTAAAACTTAAGTAAAAGTTTTATTAACAATTATATCTTGTAATCAAAATGCAATTAACAAAAACCAACCATCGCTGTTTCTAAATTCTCAGCAATAGCAGACTATAGCGAAGCCTTGCGAGCTAACAAAATACGCTGCATCGTAAATAGGATATACACAACAGCTTACATCCAAGTTATTACAGCTGTCAACTACAGAATGTTTAATATCTCGCTGAGCTCGCAGTCTACCAGTCTGCTGTTGTACTCATTCCTGCCAACTCATTTCTTTTTGTCTTTTTAGCCTTATACATCTCGACAACAAAATTACAAAAATTATAAATGAAGGATATGTTTAGAATTCCCGATGAAGTGTAAAATGTTACCATAAATTCAACAGCAAAATTACAAAAATTTTAAAAGCAGCTTGGGTTTAAAATTCCCGATGAAGTGTTAAGTGTTGGCAAACATTTTCCTATTTGTCTTTCCTAAGTTTATCATATCAATGTTTACGTTTTTTTTTAAAACGTTTTGTGTGTTGAATTTATTAATTAAATATCCTGTTTTTCGCACTAAACGCCACATAAAATTCAGCTGAATAGCAAAATCACAAAATATTTAAAAATAGCATATACTTAGAATTTCCAACACATAGTCCGTAATTCGGTCCTCCAGGGATACATGTTCGGGTGGAGGATTACATTATTCAAAATTTGATGGCCCTAGGTACCGTCGTTTTTTCACAGTGCGAGAAATATACATACGTTCATGCAGATTCTTCATTATTTAATTTCCTTAAAAGCAATACTGGGCAATAATATTTCGTGCCAACAATTTGAAAGTGATACACCGCCGAATTCCGTTTCAAGACTAATAGAGATCAAATGAAGTCTTCGATTATTTAAATTTCTTCACTGGATTATTAGACGTATTTTTTTTTCCTTTTTTGTAAAACAGAAGTATATGCATTATATATATGTAGTACAGTTCAAGCAAACTTTGAAGCACATCACCAACACAGCCCCTTGCTAATATAGTATTTATCTTTTTTTCTGTCTAAATAGTCATAACTATTTCTAAAAGCATCGCAGCAGAAAAAGAGCTATTTTATCTTTTACTTTCACTATTAGCACACAGTTTGAAACTGTTTAAAATTATTATACAAATAACATAATTACAAATTACTGAATTATTAAAAATAGCGTACGATTTCTGTTTCAAGTTATAGTTTAATAATATTATTTATTACAATGCGAGCCGTAGTTTGGTCGTTCCTGGCCAACAGTTAAGTTTTTTTCTTCGTTTCTATCACAGCTGGCAACATTTCATGAATTTAATTCAAATTTTTAGCATAGAAGGAAAGAGATATATGCCACTATTACCTCTGGTGAGCATCTTACGAAAATAAAGAATCGAGATGGAATTACAAAAGAATTATTTCGAGTCATTAAATCTCTTAAAAACAGGGGAAAATGTTTCCAAACTTACCTGAAGAATCCCTAATTTCTTTTAATTCCTCATTTTTATCATTCGGCTCAAATCAGTTCTACGTGGTTAATCACCAAGTGCGCATCAATTCCGTAATTCTATAGTGTCTTAGCCTGAAACAAGACCATGCAACAAACTTTAAGAAACCTGGGCAAAAAAATGCAATTACAACTGGACGCGACAAACATAAATGTATCCGATGATCCTTCCTGCTTTTGTCCTCAGTTCAATGCGCCCAGCATCCGTTGACCTCTACGGATATTTCTTATTCTTGGCAACTTAAGATCAAGAAAGGTTCAAGAACGAATGGGTTCCTTTACCTTCTTTTCTTCAAGCAGAATTTTAGACACTTTCGATACAACTCGCTATATGGCACTGGCAGATATATAGATATACATGCACACACATTTTAATGCATATAAAACTCTCATACACACGCAAGACAGCAAGACAGATCGGCTAAGATAAATCCTGATTCTGCTGGCATTTTATCTTGTTAAAGCGTGGACAGAAGTTAACTATGATCCATCTCTGTCGCCGGGGTTTCTGTTCGAAAGTCTGGAAGCGGATCTCAACACATGTAAATAATAAATATCATGAAAGAAAAGTTACAGGATTTCTTATAAATTTTGAATTTTCTTTTTCACTCGTCTTTCCTTAGAGCAGAAGAAAGAAATGTAAGCTTTGTTCTTTCATGCGAATTTTGCTTCGTATAAATAATTGCAGATGCATAAATTTCACAGTAATACAATAGATTTGGTTTGGTTTGGTTTATTTGATTACGACAAAGCACGCGAGGTCTACCTGCCTGTAACACAATAGGTCTTCATTAAACTGGACTGTAGACTGTCACTCAATACGAAACCACTAGAAGCCTCCAAGCTCACGCATATATAAACACAAAGTAAAGTATTAAACATTTTTCGTTAAAAACATTTCGACACATTTGGCTTAAAATCGTTTGCGACTAAATTAAGCTCACGTCAAGGCTTTTATAGAATATGCTGTAGGCATTGCTCCATATTTTCTTAAAAAAAAAAAAAAGTATGTTCGTTAGCCTGAAAGGGATATTAGTCAGGAAATGGTACTTTGCGTTGAATCACAATAAACGGCGTATCACTTTTTAAATTGCTGCCACCAATATTAGAGCCCTGTATTATATTTAAAGAAATTAAATAATGAAGAATCTGCATAATTGTACGTATGTTTCTCGCATTGTGATAAAACAACGTACCTAGAGCCATCAAATTTTGAATAACGTAATCCTCCACCGAATATCGATATCTGGAAGCCCTAATTTGGAATTTGTTTTATTATCTGCTTCATATTTTGTTCGACATTAAAGAATTTTTAATTAACAAACTCAACGATTTCAAAGCGAGGAAATGAACTGAAAGGGGGGGAAACACTGAAAGGGGGGAAAACATTTTTATTTTCAGCAAGCGAGACTGTGTATCGGAAATTCTAAACATATGCTTTTTGAAATATTTTGTAATATTGCTGTTGAATTGAATTTTATGGTTTAAGTGCAAAGAACATGGTTTTTAATAAATAAAGGTACACACAAAACATGATATTTAATAAATAAAGGTAACTCACAAAGCGTTAAAAAAAAAGCCTCCGTTGGGCGTAATATAAAATCTCAAAGCTTTCAGATTTTAATTTTTTTTTATTCTCCCCCCCCCCAAGAAAAAACACTACCTTCAGATTAACTGTAATCTTGAGTTAACCATCAATATAGCACGCAGATACTGCCCGAATAATCGGGATATGACTGTTAACAGCAGTTTGCTAGTTTTGGCCTACGTGAATATATTGTAAGCAAGCGCTGAATTCCTCCATTTGATTCTGCAAAAATTTCAATCTTTGTATTTCATTTCGTCTTTAAACATTTTACTACACTGGCTGCTATAAATATCAAACTCAATTCTGTATAAAAAATTATCGCTGTGTCAAGTGTAATTTAATAATAATTCAGATGCATATTTCCATACACATCACTTAGTAAATAAAAGCTTTCGTTACGCCTAATACAGCACACTAAAAAATACCATGCATCTAATTTGGATTTGATATGAATCAGGCTGCTTTGCTGTATAGTAATACTGATAAAATTTATGTAATTATATATGTTGGTGGCCAAAATTGAAGTTACAAAACACATTTTTTTTCAATGAGTCCAAATAATCAGCACTAATATTTTAAAAAAAAGGTTTCATATATAATTTGGGGGACAGTAAATATAACATGGCAGACAAGCAACCAAAAAATCACAAAAACGAACGTTTCTGAGGAAAAAAATCACTATTTACATGAGAGCGGAAATTACAGAAATATTCCTTTCAGCATTAAAATAGGAATCGAACTTTCCTGGCGCGCTTTCAACAGAAGCCCGAACGTCGGTGGGTGAGCTATACTGGGTTTCCGGTTTTACATAACAACGACAGAGTGTGGAATGTAATAGCTGCAAATCAGTACCATTTTACTGACAACTAATGTCATTATTTTATTCAAAGCTGCACTATTCTCTGTACTAGTAGTAGTATACTATTTTATCGAAAAATATTTCTCTCAAATGAAGATTTTTTCTCGCAAAGATCTCAAAATCTACGACTTGTAAGTACAAAATAGTAATTAGAACACGCAAGAATTATATAATCATAACACAATTCTTTTCGCTTCTAGCGAGCGAAATTTCAAAATATGACACAAATTATGTGGCTCGGTATGCAAGTACCATGAAAACTTGGTATTCCGTACGTCTCTTCAGCGACTAAAACAAGTAAAAAGTGAACTACTTAATAAATATCAGCTTAATTGAACAGGTGTTCAGATGTAGTACTACGTCCAGAACTTGTTAATGAATCTGTCCGCCAATTTAGTTTATGCGTGACTCGCAAAAACTAATCATAAAAAAGCAACAAAAACTGCTAATTGCAGCATAATTATATCCATAGTTATTAAATTATACTGAGCACGTCATAAGGCATCACTAAGAACTGAAATCACAGTGCAACTAACTGCACACATCAAGTTCCTGGAAAAGAAAGATATTAACTTTTTTCATTGCACGTCATCTTTTAAATTACAAAATTAACTTAGCTTATTAAAATTATAATCTACATTAAGGGATAATATAACGCGAATATATTGAAATTAAAAGCAATAAAAATTTTTTAAAAAATCTGAAAGGTTTCAGATTTTAAATTACTTCCAAGAAAGTGTTTTTTTAACATTTTATGGCTTACCTTTATATATTAAATATCATGTAATTACATTAAATATGTACATGTACATTAAATATCACTTAAACCATAAAATTGAGTTCAAGAGCAATAATTTTAAAATGAGCATATCTTTAGAATTTCCGATACACAGTCCCGCGCGCTGAAGATAAAAATGTTTTTCTCTGTATAACGTTGCCATTACTCGCTTTGAAATCCTTGAGTTTGTTAATCAAAAACTAGTTAAAGTTTTACAAACTATGAAATCGATAATAAAACAAATTCCACATTTCAAATTTGGGCTTCCAGATGCCCATATTCGGGTGGAAATCTTCAATATTCCAAATAATGTGGCTCTAGGTACCGTTGTTTTGTCACAAAGCGAGAAACATACATACACTTATCCAGATGCTTCATTAATTAATTTCTTTAAATATAATAAGGCGATAATATTTGGTGGGAATAATTCGAAAAGTGAAACCACGCTTTTAGTGGACCAACGCAAAATGCCAGAATCAAATTAATAATCCTTCCTGAGCAGACTGTCTTTTTGGACTAAAAAATTCAACTTTCAAGTAGCAAATGTTTAGAAGCAGGAAAAGAATTCATTTTGTCCTTGAATTACTATTGTTTTCCTTTTGCGGATTTTGCATCGAATCACTCTGAATGTTTGCTTCACTTTTCAAATTGTTGCCACCAAATATTATCGCCCTGTATTATATTTGAAGAAATGAAATAATGAAGAATACTTATAAATGCATGTATGTTTCTCGCACTGTGATAAAACAATGGTATCACATTTTTAATGACGTAATCCTACAGCGAATATGGGCATCTCGAAACCCAAATTTGAAATTTGTTTTATTATCGATTTCATATTTTGTAAAAATTTGATGAATTTTTGATTAACAAACTCAAGGATTTCAAAGCCAGCAATGGCAACATTGTAGAGGAAAAACATTTTTATCTCCAGCGCGTGAGACTGTGTCTGAGAAATTCTAAAGATATGCTTCAATTTAAAATAATTTTGCGATATTGCTCTTAAACTGAATTTTATGGTTTAAGTGCGAAGAACATGATATACACTGTGCATAGCTAACATTGGATTTTTATTCCTCCTATTTTTTGATGAAATGCTCAGCATCCCGAATTTATATCAAATCTCTGAACTTTTATGTGCCTATGTTACCATGCTCAGTACTATAGTTAGCGAAGCCGTCTGCCATACTGCTATGCCCGGGTTTGAAACTTTGAAGGAAGCTTAGATGTTTATAAAAGCCTAGTGTATTTGCGATACGGGGGCATTTGAATCTCAGCAATGGAAACGGAAGTCCATTGAGAGTTTAAATATGAGGGTGGATCCTCCCAGAAAACGTTACGAGGGTAAAAAATTTATTTATTAACAACAGAGAGAAAATACAAAAGGGAATGAAAAGGCATATTTGCCTATCATTCTTCCCCATAATCACCTAATCAGGCATTTATCTGAGCGAACGACAAACATTTTACCCCAGCTTAGTAGAAATCACGGCCCTGCCCATTGAGGCAGTTCTCGGTGGCTGTTTTTACATAACTGCTTGAAGAGAATCTCATTCTAGATGAATGTTTCTTCAATTTCTGAAAAAAGTAATAGTCACTGGGTGCTAAACCTGAGTTGTATGGAGGCTGACTCCAGAATTTCCCCTTTTCCAGCAGTTCTTGAGTTTGGCGAGCAGTATGGAGCCATGCATTAACTTGCAGGAGGATAACACCATTACTCAACATGTCAGGGCGCAACTCAACTTCAAGTAACCTTGTCTAAGTGACACAGTAACGATTGGGAGTAATGGTGTGGCCACACTCCAGACACTCGATGAGGACAACGAAACACCTCCAAGCGAGACCACTTCACTAACTGTCTTGACATTTCAATCGCTCCGACGCATCTTCGAATTAATTCTACAGTTCGACCGCCTCAAACGCAACCCTAGCTGGCATTCTGCCAAAACACATAGACTCGTCCAAAAGGGGCGTTATTACTTTCTGCGACGTGAAAGTCTTCTCCGGATAGAGTTAATGGAGGGAAATGAAGTCCCCATCCTTTCCACCCTATTTTGAGAATAATTCGGTTTGAATGGCGCACGCGTGTTTGCGCTCATGGTCGCGGATGAGGCGGTCGAACTATACCTACCCGCACAACCGCTGAGAGACAATTAGTGCCACCTGCCTAAACTCTCGGGATAAAGTATTTCCCTCCAAAATAATAACTTTTCAAATGCTGATGCTTGGTAACTTTGGGGGGGGGGGGATCATCAACGATTAAAAGCGAATTTGAAGTGCCGATGGAACTGAAGTATTTTAAAAACTCATTTTGGAAATGGTATGAAATAGTCATTCGTTTTACAGTTGCCGAGAACTTGAAATAATTAGTTAATTTCCGATTCGGTCTACGAGAACTAAGTGCAGCTATGTACTGCTTATAGACGGAAGCTTTAAATATTGCAAAGACTCCTTTTCAAGAATTTCTCATCTACTTAATTCTATGCCCAACATAAAAATGAAAAGAACTTTTTGGACAAGTCCATGAATATGATAAGTATGCTGATGGTATTAAAATCTACACTCCATCCATTTTTTTAAATATGAAATGTCCTTAATTAGTATTTTTGTTATCTACATTTTTTTTCATAAAGTGGAATTTATGTTAATTGATATACGTGATACGTTATAAACAGAAAAACTGACGGCAGAAATTCATTTACTTAATGTGCACATGAAGAAATTGCAGACACTCATTTTGCTTGTGTTCGAGGTCCTAGTGGTATTGTCGGTAATGAAAAGGCAGACCGACTGGCTTAGTAAGCGACTTATATTGATTTGATAATATCTCTTTCCTAGTCTTATTGGAAATGTATTGCTTGGTATAAAACTCTGGTTTACAAGAATACCTTACTTCATCGAAGACGCACTGGACAAAGAAATTTTTCCTCAATTTTTCCGCGTTTTAAATGTAAGCACATTTCGCCGGATTATAAATTAACTCAGGTTTTAATTGATCATGGGAATTTTAGAAATAATTTACTTCGTTTTAATATCTATATCAGTGGACTTTGTGCTTGTGGCGATGTAGTAAAAGATGTATCACTTCAGGTTATAACCGAGTGCCAGAACTGCATTAAGAGAAGTTTAAGGCATCTCTTCTATTTGTTGGGCTTCTGTTTTCCTTGTTAAGATTTCTGAGGCTTTTGCTGTCTTGCGCAACTATATTCGTTGTTTAAGGTTCTAATCCCTCCCTCTTTGCATTACTATATTATTATTGTATTTTATTTATGTATCTTACATTTTAATGTATTGTATTATTGTTGTATAGCTTCTTTGTATTATTATTATTATTATTATTATTACTATTACTATTGTAT
>KK116282.1:689695-722925 GCA_000611955.2 Stegodyphus mimosarum
ATATGATTTTATTATTATTATTATATATTCCTATAGAGTATTTATTGTATTATTTTTATTATAATTTTGATTGTATTAGTATTATATACATTTCTTATTCTCTCCAGATCCAGATGTTATCGCTGAATTGGTATTGTTGAGTTGCTTACTTACTTCTGTAAGCCTCGTGGCTTTGGGCACAATGAGTTTTATATTTGTCTTCTTAAATAATACATTATATATATCATTATAAATAACATCAGTATCTTATTTAACATAACTTAAATTTCTTTATTATATGGAACTATCTACAGTAATCTTTCATTTACTATACGTAATCTTAACCAGCACCATTAAATTAAATTGCCTGTTATGGCACTCTAATGCGTGTACACACATTTAAGTATAAAGATTACGTATTATTCACGTCGATAAGCATCTGAAATTGATTTCTAATTTTCGATTTGCCTCGTAAGGTACTAGACTACTAAAAATCCAATTACGTAAAGCGAACAATAGGCCATCAGTAACAGTACGAAATTTTAACATGAGATATTGCACTCTATTAGTCTGGAAAATTATTAAGATCAGGATTAATCCCTCCTTCTTCCGTCCTTTACTCCTCCCCCGGAAAGCAGAGTTTGAGTCCACCGAACACCTGCCAGGAGACATCACATTGTTAAGGTCAGGGTCAAGGTCATACAAGAATGACTCACCGCGGTGAACCTATGTTAATGAACTTCTGATAACGATTGACGGAAGGCTTTTAAAGCATGTTTACTATTATTATTTTAGGTATAAGTTAAAAAAAAAGTCAATTCTATCTGTCTTGCAATTGTAGAAAATAATAACATTCCCTAATTACATATTTTTATAATCATATCCAAAATGGTAACGAAAATTAATTATGCTTTTGGAAAAACAAAAATGCAATGCATTACGCATACCGTGGCCAAATTTTTTGGATAATAATCCAGGACATAAGTTCACGTGTGTTTCACGAACATACGTGAACAAAACACGCGTTATGGATTTAATTTCAAGCATTAAATTTACTAATTCTTATTCCGTCGATATTTCATAGCACAAATAACAAAATAATATATAGAATGTATTGCTAAAAAATTCTGTCTAAGTATTCATACGTCATATACATTGGCCCATATACTCCATGCCCCGACCCTGTCTTTGAATGTGCATGCATGCATGCAATAAAAGTGTGCATTCTATCTTTGCTGTACTTGCTAATATTGCCATTTCATATTATAAAGATTTTTCTGTAATGAATTATGTTAAAAAACTTACCAATAATGGCATGCACTCGTACTGAGAGCTGGGTTCGAAGAATAATGGCATTCTTGCGGCTGGGGAAGAAAAAAAAATCAGACATCTTTCATTCTGTATTTAAAATTACAATAAAAACACACTTTCTGAAAAAATAAAAATAAATAAATAAATAATATTTAGAAAATTAAAATCATTGAGTTTGTTAATAAAAAATTCGTTAAAGGTTTACAAAATATCAAATAGATAATAAAAAAAAGAAAAGAAAATTTTCATTACGCCCAAGGGGGCTTTTTTTAACGTTTTGTGTGCTGCCTTTATTTGTTAAATATCATGCTCTTCGCACTTAAACCATAAAATTCAATTCAACAAAAATATCGCAAAATAATTTTTAAATGAGCATACCTTTAGACTTTCCGATACACAGTCTCGCACGCTGGAGGTTTTTTTTTTTTTTTTTTTTTAAAGTATCTTCTCGGTGTGTCGTACTGCGTCTTTTTTTTTTTTTTTTTTTTTTAACAGTTTTGCCTTTGCTCGCTTTGAAATCGTTGAATTTGTTAATCAAAAATTCGTTAAAGAGTTACAAAATATGAAATCGATAATAAAACAAACTTCAAATTCCAAAGTTGTGCTTTCAGATGCCCATATTCGGGTGAAAGCGTACGTTAATAACGTTAACGTACGCTTTCACCCGAATATGGGCCGTATTATTATACGGATGGCTCTAGGTACCGTTGTTCTATCACAATGGGAGAAACATACATACATTTATGCAAATTCTTCATTATTTAATTTCATTAAACATAATACAGGGCGATAATATTTGATGTCAACAATCTGAAAAGTGAACTGCCATTTATAGTGAACCAATGCAAAATGCCAAAACGAAATTAATAGTCCTTCTGGGCAAATTGCCTCTTTTGAACTAATAATATTTCATCACTGCAGAACCTAGTAATCATCTAAAACAGTGCAGCCCAACCTTTAGTTACCCTAGGTTTAGTATAGGAAATGATGGCTAGAGACATTAAAGAAAGAAAACGAATTACATATGACTCACAAGTTTAATACATCAGTTTACAGCGAGAAATCACTATGATTACTAGCACTGCTTTTCTGATATCAAGTTTATCATTGTCCACTGTAAATTCAGTAAGAAAAAGTCTCACGTTCGATTCCAGCGAAGCACTTTCTATGCGATTTCTCGTTTTTCATCCAACTTCTTTCACAGCGGAAAAAGCATTCTCACATACTGCCAAACAATGATAATATTTGCAAAGAGAATTTAAGCAGTTTGGGGAAAAGTTCTTTAGAAATCAGTTTCCAGGAATTTTCAGGGAGATCACATTTTTTAGTCTGGTAGAATGGAGCTGCCTGACAATTACAGACTTCCATTTGAAGGTCGCAAGGCATCTCATTCACCTCAATCTCCATGAGGTTGTTTAACAGTGCATGTTGTGGTTTTACGGATCCAAAACCCTGGAATCTGTCCTAGAACTCTTTCTTAATATCAACTATTATCTCGCGAAACATACTAAATTTTGCGTCATTTCCTTCTTCATCTTTCAACTGCTAACAAGATGAGACATGTGCGTCATTATTTGTCTTCAGTGTAATAAGCTGTATATAAGTGTAATAAGCTGGGAGATAGTTTGTTTTCTGCCTTATAGTTTCCGGTTTAAAGCATTTAGAACATGCTGAATTTGTCAGGAAATCAAAATTATTATAATCAAATTGGATTTCTTCCAGTTTTTCTTGATACTAATTCCCGATGTATTCGTTTTTGAGAAAAGCAAGGATTTCATTCCTCAGTCCAAAAAACCATTGCAGACAATTTCCAGCACTTAACCAGGGCACTTCACAGTACAAAGAAATGTCACATACTCAGCTTCCTAATCGCCCAGGAATTCGATATATGTTCTGTGTCTCTGACTTTATTGTCTCACATTAAATTAACAGTATGAGCCTTATAATTTTTCCACAGAGAGCCACCTGTTGATAATGCAGTGAAAAAACAAACACCGTATGCTCTTTTCTTTGCACAGTAATTACTAACCACTGCTTTAGCTCCAAATGTTGCAATGCCAGAACCCTTACCTTCTATATACTTTCGTATATCGAAATCAGATTCTTCAGTACGTTGAACATGTCAATACCTTTGGTGCTGATTTCTAATAATTTCAATTCCAACAGGTTATATCGATGTCGAGAAATTG
The DNA here is from genome assembly GCA_000611955.2 of Stegodyphus mimosarum. Classification (NCBI taxonomy): domain Eukaryota; kingdom Metazoa; phylum Arthropoda; class Arachnida; order Araneae; family Eresidae; genus Stegodyphus; species Stegodyphus mimosarum. The sequence continues at coordinate 693,175 of KK116282.1, forward strand.
AAAAAATTCACAATGTTCTCGCCGGGATTCGAATACCGGACCTGTTAAATAGGCCTCGAGCGTGCTTCCAGTTACACCACAAAAACATTCAGAAAGGAGGGAGAAAATACCTCGAATTATCCCCCTTTTAAAGAGCGATTGAAGATTAGGGGACCCAATCGCCAAATTCTGGTGGTGACGAATTATCGTCCGCCAGGTATTAGAATTTTTTCGAGAGCTGGTGTCTCGAAAAAATATATACATGTACAATGAAATATATGTACAATAAATTGCATAAACAATCATTTAGAAATTTTTCGAAGCAATGGAACTGAAAAAATCCGCAGTACCCTCACCAGGATTCGAGTTCCGAGCCTGACGAATAGGTATTCAGCGTGCTTCGAATTATATGGTTCGACCGCCTCATCCGCGATCATGAGCGCAAACACGCATGGGCCATTCTGACCGAATTATTCTCAAAATAGGGTGGAAAGATGGGTACTTTTCCCCTCCAGTTTATCTCTTTCCCAAGAAAAGAAGATTTTCACCTGAGCTTTCACGTCGCAGCAAATAATAACGTCCCTTTTGGACGAGTCTACAGTGTTTGGCAATGACAAACACAGTGTTTTGGCAGAATGCCAGCCAGGGTTGCGTTTGAGACGGTCGAACTATACCACGAAAGCATGTGGAAAGAAGAGAGAAAATATTTTATGAGATCTTCATGAATTTCAAATTCTTCATTTATAATTCTGCTAAAAATAAGAAGCTAGGTGATTTAGCTATACCTGTGTTCACATCTAGAACAACAGAGTAAAATCCACATTGTTCCAAAACGCCCTTGAGAATACCTGAATCTTCACCATCCATTTTATTAATTCTTCTGTTACTGTCTGATGAGACAAGAACAACACCATTTCAAATATTTTAACCATATTATTATCTCCAAATGAAGATGCTATTTTTAAAACACGTCTTTTAATGAGGTTACCATCCCTAAAAGCCTTTTTAATTTTAGCCAGCTCTAAACATAGATGACTTCAAACCAGTAATGTTTGATGGTTGCTGAAAGATATTCTCCTGTCTAGTTAGTTTCAGCTTCAAATAATCAAGCACGCAACTCCTGGCACTCCCCAGGTATTTGTCGTACTTTGATTTATGCAAAATGGTATAGTGTCTACCCACATTGTGCTCCTTCGAAACACTTAAAAACAGATAACATAATGTGCAAGTGGTTAGCCCATCCACCTGAGAGTTAGAAGATCCATGAATAGAATTTCGGTGACTGTAGAGTTTCTCGTGTTTCCTGTTCCGAAAAATTATAAAAGTTCGCTAGATTGGCGCATGAGCTAACTTAAAAAAAATAGCTTAAAAAAATGACGAATCATTATCACCATCTGAATTTGTCGAGTGGATCGTGTGCCATTTCCCAGTCACTTTTAAGTGAGACTAAATATGAGAAATTGTAACATTTCCCCGTACGTGCTTTCTTCGTGTAAATTGGTTGCCATATAAAGATGGACACTGAAAGATCCGAAGTTCGAATCCCAGCGAAAGCACAGTTGGTTTTTCGAGCTTTGGTCTGCAATATCTAATGCTCTGTACAATGGCAGTACGTTGGCAGAGCTAAAAATAATTTATTTCAAAGTTTTTGAGCAGAGAAAATTACTCAAATGCAAGATATATTACCATTACTTGAGTAAACTTATATTTGAGAACTTCTGGCCTTTGTTACCTGATTGCCCCTCTACATTTGTTGACAAAACGCCATCTACTCTACTAAGCGGCTAACATAACTAGGTTTTCTTATAACCCCCCTCCAAGTCAAGTTCACAGATAAATAAACAAAACGTGTAAATACAGAGGAAATGCGAACCCTCTACGATATTACACCTGGCGCGAGATTACAAGTGAGTATTCCAACTCCGATGGGAGTGTGCTGGCGAAGACATGGGAACCAGCTTAACATTTTAATAGCAGGTTGCCAAGGTTTGAGGAGGTTCAATGCTGCCACCACGGGCAAATGACATATGTTGGATTTCAATTCAATGGTGACGAAGGGTGGTAATAATTTTTTTTATCGTTACTTATTACCTTCATCATAAAATCTACTTCATTTTCTCCCTCGCACTAATTTTAAATGCATCATCTTTCGGCACATAATCATTTTCCCACGGCAGAACAGTCGCCAGTAATATCGAGGAAATTGTATGTTTGTTGCAAGTAATAATATCCAGCCAGTACAGAAGGATATCTGGCAAAATAGGCTTAATTTATATCTGCCTATATGTACACGTGTGTGTATACATCGCGTTTTTGTATTTCTTTAATAAAATCCGCTTAAGAAGTTCTCCAATACACCCAAATAAAAATCTTTTTCAAACAGACACAATCTTTTTTCCAGAATTATAATTATTCAAATATTGGAATTCTGATTATTTTAATATCAAATGCATTTACCTTTTTAAAACTGAATTTAAATTATACACATTACATTTTATTTTCAAATAAATTATTATTTTAAAATTTAATTCTCAAACTTAACTTCGTTTAAGTTATTTTAGAACTAGGTTCATTAAATTTTGTTTAAATATACAACACAGAATATCTGCATTTATATATATATATATAATTCCTAAATCTTCCCTAAGTCTTTTATTAATTAAAATTTTATTCATTAATTAATAAATCCGTTAATTTTGGGCAAAAATTATTTAATGTCTCAGAAATGATACCAAATGTTTCAAATGTCAGTTTAAAATATCTGACGTGAATTCCACATGATTTCCTTGTATAGCCTATTAAATTACACACATTTTTTGCTAGATTTTATTTAAACTTATTTCCTCGAATTTCATTAGAGATATATTTCGCATTCAATTAATTCAGTTCTCTGGCAAAACAAAACAAAAAAAAAAAAAAAAACTCAAGCATTTTCATTAAAAATTATAAAATACAGAAAAACATAAAACATCAAATACAGTTAAAACAGCAAAAGAAAAAAAATACAAATAAAATTAGAATTTCTATGCAAAAACTAGCAATTCGCCCTACGGGCAAGAAAGCAAATTTTTCGGTGTACAGAAGTGAAAGTTTAATTTTCGTCCCACGCGGCAAAAAGACACTGAAGGTGCAGAAACTGACTTAATTCACAATTCTATTGAGTTTCAAATGTAAACAAATAGCGGTTCGTTAGGCTTAACTCGCCAATTTTAAATTGTTAATAATTCTACTACTACTGCATGCAGATCAACTAAAAGCATAAAAACTTAACCGAAACATAAAAAACCACATAAATTCAATCACTTTCAAAGGAAAAAATACAGAATTTACCAACATATAAAAACAACAAAACTAAGCTCACAGAGCCAGGTAACAGAGTGATTTATAAACGATTGGTGCACCCGATTGCAACGAAAAAGGAAGATGCAAACTATATTTTATAGTAGTTCCATAAACAAAATTTCAACGTTCTACGGCTACTCGTTTTTAAGTTACGCAAGATACATACATACGTAAATAGGTACAGACATCAAGAAAAAAAAATCTTCTGAATCCATTTTAAATCCTTTTTGGGAAAAACAGTCCTTTACTCTGTCCGCACGTATACATGTCAGACAAAAAACATCGTTCAAATGGTTTCGAGAGCGGTTGAAAAGATACCCGAAATGTTTCGCGAGTACAATACACAATGAAGTAAAAAGAGAAAAGGTTGAACTTGCAGTTGGTTGGACTTAGTTTCCCTATATTAAATGCTGGTCTTTTCCGTGTTATATATTTCAAAGGAAATACGGGCATGAGAAAAAAAAAAATCTGGAAGCTTTCAGATTTTATAATACACCCAAAAGAGCTTTTTTTTCTTTTTTTAACGTTTTGTGTGTTATCTTTATTTATTAAATATCAGGTTGTTAGCACTTAAATCAAGAGCCGCTGACAACAACGGAAAAGAAACTATTATTGTTTTAAAAATACTATTGAGGACTCCGTTTCTATTTCAGGCTTGGTTTGGTTTATGTAATCACGGCAAAGCCTCGAGGGCTATCTGCCTAAGGGAAGGGATGTCTTTCGTGGAGGACTTGCGAAGGGGAATTAGCTCGTATACATGTTATACATGGAGAAAAAGACGAAAATACCCGTGCAGCCTGTTCGTCCGCGGAATTCGAACCTCGGAGCGAACTACCAGTGTTCAGCGACGTTACCGCTCGGCTGCTGGTGGGCCTCAAGCTTGGTAAATAAGGGCATTTAACAAAAATTTAAACGTAAAGCATTATAATGCGAACTTTTGAAGGGGGAAATTCTTCATATTTCGAGCAAGAAGGAAGGCTAGCCAGCCTATATTTTCGCAATCGTTGATTGTGGTCATATACTTTTCCAATTACAGAAGCGGTTTATAAAAAATATGACGAAAATACTCATGTTTTGGCAATGTCAAATTTTTACAAAAATTTTATTTTCGACAAATAACGAAATCCAACTTTTAATGCGGTCCTCCGGTTCCTATACTTATATTTGGGAAATTTTATACTCGTTAGGAAAAAATAAAATTAGAAGTTTGATTTGCAAGGGGTTGCAAGGGATAATTGCATTGAAAAAATTTCAGGGGATACTTAAATTTGAAAATTTGCAATTTTTTATGTCATTTTCATTTTGCCTTGAGTAATCGGTTACGTAAATTCCAATAATTCAAGGAAATAAGTTTAAATGAAGTGCAAAAGAAAGCAAAAGGAAGTCATGTGGTGTTCACATGAGATTTTTGTCCTGTGGTTTTTACTGAAGAAGTTTCGACGACAGGAGTACACAGTAATCGTTCTGTAGCAATCATCATACATATTATTATTACTATAGTAAACTTAATTTTCTCTCTCTCTCCCTATGCAACGAAACCTGACGAATTTTCTCACAGAGCATCGAAAAGATCAACAAAGAAGAGTAGCAATAATATTATAAGCCAGGGGTGCTCAAACTTTTTTAATTCTACCCCACGTAATAAGAATAAAAAATATATGCACCACGAAGTACAAAAAATATGTACAAAAAGGGGTGGCAATTTTACATTCATTTAAATCTTTGAGTAAAATCTGTACCACCAAATACAATGTAATGTGCCATATACCATACCAGTACATATACCATAACATATACCAGTGCCATATACCATACCATATACCATAACATATACCAGTGCCATATACCATACCATATACCAATACATGTACCACAGTTTGAGAAACCCTGTCATAAGCTATAGGACAGACTGAATGAAATATATGTAATGAATACTGAAGATTTTGGGGTCAAATTATTAACACAGGTCCACCTAGTCCTAGAAATTTAAAAGATATTTAACAGAGCAACATTAAACTTGCCGATGGCTAAACGAGTACAGTCAAAAATACTAGCAATTTACGGATTAATGACTTCTTATTGGCTGTATAGGAATTATCACTATATTTTGTATATATAAGAAAAAGTGTTATTTTTTCTTAAAATACCCATTATGCACAAACAGATCAAATTTTCTGTTTAAAGATTTAAAAACAATTTCAGATATCATTTAGCGTGCAAGTTTAAACAACATGATTCCAGAATAACTTGACACCAGAAAGTTTCAAGTTATTCTGGAATCATGCTGCTTTTCACATGGTTTGTGTAATCCGCCTACTGAAAATCGGCCTTAATAGCATTAAGGCATAATACAATCTTCGTCCTACTTTCTACAGTTAAGATAACTTTAAAAGCGTAATAAAAATGCTTAAAACAATAATTTTAGTTTTGAAATTATTTCAACATATTTCACATTAGAGAAACTTCCATTGTTCTCTTCAATGCACATCAACGAATAAAAACAAATGGATTTGAAACGATTAGCAGACAGATCTGTGAAAAGGTACATACATATTTATCCAACGCAAATATTAGTTTTTCCTTTACATATATAGGACAAGTTAGAAAGTGGAATTTTTTAACTTTTATTGTTATCTTCGTTGATTGAACAAAAAGGTGATGCCTCTTACAGTGCTGTTTTCACGTGGAAAGATATAATACAACAAACAAAATGTACCTCAAAACTTGAAAATCCGTTTGTAAATTCAGTTTCGCTGAAATTTCTTTAATTTATTTTAAGTTTATAACAGTTCAGGTAAAAAAAAATTACCTTTCTTGATTCAATTTTCTGACGTTTATTGGAATACAATCAGTTATTGAATAACAATCAATATTCTTGAAGTTCATAAATTGAATTTTAATTAATTTATTTCTTTAGGTACTCATGTGTATTCGTTTTTTGGTATCGAAACACATACGAATATCTTAAATTTCTTTTAAGATATTCGCATATGTGTTTCTGCATGTGAAGTATTCTATGAGAACATTATAAATGTAATCCATAAACAATGGCATGAAACAACGATTTGATGAAGAAACACCATTTTTAAAAATTCAGGAGCAATTCAGATTAAAAATTTTGCAGAAAAGATTTTTAAGTATAAACAACCCTCATAAACAAGGCATGCCTATAACACGGTTTCGCTGAGACACACTTAAGAAACTTGAGGAAATTCTGAATAACATGAATTTTTTGTCATACGATTGCGCTCTAACTCGCTTAGGGAACTGGAAAACCCTCATATAGCTTGACATTTATAAATATGATCTCTTTCTTATACGCTAAGCGTGATAGTGAAGGCCTCATATCAAATAGAATTCCTCCACAATCTAACATATTGTTGCGTGCGTACGGGTTCGTAACAAATTGAATGTATACAGTTCAGAGTTCTGGAAATTTCCACAGAAATACTCGTTCACAGTATCACAGAGTACAGTCAATAGTTACAGTTCAAATTAAAAGTTAAACTTAAAGCAATACAAAGCGCATCTAAAGAGAAAGCTAACCCGAAGATACGTCAATACTCCGAACTAACAACTTGCAACAACAACAACTGAGAGTAGATGCTCTCTCCGGCCTTATAAAGTTTTCACACGGTTTCACAGTTATAAAGTTTTCACGAGATATTTCTAAAACTTCCTGCCTCTCGAAATTAATAGAAGGCAATATGAGGGTAGAACTACGGTTACATATAGTAATCAATTACATTTTTTCAATTACAATACCTATTACGGTGATACAGAGACCGGACCAAAATGTCGCCAAGTTTGACGATTTCTCTCCAAATTACCGAGAAACCCATTTACTCAATGTTAAACGGACTTGCCCCTGTATTCTTACGTTTCCGGCATAGCTTGTCTCTCTAGATCTTCCATGTTACATTACACAGAAAAATACAATAGTTTCATATATAATTGCAATAATATCAACTATCTATGTACAAAATTCGTATCAATACTTAGGTAAGTAGAAAAATTCAAACATAACTTTTCCTAAAATATGGTATTGCGCTAATACGCTTAGAGAACAGGTGAAATCTTCATAGGGCATTTCTCAATAGCGATCTCATATGCTTTTTCAAACATTTTTGATAGATTAAGATCTTAATTTAAATTCAAGCTACACTCAAGTAAAAACCCACAAAAAATCCTTAACTTTTTAAAAAAAATAAACAGATTAAAATGAAAATAAAATGTTTCCACTTGTAATAACCTAAAAAGAATTTATCAAGGAAAGATAATAACGGTGTGCTATTTTCATATAAATAATTTTATATTGCAAATATAGCAGTGAAGCCCAAGGCGTCAACTAAATTAGAGGCCAAACAAATTCACAAGTTTGCTTTGAAAAAGCATAACGGAATAATTTAAGCTCCTCTTTCGTCAGAATATCCTTCCACGGAAATATGCACAACATTCATAATAGAGTTTTACATATGCTTAGCTTCATATCAAGAAATTTAAAAACATCTGCCAAGAAAACGGCAACCAAAATAACATATCGTCTGGGAAAGGGCTAATGTGAAAAACCTGATGTTGTAGAAGAAAGTTCAGAAGATGAAATATTGTATTTTGCCACACTGTTGTTCTATGGCAATCTTATAAAGAACACTGGAAGCGTGAAAAAAACAACAGCATATATTTAAGTGCTTAATTTAAATATAAAACACAAAGTATTGCGCTCATGATTTATATGATTGGTGTTGATAAACAGATTCCCAAATGTATGATCCTATTTTTCCTCAAAAGTATTAATATATTCTCATATCTGTAGCTGAGCTATCCGCTCTTTCGTACATGATAAGAGTAGCTCTTTGACCTGCTACACTATATTTTGAATTCACATTTTTGTACGCTTAATGGTCGACAATAATCATAATCGTAATATGAGGCGAGAAAAGAGAACATGTGCGTTGTTATTATTTTTCAACCTTATTCTCTCAAGGAGAAATAAACTTATTTTAAATATTTTCCTAAAATTAACGTTGATCATTTTCGAAAACTGGGTTATCAGAAATTGTTTACTGATTCTATTTGTCTTCTGAGTATTTTTCCTGTTAATGCAATAACCAAGAAATAGTACACCGTTACTTTTTATTTAAATTCCTCTAAATTCATGCAGTTTATGGAAATGGTAATTTGAAAACTTTATTTCTTATATTTTGACATGCATTTGTGTTACTGATGAAATACGTTATATAAAACGTTACTAATGACAGTTCTTTCCTATTATAGTGTCCTGAATTTTGCATGTAAAAATACAACAAGTTCTAAAAAACTGTTATTAGTTATTACTTTTATTTCATGAAAATACAGAATGCATAAATGTCTAACTAATTTGCAAACAAGCCTCATTACACTTGCATATCAATAATTTTATGGACCATAAAGAAAAATTTTAAATGAAAAGTTGCCAACTGGCACAAGATTGCTTACATGATTGAATGGCAAACAGCACTTAAAAAAGGAAAACGTTATTCACCAAAAATAATAAATCTCTCTTTCCAACAGTTTTCTTTCCTTAAATATAAACGAACTAAAATGTTAACCGGAATGAACTTAATTTAAACAATAAAAGAACCAAATTTAATATCAATGATGTTTTACAAGACAGGTATTTTTCCCCACAACAGGTAAAATTGCATTTTCACGCAACAGGTCCAACATTTTCCCACAACAGGTCAAATTGCATAGAGCAGCGGTTCTCAACTTTTTGACTAATGCGTACCATTTAAACAGAAACTGAAAAACTTAAGTCTACCACCACATTTTACAATGATTACTTTTCAGTTTCTCAATAGAAATATTTAAAAATATATATTTTGCCACTTGCACAACCTATTGGCTATTTGCATTAAGTATGCGCACATAATAAAATATTAGATTAAATATTAATTACCATTTTAATTATCAAAATTTAAGCTTTGATACTTTAATTCTAAAATTTAGCACGAAATTTGGGCCTGTTTAAGACAAATCTATCTCTTCTTATTTGAGTTAGTTTCAACCGTAAATTACAATCCACGTTTAATTTTGTTCTGTATTTATTTTTCAAATATAATAAAGAAAAAGAAATCCTTGTTCACACAAACAAGTTATGCAAAAAGGCAATAAAAATTTAACAGCTTTATTTGAAATGCCTTTAAATTCTTTTTTTCCCCCCCCTGTTCAGCCAAAAGTTAACCAAGTGTGTTATTTTTGAAATCTTCAGTTTATTTTCAGCTGGAAAAGTTTCTAAAAGTGATAAAAAGCGTAAAATATTTTTATCCAATTCTTTGATTATTAGCTCGAGTTTTTTTATCATTGCATTTATTTTTTCTGTAATGGTAAACAAACTAACATGTCGTCCTTGTAATCCTAAATTTAATTCATTTAACTTTGCAAAATATCAGCTAAATATGCTAAATGCGCCAACTATAATTCACTATAAACATTTTTGCAATTTAGATTTTGAGTCACAGAGGAAAATCTGAATTCCTGATCGAAGTTCAAAATGACGATTTAAAACTTTGCCTCTGGATAACCGATCTTACCTCGGAATGCAGCAAAAGCGTTTCATGTTCACCTCTCATCTCTTGGCATAAAATCGTAAATATTCTTCAATTTAAATCTCGGCTTTTAATAAAATTAAGAATTTTCACAGCTTCATTCAGAACGATTTTCAGGTTTTCGAGGATTGTTTTGAGTATATTTAGTCTCAGGTGCAACTTTCTTTATTTGAGAAATAAAACCGGAATGATTTTCTGTTAAAACCCGAGCTCCGTCACTGCATACGACAATGGAATGCCAGTCTCAGACATAAAATTGTCGATTACTTCGAAAACTTCATTTGCAATTGCTCTATCTTGAAGAGATTCACAAAATAAATATTCTTCGGCGATTCGCTTATCTTCTTCGAAACGTATGTAAACTAATAATTGAACAAAGTTCATTATATCAATATTTTCATCCAACTGCAATGCGAAATACTCACTGTGTTTTATTTTTTGAATAAGTATCTCTTTTATGGATTTTGCCATTTCATGAATTCTTCGACGTACTGTATCATTTGATAACAGAATATTATTCATTACAGCCTTTCTCGTTGAATAATGTTTAAACGATATCCTTAGCTCTGGTAATATAAGGTTTTGTCCAATAGTGTGAGCCTGCCCAGTCTTGGCAATTCTTAGGTTACTAGGCAACCAGCTTCCAAAGCTCTTTCACTTGAAGTAACAAAATCTTTCATTACTTATTTATTATTTTTGAACTCTAATAATTTTCCCTTAAAATATTCTTCAGATTTATCCTTTAAATTGGCATGCTTAGATTCAAAATGTCTGTTAAGAAGTGATGGTTTTATACTTTGACTGGAAAATAGTTCACCGGAAACAACACATTTAGGTTGAGGGTGCTTTTCGTATCCATTCCAAGTAAACCCAAATGATAAATAACTTTCAATAGATTTTCTAAAAGCCATGTTTCTTTCCTTTTCAATAGCATTAGCGCTAACAGATTGTCCTGGATCCATCCCCTGTGAATCATCACTTTTCTGCTCAGTCAAACCTACCATTTTTCCATTTTGAAAATCTAGGGTTGTTCTATTATTTTTTCACAAATATTTAATTGCACAGTATATTACGAGTTCTTCAAACGACGATATTTCTCAAATCGCATAGAAAAGTAAGGAATACAAAGCAACAAAAAAGACAACATACCTGTTCTTAGAGACAGCAAATCGACGTAAAAAATTATTCGAATTGAAAATAGAGTTACATGCCACCGGAAATGGCCGCGATATGAAGTATAGACATGCTAATAAATCGATCAATTCTAAAAGAATTAATCAAATACTATTACCTTTTTATAGAAACTTATTTTTATTTCCTATTAAATACAACATCCATTTCTATCACTCCTTTTAAAAATATCATTGGTGACACATTTTGTTCTGTCTATGGCTGAAAGAATATTTGTGGAAGTGCAAACGGATAATTTTGCTAAAGTCCATAAGCTACTATTGACCTTGAATAAAGTTCAAATCTCATAAATTTACGATAAACAGGATGCTGGGGTATTTAATTTTTGAATTTAATAATTAAAAATACTTTGTTTTTTGCTTACCACCTATTTTTCTCCTGCGTTACTACCGGTTCAGAATCGCTGGCATAGAGTGTTCTTTCGGTTCTGGTACTCATAAGATGCTTAGTCTTGAACCGTGAAATTATGTCAGTACTAGAGGATATGTTGGAAACACATGGTCACCATCCCCATTTCGGGCATAACCGAACGCGACTCCTCTTATTTACTAAAGCAAAAGGCAAGATGTTGTCGCTAATCACTACAGTTTGATGTCGAATGCTTTCCAGTTCTTATACGAGGTGTGCTTTATTATCATGAAATTTTTCGTCTGAAAGAACTCTTTAAGGAGCGTAAGTCAGGAGATTTTGGAGTACATAAACAATCGAAATAATTCAATCATCGAAAAAAACTTGTGACTTCACTCATGCTGTCAGTCAGTCGCTGCTTGATGATATTAGAAGTCCCTTCGTTTTCCCCCAATGTCCATATATGAAATATATACATATATGAAATAATTTGGAAATCGTTGACATGGAAATGCATAAAAAAGAAGCTTGCAGTCATGGCCGATTTTAATATTACTTTATTTTCGTTGACATTTTTAAGCCCACATAAATCAAGTGGCGACTTTTCTTGAATAACTACATCGATACCTTATAAATTTTTTTAATATATTTGGAGCAGCAGCCATTAGGTAGTTGGTTGCAGCGAAGCGAGAGAGTGAATATAACATCTCTAAAATCAAATCTCTGCTCAAAGTGATTTAGGCTTCGTTTAGCTGTATTTTGATTGGTTAATAATAACTTTTTGAAATCGTTATTGGTGTGAGTCTTATGACGGTATCTGCATCGCTAGCGTTGCGCAAGTATGATATGACATGCATTAATTTTAAAATGATGTGGTTTAAAGGAATTTATTATAAGCTGTTATAATTTTTTAGGATTAAAGAGAGGAAATTACGAAATTAAAACAGAGAATTAAGGAACTATTGCAAACTAAAATTAAAATTTTGATTTATATGTTTTTTATCTTGCATATATGTACCATAATTTGTCGAATATTAGTCTTTTGTCGGGTCTGATTCTGAAAGAAGCACATTATAAACATATTTGACCAATCATTGACATTTTTAATAAACACATTTCCAATGGTCATAACACAAAACAGTATTCGTAGTTCTACTCGGATTCGAAACCCAAACGAATAGGCTGGTTGTATGGGTCTTGTTCGTGGTTTTCCCGTAATGCAACGTGAATACGAGACAGTTCTTAAAACGCCCTCCACGAAGGCATTTCTCCTCTAAAGCAGATAGCCATCAAATGACCTAACATAAAACTTTCGTTTTATAGCTAGGTTTATAGTCCGGTTTTTTGTTAATTATTAGAACCAAAGTCTATTTTTTGTACTACTTCGTTTTGTATAACACGAAATGCATTCGACGGCACTTTTTAGGAAACTAACAACCATTAAGAAGGATACTTCTTCTTTAAAAAGATGCCCGGTCCTTTTAATGATGAGAGAAACAGTAAACCAAAGAGAGCTTTTACTTAATAGTTCTTCGACGTTAAATTAATGTAAAAAAAATAATAATGCTACTGATGATATGATCGCTAATAGTGGAAAGCGCTCTAAAAGCCATTATTTAAGGCGGTCATAAATATTCAAAAGCTGAACCATCTACATATTTCTGTGCGAAGATGAAAGGAACTGCCAGACCGGAACGAACCAAATTACACGAAGACTTGGCACTGCTTTGTAGGTCGGTGACTAATTATGTTGGAATACAGAAGGAATCCTTTTCTTGTAGCAGTCGAATTTGAATTAAAAAATCTTGATTAACGCGAAAGTTGAAAATTTGGTAAACTAATTTATTTCTTTTTCTTTAAAGAGAGAACACAGAATTGGCTGGAAGATTCAAATGTGCACATGGAATGATTGCCCTAAATAACGGAGACACATAGAAAAATATGAAGACCGGGTATTGAAAATACATCTTTGGCATCCAAAACTGCTACAAATCGCTTTGAAATGGAGACATATAAGTTTTTAATGGTTAATAAGTTTTTTTTATCAGAAATTGCTTCACTTCTTTAAGAGATGTTGGAAGAGAAACATGGGATTTCATTTTATTTTCCAGCTTAGATCACAGAAACCGGTGGTACGCGTACCCCTGATAGTACGCAAGAGAAAAATTGGTGGTACGCAAAGAAGCAAAGTATTTTCAACTATTAAATTCAAAAATTAAAACCTCAACATCCTGATTGAGGTTTTTCTCTAAAACTCATAAATTTATGCAATCCGAGCTTTATTCAAGAGTGGTGGTAGTATTTGTAGTGGTAGTACAAAAGGTTTTCAAATTTTGTTTAGATGGTACGCATTAGTCAAAAGGTTGAGAACCGTTGGTCTAGTCACTATGCAGGCTAAGGAAAATATTGAACATGTAAATTCATTAGGTTATATGAGGGAATGTGAAAAATCTGCAATGCCTCGCCAGAATTAGAATTTCAGACCTCTAGAATGCACGTCGAGTGTGCTTCCAGTTATACCACGAAGGCATGCGGAAAGGAGGGGAAAATAATTTATAAACTTCATTTTCATACTCTTCAAGCTACGATTGAACAACTTGACTTTGGTGAATAAGGACACTATCACCTTCCAACCAGCAGTTACCCGCAGGAAACAATGTCTACATCATTAAATGAACAAGACTGCTCAAAATTGGCTAAACAGTCAAAAATATTTATTCTTGTTTTTTGCAAGATGCAGAGGTGTAGCTAGGGTTTTCAGTGCCAGGGCACAACTAAAGATTTTGCGCCATTTTCTGTGGCCAAGAATGAAAACAATTTCATTCTAAAATTTCGTAACATCAATTTGGCGCCTCCTGGATACTGCGCCCGGAAACAGGTGTCCCCCCCGCCCTACTCTAGCTAAACCGCTGGCACAATGATAACTGGAACTGTTGCGAACAGCGATATAAGTGCCCGAAGTATAACTGAACCAGCACCATATTTTATTATAAGAAGCAGGCAGTCTGAATTACAAGCATTTGCTGCTCGACATGACGATGCCTTACTTGAGGTTTGGAAGCAGGGCCTGAAGTATAACTGAGCCAGCACCATATTTTACAGTAGGAGGCATTCAGTCTGAATCGCAAGCATCTGCTGATGTCATACATACAAAACTTCGTTTTGAAATGGAAAACAGTGTGAAGATTGACTATCTGAAAACACTACTTCTTTCCATTGATCAACATTCTAATTTTATATTTCTTGGACCCCCACAGTTATGTTCCTGGCATATTATATTTTGTATTTAATACGCAAATGTTAAAGATGAGTTTAAATACCTTTTAAGAAATTACTTGGCGTAACATGCTACTTTTCATTAATCTGAAGAAAGCAAAGTCTTGAGGTTCAATCATATTTTTTTTAAATCTGACTTTTTTAACATCTGAGTCAAAAATATTTGACTTACTCGCAACACTTCGAAAATATTTAAGAAGCCCATCACGTTTACTTCCCGAATGAATTACTTCCTTGGCAATAACAGTCAAAGAAGCAATTCAGCAAACTCGCTTATAATTTTATGATCTTCTATTTTTTTTGCTAGAACTACCCACAATAATTACTTCAGTAAGTCATACTGCTGTCAGCGATAGCCAAGCTTATTCGAAGTCTCTCCAAACTGTGTGAACCTCCTCATGCCCTTAGAAAACATCAACACATAAAAAAGAAAGGAGGAAAAAACTGATCACTGGATTTTTTTTTTCCTCTTTTTTCCAAATCTTCCGATTCTTCAGCGATGAACACGATGACGAACGAGCGTGACGAAGCAGAGATAGAGAGAGAGGCGAGAAATTCCGGAATGGAGCGGCGAAGACAGACAACCTTGACGGAAGGGGAAATACTTCAGAAAAACGGAAGGACGACGGAGGGGGGATTAAGAGCAGAGTCAGAATGGAATTCTGTGAATTTTTACACTTTTGTAACAAAAGATTTTTTATTTGTTACCGTTTTTCTTCTTCCCCGTGTTCTTTTCACACTTTCAAACGCATCAGAAGAACAAGACTTCTTATCAATTTTGGTTGGTTGCAAACGCTTGGTTGCTATCAAGGTTTAACATTTAAAAGTAGGAGTTCCAGAACTCTTAAGGATGGTCGGGAAAAATGAACAAAAATAAAATTAAATAAAACAGAAAGAGGGATATAAAAATTATTAACTTAATGGCAAATAGTTAAATAAAACCCTGTGCAAAATTAAGAAACTTGGCACAATATGTGGAATTTTCAAAAAATAATGGACACATTTTAATGAAATTTGGTGTGAATATACATTTATAACAGAGAAAGAGATGAACCACTCCGAAATCATTTTATACTCGCATGATTATCGGTAAAGCTCGTAGTGCAGGGATATTAAAAATCTCCGTTGTGGTATCGAACTGAAAATGAATCTATTAAGGGGTATGGTCCCCTCTCACACCCAGAGGGGTTGAGCATACTTAACAGGGGCTGACAAATCCCTGGGACAGTCGATTGCACTTATGTTTTCAACTTCCGAAATTTTTCAACAGAGCAGTTTTCAACTTCCGAAAGGTTCTCGGAGGGGTTAGCGAAGTTATATATATTGCTCTCCCAAGAGCGTTCCACAGATGCTCTATAGGGGTAAGGTCAGGAGATTTGACTGGCAAATCCATGCGGCGAATATCCCCACCTTCTAAGTAACTGCAGACCAGCTGAACTTTATGTGCACGAGCGTTGTCGTCCGTTAACAGGACAAACTGCTTTCCTGAAAAGACGAACACGGGGCTCTAGTCTCATCAGTATACCTCATAGCAGTCAGGACGCCTTTGTCAAACACATACAGGAGTGTGCGGCCGTTCAAAATAATGCCTGCCGAAACCACCACTGTAATGATCTTTCCCGCTGATGATGGAGAAATGGTACTGCGTTCCAGGCTCTCTTCAGGTACATTTACCCTGACAGTCAGTGTCCAGGCTGAATCTCAACTCATCTGTAAAAAGCACGGTGCTCCATTGAAGTCTGGTCTAAGGAGCATTTTGTCTGCACCATGCTAAACGCATTCTCCTGCGTGTTAGGATCTCCTCTTATATCTCATAGCAGTCAGGAAACCTTTGTCAAACATATGCACGAGCGTGCGACCGTCCAACATAATTCCTGCCCAAGCCATTACACCTCCATCACAGTAACGATCCTTTACCCCGATAAGGAAGAGATGGTATCGTGTTCCAGGCTCTCTCCAGATATAGTTACCCGGAGAATCAGTATCCAGGCTGAATCTCCACTCTCCTGTGAAAAAGCACGGTGTTTCACTAAAATCTGGTCCAACGTGTATGTTATCTGCACCATACTAAACGCATTCTCTTGTATATTGCATGAGAGGGATGCAAACAGTGTGTCTTCTGGCTTACAGCCTTATCTTATGAAACCCTCGGACAACTGTAGACCACGAAACCTGCAACATACAGCTCCCGTGAGAGCTAGGAAGCTGTAATAGTCCTGTTTCGTCGCGCTGAAAGTGCCAAATAACGATCTTCATTTGTCATTGTGGATCTTGATCGGCCTTGTCCAAATCTCTTCGATATGGATTTAGTGCCCTGAAACTGTTTTCTCAAATTGCATGCGATACTAGGCCTTACACTGAGCTCTGTAGCCTACTGAGATTGCGATTAAATAGTTCTAGAAATATTTTACGTTTTTTGTTGAGCATTTCGAAAGAAACTACATGTAGACGTATATTATTTTTAATTTGCGGGTTTTTTTTTCCCTTTTTCTTTCTTTTTTTTTTTTTTAAGCAAAGGATAAAATATCGGCCCTCGAGGAAATATTGGTTGCAAATCTTGTATACAAGCGATCCAGAGACAAAACACAAAGTTACATCTTGGATAATTAAATTTTGTCTTTGTGAAGTAAGTGAATTAGTTTCGATGTGGCGTCAATTTACCCTCAAATATTACCATAGCATTCTCTCCTTTATACTATCGTCTTTGTAATTTTGAACGGTGCATTTTAAAAGGACGATTTTATGTTCTAAATCTTTAATTCCTGTGAAAGAATGTAATTCTTAGACTAGCAGTTTCGTCGTTATTGCTTTTTTTAAAATTGCTTCAGATGTTAAAGTGAAATTTGCATACCGACAACAAATTGCAATTTCTGCTTAGGAATTTTATCCTTTTTTTTTTAATATTTTTTTTTTAATTTTTGAAGCCTTATTAGTAAACTTTTCGAAATGTTAGACTATAATGTGAATTTTTCAGAGCGTAAATTTTTTTTTTTTAATGGGATTTAATGCTTTTCTGTGAAACAGAAAATCTGATCATCATCATTCACTGTTTTAAATGGAATCAACTTTTCATTAATATACATAAATCTTAATTCACTTTTTAGCTCCTAAGCCATTCTTTCTAAACTTTTCCACAATAATTATACCTACCCCCCCCCCGATGTCCACCAGCGACTGAATGGTAAAGTCTCTGAACACTGGTAGTTCGGTTCGTAGCTCGAATCCCGGCGCAGGGCCTGGCTGCATGGGCGTATTTGTGATTTCTCCCATGTGTAACGCGTATACGAGCCAGTTTCCCTCAGAGAGTCCCCCAAGAAGGGGAGGGATGCCTTTGTGGAGCCTTAGGCAGATAGCCCTCGTGTGCTTTGCTGTAATAAAATAAACCAAACCGACCTAAACTTCCCCTAAGAACTCTCTAAATGAACTAATATCCGCGCTAGCGAGCTATATTTTGGAATACTATATACTGTATTATTAATACCAGAGATTTTGATGATTCAAGTACTAATATTTCCTTGTTAAGCGCGTTATTCGCTTGTGATTTCAGTTAAAACCAGTGTAATATTCGAAACTGCTGTGTATTCAGCAGCACTAACAAGCATAGTACTGTATTATTATCAAATACCCAATGTTTATTCACATTATTGTGAAAAACTGTTGCCCATTTGGAGTGATAAATTAACACTGAAAGTTTACAAAGTTGTACTATGCAAAGCTAAAGATAACATATGATAATTCGATTGAAATTTCTGTAACTGTTGCATCGTTGTTGCCTTTGAGTTATGATATCAGCAAACGAAAAGACCTTCATTTCTGCAATACTGAAAATGCCTTTTCACGAATATACTTTCTTCAAGTCAAAATAAGCATGTTATATAAAGACAGGAAACCGTAATTTTCCCAGCCGGCGTTGGAATGCGAGAAAACCAAACGATACTTATAGAACAGCTACACAGTATAATAAAGCAGCAAACAAAAGCAAGTAATAATTTTTTAAAAAAAAGGAAAGAAAATTAAAGAAGAACGGAGCAATAAACATAAGGCAGAGAACAATTCTTGTCTCGCTGTGTTACTCGCAAAATAAATAAATAAAAATAAAAGCTATAACTTCCGCTTTGGTGCAATTGACTGCTTTATAAAGCAGGACATACATTTTGGCTCATGTATACACAAAGCACTGTTTAGAAAGAAATATTTTGAATAGTATTTTAAAATACAGTAAAAATATGTTTTTCGGTGTATTATTTATTATTATGACTTAATAACCAAAAAAAATAATAGTTTATTACTAACTCAGGTTCTGCTTTTACAAAAGAATAATGAGCATTGGTTTTTCGTTTTAATAAGTCCTAACTGGAGCAAACTGCATTCTAACAACTCGCAAATAATTAACTGCAAAGAATTAAAAAATACTAGGTTTAAGACCAAAAATATCTTCCTTCCCCCCCTCTGCAGAGTTACGTAACATGCGTCTAACGCAAACAAAGCTACAAATGTTGGTAAAAAAAACTATCTGTTGGATATATTATAAATTAAATTCTCATTTTAATTTACATTAATTAGATACATTTCTAAAATCATAAATAAAGATTTAAATTAAGATAAAGAACAGTGTTTATTGCTTTTATGTCTTTTAACTTGCAAATAAATAAATAGTTTAATGATCACGTCTCATATAATGAGTTAAAATTTATGGTTTGCAGAATGCCAACATTCTGAGAACTGGTTGTACATGAATTCATATGGAAGATAAAATAAGTCTTATGCTTCGAACATGGCAATAACCGCCAAGAAATTATTCTAGATTTTTCCGCTGTTCTTGTCTGTCAATTTTTAACGTATATAATGGTCTATGGAATTTAATTTTGCTAGGACGTTATTTTACATAGAACCCGGAAATGACACACCTGCTTCGTAGAGAAATATTTAAAAGCCAATTATGTCAAGAATATCTAGGGAAAAATATTAAATTTTTAAAAGCTATAAGACTAGAAAAAGGAAATTAAAACGCCCTCTACTATGTTTAATTCAGTCAAATATTTATGCCAAATAATAATAATAATAATAATAATAAAATATTCATATTTCGTTTTTTATATCACGCCTTGGGGTAAATTTCACAGCATTCAGCGTTGTTGCGAGTACAAGACTTTTCTTTAAATAATTAATAAAAAAATGCGAAACATTTTGTACTCTTCACAGAAATATATTTATACACGCAAAGCGATGTTTTTAATCTCGCTGCATATTAAAATTCAGAAACCAATTAGCTATAGGAGATGACATACGCATTAACTTGTCAAAAATAACACTTCGCCTTATAGTTCTGTCAGCAAGCGTCTCATTACATATGCAACTAATTAATTTTCGTATCCGTTAGGCATTTCTATGAAGAAATAAAAAGGAAAAAAAGAAGGGAGTAAGGCAATTTCATTTATGCATTTTTAAATTTTTAATGCATTTCATACATATGCATTATAAGGAAGTTTCTACAGATGTACAGAAGATCCGGTATGACTAAGACCCATTCCCAAAGAAAAGGTTTAAAACCTTTTCATTTCTCAGATGGTAAACGTATTAAATAAATGTATATGTATATAAAACTGAAAGGTTTCAGATTTTAAAATACGTTCAAAGAGGTTTTTTTTTTTTTTTTTTTTTTTTTTTTTTTTTTTAGTATCACGTTCTTCGCACTTAAACCACAGCAATATCGCAAAATAATTTTAAAATGAGCATATCTTTAGAATTTTTCCGATACAAAGTCAAGCGTGCTGGAGATAATTTCCTCCCCCCCGTACAACGTTGCTAATGCTCGCTTTGAAATGCTTGACTTTGTTAGTCGAAAATTCGTTCAAGTTTTACAAAATATGAAATCGATAATAAAACAAATTCCAAATTTGGGCTTCCAGATGCCCATATTCGGGTGGAAACGCATAATATTCAAAATTAGATGGCTCTAGGTACCGCTGTTTTATCACAGTGCCAGAAATATACATACATTTATGCAGATTCTTCATTATTTAATTTCTTTAAATATAATACAGGGCGATAATATTTGGTGGCAACAATTTGAAAAGCGAACCGACATTTATAGTGAACCAACGCAACATGCCAAAATGAAATTAATAGTCCTTCAGGACAAATTGCCACTTTGGACTAAAAAAAAGGGGGGAGTGTAAAAATAAATCACAATACAAAAGGGTATTGAATAGCTAAAAGGCTATGGATTTGTATTCCTAAGAATTAAGTTTAATACTTCCACACAGAATATAAAATTCTGATGAAATTTTGGGATAAAATTTTATCATACTGTCAAACTCGCTATTTGTATTTGAATAAATATCAATTAATAAGTAAACTATAACATTCGCTTCATGAAAAATGAAATTTTAATTCTTATATGCAAATTTTTTGTACACAAGTTCGTGTTCGAGTAAATGCATTCAATTTTATATATTAATACCTCGAAGGGGTGTTATTGTTTTTTTGTCCGCTACAAATAAAGATCACAAATTGTTGCTAGCGGAGGAGTTTTCAAATTTATCGCGTGATTTTTGTATCATAAAACTTTTTTGTTCCTCAGCATAACAATGTGATTTAATTAAAAAGTTACTTTTCGTAAATTTCTAAATAATGTTTTGTAATAGATTTTTTTTATATACCGTAATAAATAAAAATATTTTCTAACACTATTCTGTATATTGATTTCAAAATTTCTAGCACTAGTTCATGTGTAACAATATCTTGATCTACACTGAATATAAAAATCTAAGAAAAATGACGAAATAGTGTACACTAATATTGCGATTTTTTCTACATATTTCTTTTATTAATTTTATTCAAACAGTGGTTCTCCTTTTCAAACGTAACATATTTTTTAACACTTTAAGATTTCCTTATTTAAACCATCTTTCGTTCGAAAAGAAATGCAGAAACAAACGCCGGCAAATTCAAAATTGAAATTCTATGTTATTTGACAATGAAAACTAATTTTATCAGCTGGCAACAGTGCGTATTATTTTTGTTTATTGAAAGAAAAATTTCCTTTAAAAAATGATCTAACGTTTTAAGAATTATTATTACTTTTTTTAATTCTTATCAGTTTTTTTTATTATTATTATTTCTGATGAATTTTATATTTATTCTTGTTTTATTTATCAATTCAAAGTTAAGGCTATAATGTAAAAGAATTCAGACTTACGAAATTTCAATAGCTAAGCTCCAAAAGCTAGCTCAACGTAGAAAGATTACAAAAATGCAAAGCATATTATTTTTAAATCTCTTGATTAGTTGCATTCATTGACAAGCAGTGTGCTGTTATCAATTGCAGTTATGTCAAAGATAGTATTATGCTGAGACGAAATGGTAACAGAATATGAAATTCGTCAAGATGTGCAGCTAAATAATGAAGTGATAGTATAAAGCAACGTGACGTGAAAAATGGAAAGACTACGCTACAGACCAGTTGTTTTTTTCCCTTCATGTACCCCTTTTACCACTGCTAGACGAACGGTTCCTCCCCTCCTTCCGTTCCCAAACTCGAAAAATTCCTATACAATTTTTTTAAGTTTAGATTATTTTTTAATGTGTTTTATAAATTAAACAAGTTAAAAGTTTATAAATACTCAAACTTGAATAAAAGTATTTTCTTATATTAATAAAAGAAAGCTAAATACCTAATAGGTAAATAAAAGGCTGGCGCATACCCCCTGAAATTATGAAATTCCTCCCTTGTTCAGAACGCCTGCTGTAGACTTTTCTAATTGCAAAATAACGTTCACAATTAGTGAAAGATGCGAATAAAACAACAACTGAAGCAATTATTTAAGGGATATCGATAAAATATGCTTAAATAATCAACGGTTATTAGTAAAAAAATAAGTTAAAGAAATCATACAACACACAAACTCCAACTGGAAAAAATAACATACAATATTATCCCCTGAAACTCAAAAACCAGTATTCTAATAAGCGTTATGGTAATTCGCGACGAAGCATAAGTCTTTGATAGAACGCATAAAAAAGAAACACTGTAAGCGTGCAGCTGAAAAGAGTCTCTACAGCAAGGCATTTATCAGTTCAAACCTCTTACTAATCTACATAACATCAAGATAACTGGGGGAGATACGTAGTGTTGTAACCGACAGACACTCGAAAACATTTGCTGATGCTATCGAAGTTGGGTATTAACAGTCACGGTATATATTTAATGAAAACGAAACTGGACTCTTGGGAAACATTACACAACTAATACATGCACTACTTACATAAGCGAACAATTATTTTGTAGCTCAGGAACATAGTATAAGGCATTAAAAAGGTATTTTATTAATTACTGTAATGGTGGAAACGCATGTCAGACTCAGGAATTTTATGAATTATATAATACAGCTGAGGAGATGTCCAGCAGATGTAAATCCAATAGTGTTATTAACCAATAATAGTATTATGTAATACTTAATCATCATCATCATCACCCCAACCATTAATTTCCTTTCCTTTATGTTTGCCCGAAGGTACGTGTGGAATACAAACCAATACAATATTGACAGTTGAAAATAATTACGAGACTAATATATCCTCATTTTAAACGACAAACAGTTATGGAATATCTGACCTTCGAAATGTAAAATTATTATTAGTTCTTCTTCTGTTGTTGCCATTAAGAATATCAAAATGCTATTAATTAATGAAAGAATGCTGTAACTTTCTGGAGGTTAAATCTCACCTATTAAATAATGAAGAATATTTATGTATGTATGTATGCATATATGTTTGTAAGTTAAAATTTTATTTTACGTGGCCTTTATCTTATATAAAACATATATTAAGAAATACATACAATATCCCAGTATTTTATGTCAATAAGCATCCTAACATTATGATAACTAAAAAGTACATTAAAGATCTTACGTCTAAGGAGCAGCAATAATTCTCAGAACAAGCTATTTTCGAGACCGCGTGGATGCTCAATATTGTGGTCATACAGGAAGAAAAACAAGCCAATGTAAAATTTAAAGCCATGCAACTGATCAATTCTGTGGTAGTGTGACGTAACATAATATATCTAGAAGGGAAAAAAGCGGAACAACTAAACTACAGAATTTTCTAATATCAAAAGTACACGAAACTGTTCAAATTGCCCTTAAAAATGCACATCTACCAAAATCATAGGGTTTCAATCGCATAACAATAAGTTTTACAATATAAATCGAAGCTGCATTACATTTTTAAGCAGACATCTTTTTATTGATGAAAATGTTCATAGGTTTTTAAAATTTTACTTTGAACTAACTGCTTTTGAAAAAAAAAATTATTTCAACTTCTGCGTAGCACCCCTTTGGTTTCGGCACCAAACATCCAAATGACTGAAAAGTGAAGGAATTGCTTTAAAAGAATGAAGAGTCAGATTTCCTAAGATCTTTGTACAGTCTTAAGTGAAATGGATTCAAAATGCTTTTTTTTAATTCACTCACTCAAAAAGAAGTTTTAATGAGTGCTTCAGACGTCATAGCGATATTCAGCTTACTCTAGAAACAACTTTTAGCACAATGTTTGTAGTTACCTGTGTGATTCTCTCCACGGACGGTCAAGATTATTAAATCTACCATCCATAGTTGTTTTGAGAAAATGAATTAAATGAAAGCACTTCCAATCCTTCTCACATTAAATCCTACTATTCATTTTCGAGGCTCCTGAATGTATCGGCCTTTTTATTTTTAGGGGGGGGGCAAATATCGATGTAATAAAACTAAACATCTCGCGGGTGTTTTGAATAAAAGATAATTGGGCTGGTTATCATAAATAATTGAAAATATAATTATGAGGTAATAATAATTTTTTAATGTTTATTAGCGAGAAAACAATTAAGTGTATATTATTTACCGTCGGTAAAACACTCCGATATTAGTAATAAGTTTTAGTCTTGTAATTCTGTAATGGTTATCATAACTACACAATTTACGAATAATTTTCACCCATTGATATTAAGTTCGAGGTTTAAGGAATAATCTTTGCATAACTTCATTGTAAATGGCAAAATTAGCACAGTGACATCAAAATGACTTCATAAAATGCACTCGCAATTTTTCTCCGCCTTTCAATTAACATATATACTTTCATGACGACTGTATTTCCAATAGAAAAAAAAGAGGGAAAAAATGAGAAAGGTGAATAGGCTTTGCGACGATGATGCGAACAAAAGGGAATGCAAACAATAAAAATATGAAAAGATTTTTTTAAAAAAATCTACTACTTCCCCCACAAGTAGACACTGAGACGACAAACGCGCGAGGAGCATTTGTCACCGTGTTCGCCTTTTTAAGGCTTCTGTAAGGTATAAGATATTTATTTGTTAGTTTGTTTGCTGCTGATCGTGAGAGGAAGCACTCGACTTTTCAGTATTCATCAAACAAGGAAGGGAGCGTCTTACAAAAAGAATGTGTGTTTCGTGACGTAAGCTTGTGAGTAAAAGATGCGTCTTTTTCTTCGAAGCTCATGAAGAATATTCTCCCCCTTTTGTCAATAAGAATGTTATATCTTTCATATCAGTATCGCTAAGAATTAACTCCCCTTTCAAAAAGGAGAAAATATAGCTTGAAATCTTTTGAAAGAATATATTCTGAATCTACAGCAAATCAAAAGCAAATAAAATAAATCTTCTAATCCGCTGTTGCCATGTCTTCTAAGTACTAAAGCAACACACCGTATTCATTCATTATTCCCAAATACAAGGAAGGGAAAGTTGACCTATGGAATGAAAAGCAGTATATTCTAGCTCAGATTCACGGCAGTGAGATAATCTTATGGTTCTGATTCCATTCCACCGCAAAAAAAGTGAATTTTGCCACAAAACAAGTTACATGAGTATTATCGTTTCAGAGTACTTGGTATAAAATTTGCGTTATGTTATAGATGCTATCAGAAGTGGATTTATGGGTCAAGCATGTCGCAATCGCGATGCGTCCAACATTCCAAGAGGTCCCCCAAAATAACTAATTAATTGATTTCTAGAAAACAATAAACATGTAGAAGATCTAAGCATTATAGCGAGTGATCCAAAGTGCCAAAGCGAAGTCTTCCATGTCTGGTCCGATTTAGCTCAAGCAACCTGATGTATTCGCATCCCACTTACCAAAACCTGCACCCAAATCATAGCACATAAAAATACTTAATAAGAACAGATTCCTTTTAGGACGAGAATAACAAACATTATCAGAAGCATTACGTTTTAGAACGGAGCATTTGTGAACCTGAAAGCTAGCCAAGATTACCAATTTTACAAAATCTGCAGCTATTAGCAAATATGGAAACAAGTGCTTCAATTCACCATTCCCTAACAAATTCAGTGAGCATCAAAGTATCAAAACCATGAACTCTTTTTGTCCAAAATATCGGCAATATACGTTATATGGCGGCAATATACGTTAAAACGTCAGATCATAACTAATTATCCCGCCAGCGGCCGAGTGGTAACGTCGCTGAACGGAGGTAGGTTAGTTCGAGGTTCGAATCCCGCGAAGGGGCTGCTGCATGGGGGTTTTGAGACAGTTTCCATCACAAAGTCCTCCACAAAACCATCCCTCCCTTAAAACAGATATCCCTTGAATGCTTTGCCATCATTAAACAAACTAAAGCAAACTAATCATAACTAATTATATCCCTCAACAATTTCAATATGAATAATGATTTTGCTTTGGCTAACCAAGCTTCCCCGCCCCCCCTCCATAGTCTGAAGGAGGGTGTGCCAAGTTGAAAAGAGGTGTATCTCGGATGTATTCTTTTGCATGATGATTCCAGTGTCCAGATCCAAACAAATTTGTCTTGTATATGGACAGCATGCTTTTGCTGAAAGGATAGCCTGACAATGCTCCGACAATCTCCATGGTTGAAATTTTGACTTCAGCGATGCTCACACTCTGATCTATAGAGTGGACATAGAAGGCATTACGCACAGCGAACTGATAAAGAGTAATCGGGCCACCACTGATGGTATCTACTGCTAGTAACTCGTAATGTTTTGCAGAACTTCAACGGAAAAGGCCAAATAAAAACATGGCCTCATCATTCACATGGAGAACACTAGACCAGCTGCGGCTAATGTGACAACAGTTGCCACCCAGTTTAATTGGGAGGTTCTTCCACACCGACATATTCCCCAGATGTCGTTGCTACAAATAACCACTTCGACAGATCACTGTCAAATGCACTCCGAGGCAGATCCTTTGAAGCAATGATCAGCTGCAAACATTTTTGAACTGGCTTTGTGTATTCCAAAACTCCCAGAACGCTTGAAACTCACTGTGAACAATACAGAGGAATACATCATTGACGCATTGTGTAATTGTTTTATGCATCCCAAAATTCCCAGAACTTTGGAAACTGACTTTGAACAATGCAGAGGAATATATCACTGATGCACTACGTGATTAGTAACAATAAATGTGCACTGGTCCAAAAGTGGCGTGAACTTATGCACCAATCCAATGTTCCAATCGATGATAAAAACTAACAAGTATTGGTATAACAAGTATTGGTACTAATTGATTGTCTTGAACAGTATTCCTATTTTGCAACGTTAGGTTTTTTACTGTAGGGTATAGGGTCCTAGTTGGGCAGAAATCAGATTTTTCTGACCTTATTACACTGAAAAGCAAATTATCGCTGGGGTTAAAATAATATTACAAAGTCCTAAACTTTTTTATTAAATTTTTAAATGAACAGAAAGCATATACAGATAAACTTCGACACAAGAGGATATTTAAAATAACGAAGTTTCAAATAGAAGGTAATGTAGTCGGAAGCTAGATATTTTGGCCTATTTAAGCTGGTTCAATGTTTTAATGGCGCGTTTTAAAAGTTGGCTAGCAGAATGGCTAAAGCCAGGATATTCACTGTCAGATCTGGGAGATAGAATGTTAACTGCAAACGTTGTTGCTAAAAGCTCTATCTCTAAACTATTCAAAACCCTCAACTTAATTCCAACTAATTTTCATCCCAGTGAGGACTACGGAAAAGGAGAAGCCATTGGAAAGATTTAAATCATAATAATTGGTTAATTAACACATACCTTATAAGGGTACCTTCTGAATATCGTTTTGTAAAGTTGTAATGTAACTCAGTTTTCCTCAGAAATTCCTCTACGAAATTCCTTTTATTAACATTAAGAAACATCTCCTAGAACTCTCCTAGAACATTTTGCCATAATAAATAACGCAACCTAACTTAACCAATAAAAGTTTAGTTAAAACACAGTGAATCTGAAAGTACCTAATTTTATGCCATCATTAAACTATTTAATATTCTTTTGTATCAGTATTCATTGGTATCTTCACTGCATTACGAATATGATGAAGCACTGATACTGATAATCAATGAATTTGGATACTGACTTATGAAACAGCATATCTGAAGCCATGGCTTTCTCAGACATAAAGCAGTAATTAAATTCAAGACCGGCCTTCCCTTGATAAAGTGTCAATCATGGCTACTGCAATGACAAAGGATAATGCCAGCAATACATGCGATTACATAAATGTAGAACATAATTACTGCTTTCACTATGACGTGCAGCTGATGGCTATAACGATAACTCAGTAGGTGCTAATTAAACAGGCCTCATAAAGGCCTTGAACTTAGGAAAAACCACAATGCGGTGAACGTGTATCCAGTAATCTCTTGCCACAGGCTCGTTCGCATTCATAATTTTGATGCCGGTGTCATTCTTCACACATAAATCTTTTCGCAGAATATATACAGCTGGAAATTCAAGTGAAAGAAAAAATATAAATACAATTTCCCCGTTTTCTTCCATATCTTCAGTCTTGCGTATAAACACCTCTTTAAAATTCGATGGAAAAGATGCTGATTCAACCACGAATGCCGATTCTTTGAAATTTTATTCCCCGCGATATTCTATGACAAATGGCTATAAAGAGCTCGTTTAACACAGAAATGGCAGAAATAATAAGCCAGTGAATCCGAAAAATCAATCAATCATCACTAACTTTTTAAAATCATTTTTACTTTGATATCAGAAATGTCTTTAAAAGAGTAGTCACCGTTACATTCGTTCCACTGCATAAAACGCTTAAACGTTAACACACTAACTATGTAGAAATGCAAATTAGGAAAATTCACTTCGAAAAAAACTGTTATTTGGTATTATCATACAACATTTGTTTTTCATATAGACTGCAATAAAAAGTGCTAAGACTTATGTTATTTACATATATAATTATGCTTAGATTTGATCTAATTTCGCACTGAAATTTTTCACTAGAAATCCATGATATACAGGAATTAATTTGTACAGGAAATTGCGAGGCAAAACATTTTCAACCACCTTGTTTAAAACCACGGCAAAGGTCACATGAAATGATAGAAATATTACCGGAAACCCACTGGTCTATTCTAGAAGCCATTCCCTCGGTGACAATACAGATGCGCACTTATGAAATATGTCCACGGTAATTATACTTTTGTACAAGAACAGCAAAATTTTCAGCCACTTAAAACAAGTCTCATCGCAGCTCTGCCATTTGACTGGTCTATAAAGCAAGCACTATAATAGCCAGCAACGTCTTTACTCATACATTTTCGTCTCCTTAATTAAACATTTTTGTCTTATAAAGATATCAGAATTTTCCGGAATAGGAAAAATGAAAAATTAAACAATGTCTTCGCCTGGATTCGAACCACTAATCTTCCAACTGCTAGATGAATGCGCTACCACTTATACCATTAGAGTACACATTGCGATTACGATAATCCTTACAAGTATAATTTTCCTTGAATCGCAAATGTTTTGCTTCCGGTATACATGGAAGATAGATAATATACAAAATAAAATTCGAACTTTAATTTAGCCAGAAGCCTGTTAAATCTGCGTATTTCCCTTTTCTAGCCTAAAAATAGAAACATGTTTATAATAAATCTCTCTGTAGTGTATCAAATCTTAACTAGCACTCACTTAAATAATACAAAAAGTTTTTTAGCCGATAAAAATATTAAAATCTGTATAATGTTC